>SKCR01038190.1:0-337193 GCA_019454045.1 Zanthoxylum bungeanum | reverse complement strand
AGAAACTCGTTGAAAGGAAAACTTCATGTATCTTCCTAGGCTATGGAGATGAAGAATTTGGATACACACTATGGGATCCAAGGGAAAAGATGGTCATCAGAAGCCAGGATGTAGAGTTTCTTGAAGACCAAACAATTAAAGACATTGAAAAGCCTAAGATGTCTTCTAATTCTAGTGCCTACAGAAATGCATACCCAACACCAACACAATTGGCCACAGATATGGTGCATGATATTTTAGAAGCAGAACTAGAGGAGGCAGATAAGTATGTTGAGTAGAGGGAGACATAACCTGCTCCATCGGAGATTACAAAAGAGAGTATTGAGCATAGGAGCCCCAAATCGGTCCACTAGATGCTACAGGATCATCCATAGATTTGGAAGACGACAGACCTCTTGAAACCAGTGGACCTCAGACAATAAGATCTGAGCGAGGCAGGATTCCATCAACCAGATATTTGGGATCCGAATACATTATACTTACTGATGAGGGGGAGCCAGAGAGTTTCCCACCAGGCAAGAAGGCACTGGGGAATAAATGAGTGACGAAACCTGGCGGCGGAACTATTATGTGCAGAGATACAATAAAATAGTATTGTGCAGAGACACAATAAAGTGTGTTGTGCAGAGAAATAGCATAAGAGTGTCGTGCAGAGACATAGCAGAAGAGTACTATGTAGAGACACAGTGAAGTGTGTTGTGTAGAGACATAACCGACATGTCAACAAAGATGGTCAATCGGGATAAGCCAAAGCTGTGCAGAGACATAGCCGGGATAGCTGTCAGAAGATAATCGTTTCGGATGTAATTGGAGGGGGAGAATTTTAGAATCCCACTTGCATCCCCATTTTCAAAAGTATGATCACCATTGTCAAAAGTAAATTGCTACCTTTTGACAATGGTGCAAACCACCAAACTTACTTTAGGTGAAGTTTGAAATTTGAAGCAAACTTCCATGATAACTTTAGGTGATGAATTGTTTATAGTTGTATTTTGTTGGCATTTGAGCCTTGTGATTGGCTATGATTTGGGAGCTTATTTGAGAGCTCAAATTATCCCCAACAAGAAGTTTCAAGTAAGAGAGCTTAGAGTGTAAGCTCCAAGTAAGAGATCTTAAAGTGTAAGTTTCGAGTAAGAGAGCTTAGAGAGTATAGTTAGTGTGT
Source organism: Zanthoxylum bungeanum (assembly GCA_019454045.1). Lineage (NCBI taxonomy): Eukaryota > Viridiplantae > Streptophyta > Magnoliopsida > Sapindales > Rutaceae > Zanthoxylum > Zanthoxylum bungeanum. Next base: position 336,031 of record SKCR01038190.1, on the reverse strand, counting down.
GAGATTTTTTGTACAAGTTTTGTAATACTTGTATATTCTATTCAAGTAGTAATAGATAACATTTATTTTTCCTCACAAAATATTCTTCAGTGATCAGAGAATCACAACTCATACTACTTTTTTAGCGCATTTTTGTCAAATTTTGCTTGTGTGCTAAAAACAAGAACGGCCAAAAAAAGAGTCCGAGTAAAGAAGCTTTTTTTAATAAATTACAATTTATTTTGTGTTTAGGGTTCTGAATTAAAATCTTATGTTCTTGCCATATTAGTTACTGCTTGATTTAAAAGTTTAAGATTTAACAGCACAAAAAGTGATTTTCAAGTTTTAACTAATATTTTTTTTCATATATTATTATTGATATTCTCTTCATGAATTATTTGTTGGAAAATATGTGTTGTAATATTGGTTTTTCTATATTTTATTTGAAATGAAACAATAACCAAATTAATTTGAAAAATCAGAAATCGAAACATGGAATATGAAATTTATGTCACACAATACGGATATGCATGTTTTGCTCGATGTTAAAATTGGATACTTTGACTATAAAATGATTTCAACATCACATTGTTGCTGATGATTTTATGGTTATTATCTCCCAATAATTTTTCTAATAGTTGCACTCCAAATCGAAGGAACAGTGGAACTTTTTTAGTTGAAACTTTCTTACACTTTGAAAATAATATAATATTTTTCTTTGAAAAAATATTTTTATATAAAGAGATTATATTCTTCAATAGGTGCTAGTCTTCACTTTCATTGCTCTTCATCACCAATATGTTTCAATATTTTTTTGTAATGTCCGCCTAATGCGTGTCGAAGACTTCCTCATTGCATCATCAAAATTCATCTTGCGAATATATCGATAACAATTAACTATTAACCTATAACACTAAATTATTGACAAGCCTTATTCGATGGTGATGTAAATATATTCAGAATAAATCAATTAAGGTCAAATTCTAATCTTGGATACGTATGCCCTGCAGGTATATGTCTATCCTTATGAGAAATATATTCAACGAATAAATCACACGCTATTATTCCCATGGCTAATCCAAATTTCTTTCGTCGAGTTCTTAAGAATTTACCAAGATAGTTCCATTGTTGGCTAAACAAATAAATTAAGCATTCAAAGCACAAAGAATAATAAATAATCAATAACAATCCCAAAAGAATAAAAATATGCAATTAAATTAATTAAACATGCTCAAAATCCATTACAACCCTAGATTTAATGAATTAGTTACTCATAATATTCAGTAGATAGAATCTAATCATTAATACAAGGCAAAGAACGCATAAAAGATAAAGTTAGAGAGAAAATGGAAGAAATAAACTCTCGTTTACAGTCTTTGTCTTTAAAATTTAATGCCCGTGGAAGTACTCGTTCTTGTCTTACTGTAGGCGTTCTTCTATGCTCTGCAGGCTCCAAAATATGTTATAAGGCTTCTTTTAGGTTTTGGGACAAACTATGTTTATATAGAAGTCATGTGGGTCATTCCTGATAAAAAAATCGAGTTCTGAACGAAATAGGGCCGCATTTCGCGTTGTGACGCTCTTGGCTGGGCGTCGCGACTTTGCATGTTTTGATCGACGCGACCCGACCTGGTCCCATGGGTGTCGTGATGCGCTAACTTAAGTTGTCATCTGGTCGATTTTTGTTCTGTCGCACGTCGCGATAAGCTTCCAGCATCGGGATGTGCATTTTGACTCCGAAATAAACCCCGATTTATTTCGTATCTTTCTGTTTTCATTCCTCAGTTAAATCCTTTGAATCATGATATTATTTTGACTTGTAAAACGTAACCAAAACAAATTAATTTGCTCATAAAGCTTGAAATATCACACAAAACATTAAGATATAGGGACGGAAAATATATGTATATTAGCGGATCATCAATCTTCTAACCAAGTAGACACGTTTTAAGATGCAAAGCATAAGAACAAAAGCATGATGTGTGCCAAAATAGATAATACGTATCTAGTTGGGCTCATACAGTTATGCATTGCAGTTGCTTTATATTGAAGAAAATGTGCAAGGAAATGGATGATGAGTTGTCACTATAAAATGTTTAATTAGGTATTCCAAAAGTATCAATTTATCCTTTTAGAGTGATGTCTTGTTCTTAATTTTCTAAATGAAAATTAAGTTCTAACTGATAAAAACAAACTTTTCACAGCAGAGGTAATTAATTTGAGATTAATGTCCTTCTCAAGCTTGGGATTTTATGTATCCACACCAAAAAAAAGAGATAAGAGCATGATTATAAAACTTATCCAGATATTGACTGCTGAACTAAAGTCTTGTACCAAAAACAAGATTCACTGTCTTTTTCATTTTCTGGTTCTGGGTAGGCAACTTTGAAGATAGATAGATATAGTTGCAATATAAGATATAGCCAGCTTGCCTTTGTAGTCTTCATTTTATGAGCCGATACAAACTATCTAGCTTGCTCTATCAGCAAATGCCAGCCATCAATCTAGTTCAAACTTTATATGACATGATTCTATTGAATTGGGTTATATATATACACACCCGATGTAAAACAATCGCTGTTACATTTTTTGTAAGTGACAAATTGTGACTGGATCCGTCAACCTAACATGAACATCACCATACGAAGTTAACACTCGCTCTTACGTTTTCTTGAGTGATAATTTGTGACCCAACTTCATAGGTGGTCCTGAGACAGTCGAGACAGACGATCTGATGGGGCCTCAAAATTTGATTTAAAATTAAGATTTAAATCTAATAAAATTTTAATTTTCAAGTGTATAAAATATATTTTTTAATCTTTTTTTAAGAATTTATTTAGGGTCCTTCAAAATTTAAGACAATTCAAAACCGTCCTTGCTGGATCATTAACGAAACTTGAACAAGATGCAAAATTAACTGATACGAATCAAGTTACATCAATTTTTGTGTCACCCGTTTACTAATATTGTAAAGTTTAAATTTAAAGTTCCCGATGTGGAAACTCGTTTATGACGTTAATCATTTGATTAATACCGTGTTTACTTGCTTTTTATCTAATAAAAAGTCTCAAGTTATATTTAGTCCCAAATTGATTATATAGAGTGTGTTTTTAGTGTGTGTAAATACGATGATTATATAGAGTTTGATTAAAACTATAAAACTTATTTTTTAAAATTACGTTAATTAAAAGTATATTAAAATAAATTTAGATTCGGTGCTTAATTGAATATTATGCTAAGTTTTTTTTTTTAAATAAATTATTATAGATAGTTATTATTAGACAAAAATCTAATAATATGACTGATTTGGCTCCCTCAGTATGTTACCTTAAATTATTTTGATTCAATTGCGTACGAAACTAAACCAATCTTTTTATACTCAAATGCCAACAATATCTTCAGTGAGATACAGGCATTGATATTGTTATGAAATTTTCGCTGTGTTCCAAAAGTCCAAATTTTGCCTCTTTCAAACACTTACTGATCCAACAAGAAACATCAAAATGGCATGAAACAAAACCAATAATACACAAATCAGACCATAATTTATTATCTTGACCAAATTTTTACAATAACACCACAAATTGAACATGCGGTTCCCTTTTGGTTTCTCCGCATACTCAATTTTCTACATCACAAATTAACAACACCACAAAGCATTTAAGCATATGGCCCCTTTGGTTTCCACATACTTAATAACATACCACCCATAAAAGGAAAAAAAAAAATTATTAAAAGTAATAATAAACACACCATATTCTAAAATACAATCACCATATTTGACAAGTTCCAAGTTCCAGACCTTCAGGTTTCTTCAGGAATGTCACTGCAATTGAAAAACAAAAACTTGATCGTGTTGCTTATGTGGCGACGCGACGTGGAGTCAAGCGACGAACAGGAGATTGAACTCCAGTTGATAAAATTATCTTTGTAGCAGAAGAAGAATTAGGAGCCATGGAGCCATAATCAGATTGAAACATCTGCAAATCAGATGTCTGAAACCGACCAGAATCTCCCGGAAGCCTCATGTAAAAAGCTGAAGGTGAGTCACAGTACCATGAGCCTAAACCAACTTGGTTTCCATTTTTGTATTGCATTATTGCTCTATAAACAAAAGGAATTAGACCCTCCATATGTGTTTTTTTTTTTTTTTAACCCCAAAAGCTTGTAACTAAAAAAGTTTGCAAGTTGTGATTGAATGACCCAAGGGTGGTGGATTTGGTTTAAAAGAGGGAAGGGATTGGTGACGTGGCGTAATGGGTAGAAGTCCACCTGTTCACGCTAAGGCCACGCAAGCTTCTCTCTCCTCATGAAGAGTGCTTTCAAATGCAAACCCACAAGAAGACCTTGAAAGCAATATCTAAACTACAATACAATTCACCAAATCTCACTATAATCTTATGTTCATCTTATTTTTTATTTGTTTTTTTTTTAAGGGTTAGTTAGATCTTGGGCCCCTTTTTTTAATTCTATTGGTCGGTTTTTGATTATTCATTGTCCTTTTTTAAACTTTTTTGTTATGCAATTTTTCTTGCTAGTTTCATCATGGATTATTAAAATAATTATGTTGTTGTTTAGATGTGGTTTTAGAGTATGATTTGTAATATGATTTGGTGGTACATTCTGGGTGCGCCACATGTTTTATTACAAGATTTAATGATAGTAAATAATACTGTGAAGATCAGGATGTAATTAGCTAATTAGTCCAATTAAATTTAAAATTTGTTTTTCCAAAAAATTCTATGAGAATCTTCATATGAATAATAACATGAGAATACCATTTGCTGGAAATTCCAAAACTTTGGTCACAATATAATCTTTTAATTCTTTTTAGTATTTTCAAGATCATCCTTATAGCTGGATTCCATTAGTATTTGTAGTTTCATTCTTGAGATCCAGCTGACCAATTATTTTTAATTTGACCATTCTCTTTAAAATTGTATTTTATAAAGGATTTGAAGTTCTATTTATTTATACCTAATATTTTTGACAAAATTGACTGCCACTCAGGAACTTGTTCAATCCAATTCTCATATTGATTAGAGACCCAAAGCAAACCCCAGAAGGGAAATAAAAAAACTGAATGGAGTAAAAACCAAATTTAGAATGTCATCATGTTAAAATTTCAAAACCTTAACATTTTTTTTTGAAATTTTGGAAATCCCGCAACCATATTATCCGACTCGAGTTTAAACGAAGTAGGTAAAACTCTCGGTTGTCCCAAACTCTTACAAGAAACACAGTCCCTAAATTCGAATCCAGAATCTACAAATTCATAATCTGAATCCTACATCACCAAAACACGTTCCTTGGGGATTCATAACCTTGCATCCATATCCAATTTCTAAATCTAGTTGTTAAAAGATTATAAAAATAAAAATACTTCTAACTTTAATTCAAGATTATAATAAAATCACATAAATTGATAAACGAATATCCACCCCCAAGGGACGTAATCTGGTGGTTTCCAAATAAGTTACTAGTAAATTTGAATTTTGGGAGGTAAAAGAATAAAAAAATAAATTTAGATTTTATCCACATCCTTATTTTATAATTAAAAAAAAAAAAAAAAAGTGCAAAGCTCTATCCTAAAAAATAAATAAATAAATAAGTAAGTAAGTAACCTTTCCTTATTTTTTCAAAAAATATTTTTTCAAGTTTAAACAAATGATCAAATGGATGGTAAATTAATATTTAACCATCACACTTGACACGTCCTTCCTATCCAAACGAATTATAGGGAAAAAATTAAAAATAAAAAATAAAAACACTAATAGTAAGCCGTTGACATGCAAGTTATACCTTGCTTGCTTGATCAAAATAACATCTTCAAATAATTTTTTTTTTATTTTTTTGAATTCTTAATCGAAGATGAAGTCATTGTTGGCATCATCAATATCATCCAATTAATATTAGTGTCGTTTTCTTAATCCATTTAAAATTTTAGCTTCAAAGAAGAGATCGATTATAAGTCCAAGTCTTAAGCAAAAGAAAAAAAGAAAACCAGCTGCGTGCGCCTTTGTGTTTTATTATTATTGTGTGGGAGGATTAGGTGAGAGGAGAAGATAGCAAGGTGGTGAATGAATGGTGATTGTCCAAAATTGTATTATTTTTTGCTTTGAACTTGAGTTTTGAGAGGCAGAAATTTAAAATAAGTTATCAAGTTGTGTGATTACAAATATGCTTCTTGGCTCATAAATATGTCATATATATATATATATAACACCTTCTCCTTCTTATCAATTTACAAACCTTGGCGGGGAAGCATTTTTTCTTCATCAATTCTTTTTAACCCATGATTATTTGTCGAAACTAGGATTTAATTAAAATAAAAAGTTATAAATTTAAAAAGATCAGAATCACAAATTTATAAACTGGGGAGGCTAGAACATAAATTTTTAAAGAAAGTGAATTTGTTTAGGGTTATAGTGTTATTTAACTAGCATTTTTTAATCTATTATTATCAATCGATTTCAAATATTTTTAACATTGGTAAAGTACTTTTAATATTATTTTAAACACTCCAAATTAGGCTCTAAACTCGAATATTCCCTGAAATCTTTTTCGACTGCAAAATTAGGGTACTTCTAGGCTCCCTTCAAAAACATAAATCCCCCCTTGATTATATGACTTTTATTTTTTTTTCCTTAACTTGATGATTTTTATCAAATAAATTAATTAAAAGGCAATAGGCATGAGTACTCTGGTTATGAAACATATGAAGAAGACTAATAATCTATATGAAAATTATAAATTAATATCGAAGTCATTTTCGTATATTGGGATTTTCATTTGTCTTGTATTAGTTTTATATGTTTGTGGTGGTTCTATTCAAAGCCGGGATAAAATCATGCTTTGAACAAGTTGCCCCACTTGGATTCATCATCCCTTCTTGAAAAATTTGCAGTGTATATTTAAATTAAATTCTCTTTGTTTCGGGTTTTTGTCTCCTATAAAATAAAATTTTACGCGCACAATTGTTAATAATTCAATTCTAAAGTGATCCTCCTCCCATGTTTTGTTGGATAGTTTTCAAATAATTTAATTAAGTTGGTCATTTAAATTTGAATAATGTGACGGTGTTAAATTTGGGGAAGGGAGGAGTGGAGAGTAATATAAAATAAAAATAAAATTCTAATTATTAAGAATGTTTACTACTTATAAAGTTTAAGACTTGTAATTATTATTAGGGTTTGAACCGAACCCAACCGTATTAAACTAAATTAAACTGACCCAAGATTTTGTCAACAACCGAATGGTTTCAAATCCATAAACCGAATCAAAATTTGAAAAAAACCAAATCGAAATTTAACAAATGTTAGTATTTTTCTATAGTTTCTTTACATACAAAAATATTTCATAAATTTTATATCTAGATTGCAGTGCATATCTTAATGAAATTATTAAGTTCTCATACTCTTACTCCCATAACAATAATATATTTAAGTTGAGATGATTAAAATTAAATAAAAGATATAGAAGTGATTAATCCATATAATTTTATATATATGTACAATTATAGATGCATGATTCTTCACAAATCTATGATGAGATCTCAAAACGACATCTTAGACATCATAAATTAATATATCATTTGATATAACTGATTGCAATATTTAAATATAACTTAACCGAATTGACTTATAAAATCGAACCAGATCGAACGAATATCAAACTGAACCAAATCAAATTGAAATTTGATAAAAATCGAATGATTCTAAACTTTCAAACAGAATGATTTAAAAACTAAAGAATTAAACCAAATCTGAAATGTCCACCCTTATTTATTATTATTTTATAATTTTTATTGAAAATAAAACTATGAATATAAAAGTGAGGTTTTATAGCTGTTTTAAGTTTTCTAAAAGAGTGTTGGGATTTAGAAGCTCCACTCAAACAAAAAGGTGCTCAGAAACTTGTTACAGTAATGGCCCATTAGGTTAATGAGTTCCAATATTTTTCTTGTTGCATATTTATCTTACGCAGCTACAGTGCATTTCGTTTGTCAGTCCAACTTTTATTCCGTGAAGCAATCTATCTACGATAGAGAACCTCATAGTCGTCATTAAAATTTCACAAACTATAAATTTTTATAAATATCATTAAGATTTTTCTATACGATTTTTAGGTAGCAACAAATACTAATATTAGATATAGGGCACTTTCATATTGTTTTGTTTCATATGAGAGGAGTTGTTGAGACTCTTTTCATCTCTACTTTGCTTTCTGATAATGATCAATTCCATTCCATGTTATGTTATGTTTCAAGTTTGTTTTATTATAATTATAACTAAAAAATTATCATACATTTAACAATACAGAAAGATTCATTTTTGCATCTTCATTTATTCAATAATCAACACCCATTTTCGTCATGATTCATTTGGGGCAAAGTAAAGAGATGACAATTGACAATTAAGGTTTGACACCCATCATAAACATTTTCTTTTCAAGCTTTATGTAGTAAAAGAAATAAGAAAGTTTTATTTGTAGAAAAATTAAGGTTAATTTCAGAATTTAGGTAGGGATTAAATTAATATGTAATTGTAAAATTTATTTTATAGGGTGTAGAAAGAAAATAGAAAAATTTTGTGGCTGAATATAGACGTTTTTTTTCTACCCATATGGCTAGAAATAGATAATTTATAATGTTCATCATACTTTTTCAATCATAACACCAAACATAATTTTAATAAAGTCCGGAATTAGTCATTTCTTAACCCTCAAGCTAACTCACTCATTGAGCCTGGATTATCAAACAAAGATAATATTATTTCTCTCCTTACACTATTAGGCTGGAGTTGTTAATACACCATAACGATCAAATACCATTAATGTTGTGTCACGGATGTATTTTATTTATTTGATAATTATCAGTTTGTTATAGATAAGTATGTTAGGTTGGTATTATCAGTTCAGTTATCATTAGTGATTATCGTTATTTGTTCTATAAACTCTAATTATAGTGCTAATAATGATGAATAAGACAAGTAGAAAATTAGTATGGTAATTTCTCGAGTAGTTTGAGTGGTAGTTGGTCCATCAAATTACTAATAGTTGAGAGGTATGAGTTCTGTCGAAATGAATCCAATATCTTAATTATTTATTTATTTATTTTTTGTTATTTTTATTGTGGATATTTGTATCGGTAATATTTGATATTAGAGCCAAGCAACACATCCACCATTTCCTTGTATTCTTGCTCTGTTTGTTTATTCCAAAAATGTCTTCTCTACAGGTGATGATGTAGTTAGACCCGGCCAAGGTTCCGATTCCGAATCGGAACCGAACCTGTTGGAATCGGACGGTTCCGGTTCCGGAATCGGAATCGGAACCTGACCAGTTCGGTTAGGATTCATGCCCTAACCGAATCGGTTGGAACCGCTGGAACCGAAAGGTTCCAGTGGTTCCAACACCCCCCCCCCCCCCCCCCTTGTTGCGCTGGGTGGGGAAGGGAGCTGTGCCAAAAAAAAAATAAAAAAAAATTGGGGAATTCTCAAATTACCTCTAATAATAGTAATAAAACGATAAATTTTATCGGCATTTTAGGTATCACAAAAATAATCTAAAAATGTATAAATATGAGTCATTTTTCATTATTTAAGTTCAAGCTCTTTAATTCCTCTCACCCCTAGAGTATACATAGACAACTTAAGTTTTTAAAAATTTAAGTTCAAGCTCTTTAATTAATAATTTTTTATTATTTTTTTAGATAGGAATTTTATTTGTAATTTAATGTAATTATGTAATGTAAGTTTATTATATAAATTCATATTTATAATTTTAAATTATATTAATTTATCAATCTTAATTTTTTATTTCAATAAAGCAAAAAAAAAACAGAATGGAACCGGAACCGAACGGTTCGGTTCCGGTTCCGATTCCACACTCGTGGAAACGGGAACCGTCTGGTTCGGTTCCGGTTCAGAACCGAACCGAACCGAACCGCCGGCGGGGTCTAGATGTAGTGTCTCTATCTCAGTTTGGCGGCCATAGCGACTGTGAAATAGGAGAATAACATAAACTAAGAGAACAAATCTTTAAACCGAACCTGAAAGACTTACAATTATAGTCGTGATTGGAACTTTATTAACGATATAACTAGTACAGAAAATAGTATATTACTGGTCGAATATTCGATCGGTAACAAATAGATTTTGGTCGGTATAATATATTACCGATCGATGTACGACAAAAATATTATGTCAGTATTTGTCTCTTCGGTAAACGAATACCGATTGAAATATATTAGATCGGTAATATTACCGATCGATTACCAACCTTACATCGGTGTTATTATCGATTTATTACCTACTGTATATGATAAATAATCGGTCGTTAGATAGATGAATTTCGGTCGATAATAACTCATCATTTTACCGACCGAAATTATTTAATCGGTAAATGTATCTACTACCGATCATAATTTCGGTCGCTACGAGTTTAGCATTATGATGGAATTATGTTTCGTCGGTAAATGTTACAGGCTGTAATATAATTACCGACCGAAATTTCGGTCGGTAATTATATTATTTTATTTTATTTTTATTTTTTCAATTGAATTATATTTTATTTTTATTTTTTCAATTAAATTTTAATATTATAAATAAATAATTAAAAAAATTAATAAAAAAAATTATGTAATATTATAATAAAATTACATTAATTTACTTAATACATTAAATAAAATGGAAAAAATGCAACTTCTATACTACGCACTAGGAGGAGGAGAATGAATAAGACCACTAGGAGGCAACTGCACTTGTTGTTGCATCAATTGAAGAGCTAGTCGGACATTTCATGTATTTGTTGTTACATATGCTCATGTTGATGCCGCATCTACTTCTGCTGCTGCCACATCTACACATGTTGATGCTGCATCGGCTGCATCTGTTGCCGCATCTGCTGCTACTTCTGCTGCATTTTCTCATGCTACTGTTACTGCTACATCTATTTTCTCAATATAGTGATCTCCTACATTACCACTGTTGATGGTGTTTTCAGGCACTATGTTATTTAAGCAGCGCGACAGAGGTAAAAAAGGTAATTCACTTCTCAGTCAAGATTATTAATGCCGACCCGACCACTAAAGAGTCAACAGTAATGGGCCGGGAACTTTACGGTTAGTGACCGAGCACTTGAGTTCGGATGACTGTGCAATTATCAGATCGGCAGTATCATTCTCATTTCAAAGGACTATCATGACCGACCTCATGAAGACCGACCAGATAGCGAGATATGCTCCAGAAGATGACACCCTATTCTTGCGGATAAGACGACAAGTTATCCTATTTTCATGGGGAAAACTGGTGAGACAGAGTCCTAGTATGATAAAGAAAGTAAAGGTAGTTTTGATTAGGAATCCTTATGAGAAAAGAGAATAGTTTTGACTAGGAAATTCTTGTACAAATAGGAATCTGATTTCTTCACCATTATAAATAGGAGGGTAGAGTGAGTGTATAAATCATGAGAATGAAGAGGAAGATCATTACGATCAGACTTGTAAAGAGATATTAGAGAAGTATATCTCAGTAATAAAAGTATCGTTCGTTGTGTGCCTGTGGACGTAGGTGGGATCTGATCCGCCGAACCACGTTAAATCTCATTGTTGATTGGTGTATTTATCTGTCTTTTGCTAAGTTGTCTTTTGGTCCCCCATAACCAAACAAATTCACTATTGATGGAGGATTGTCTCGGGAGTAATATTCCCATATTGTCCTGAGACCAAAATCAGCCGTAAACAGTTGGCGCCGTCTATGGGGAACTCAACAAAAAGCAGCTCGCGTAGTAAGACGATGGCAGAAGATGGAAATCACCGATCGTCAGGGATTTCACCAGATAGTTTGGGAAATCCAGGATGAAAGTCTGTTGGCCGAGCCTAATTTGAGGAGGTTCCTGATTGAGGAGGGAAACAGTAGGGCATATTGTATCTACCATAACGTAAGGGGACATGCCACGAATGGGTACAGAGACCTGCGGGAGCAGGTGGAAGATTTGGTGAAAGAAGGTTATCTCGGTGTGTACATAGACCATTCGGTTTTTGAGGTCGACCAAGTTTATAGCGGAAGTCATCCAGTCGGATGCGTGGAATGCTGAGATGCAGAGAGGATGTATTAAGAAGAGTCTTGCTTGTAGTGACCCTTGTAGAGTTGCAAGAAAGGCAACGGATCCCAAAAAGGTGAGTAAAACCTCTTCTGACTTAGGTTGACATTTGATTATGCTTGTTTGTTATGGCTCACACAATGGTTTTGATATTTTTTTTACGGCTCGGGTTTGCTCTTGTATCGCCGAGTCCGTTTTGTTGATATATATTTTACGGCTCGGGTCTACTCTTGTACCGCCGAGACCGATGTCTCTTTCCGGCTCGGGTCTGCTCTTGTACCGCCGAGACCGATGTCTCTTTCCGGCTCGGGTCTGTTCTTATACCGCCGAGATCGATGTCTCTTTCCGGCTCGGGTCTGCTCTTGTACCGCCGAGATCGATGTCTCTTTCCAGCTCGGGTCTGCTCTTGTACCGCCGAGACCGATGTCTCTTTCCGGCTCGGTCTGCTCTTGTACCGCAGAGACCGATGTCTCTTTCCGGCTCGGGTCTGCTCTTGTACCGCCGAGACCGATGTCTATTTCCGGCTCGGGTCTACTCTTGTACCGCCGAGATCGATGTCTCTTTCCGACTCGGGTCTGCTCTTGTACCACCGAGACCGATGTCTCTTTTCCGGCTCGGGTCTGCTCTTGTACCGCCGAGATCGATGTTTGTTACAGCTCGGGGTCGGGTTACGTCCCACCGAGTCATGCTTATTGTCCTGGGGACGGAACATTCCCCCAGAACCAAATGTCTCTTTAGCTCGGGGTCCTCAGAATATTCAGGGACATACTCGATGCATAGGATCTGTGAGAAGCATAGCACGGGGAGGGATGATACCCCCGTGGCGATTGCTTGCTCCAGTGTTACCGAACATAAGGAGGAATATGCCCTTAATGTGTTGAACACTCTCTGATCCTCACTGACCCGATGTAATAGATCCGTGAGAAAGCATAGCACGGGGAGTGATGATGCCCCCGTGACGATTGCTAGCTCCAGTGATATCGGACCTAAGGAGGAATGTGCCCTTAGTATCTCAGACACTCTTTGATCCATTCATCATTTGGATCCAAGAGAGGCGCAGCACGAGGAGGCGTTGTGCCCCTGTGGCGTGTGCCTGCTCAAACGCGGTAAGGAGGAGCCCTCGCACAAATACACAGGCTCCACAGTGACCCGACGTATGGAGGATGTGCCCTTACCATTTTAAACGCTCTCTGATCCAAATCCTGGTTCGCCGGGACACTGAATTGAAAGATTCAGAATTGTGTTTTGGAGACCTCGGACGGGACGCTGTTCTAAGGTATCCGTGCTGTTGTTTACACTTTTTGATTTTATTTTCCAAAGTTTTGTTTTTATTTTTTCATTGGTCTGACAAGGGGACGCCCAAGTCAGATTCGATAGGGCTTCAAAGGTGGATACATTTCCCATCTGAATAAGTCCCGAAGATTTACCAGTGCTCGGGGCTGGATTCGTTCCTCCGAGACCACTTGGTTAATCGACTCGGGGCTGGATTCGTTCCGCCGAGGCCACTTGGTTAATCGGCTCGGGGCTGGATTTCGTTCCGCTGAGGCCACTTGATTATTCGGCTCGGGGCTGGATTCCGTTCCGCCGAGGCCACTTAGTTATTCGACTCGGGGTCGGGTTACGTCCCACCGAGTCTACCTCTTTGGACTGGGGACGTAACATTCCCTCAAGTCCAAGTGCCTTTCTCGACTCGGGGTCGGGTTACGTCCCACCGAGTCTACCTTTTTGGACTGGGGACGTAACATTCCCCCAGGTCCAAGTGTCTTTCTCAGCTCGGGGTCGGGGTACGTCCCACCGAGTCTACCTCTTTGGACTTGGGACGTAACATTCCTCTAGGTCCAAATATCTCTCTCATCTCGGGGTCGGGTTAAGTCCCACCGAGTCTATCAGCCCAGACTGAGGATGGAACATCCCCCAAGGGCCAAGTATTTCTCTTCATTTGGGGTCGGGTTGCGTCCCACCGAATCAGCCCTTCGGACTGGGGACGTAACATTCCCTCAGGTCCAAGTGCCTTTCTCAGCTCGGGGTCGGGGTACGTCCCACCGAGTCAGCCCTTCGGACTGGGGACGTAACATTCCCCCAGGTCCAAGTGTCTTTCTCAGCTCGGGGTCGGGATACGTCCCACCGAGTCAGCCCTTTGGACTGGGGACGTAACATTCCCCCAGGTCCAAGTGCCTTTCTCAGCTCGGGGTCGGGGTACGTCCCACCGAGTCAGCCCTTTGGACTGGGGATGTAACATTCCCCCAGGTCCAAGTGCCTTTCTCAGCTCGGGGTCGGGATACGTCCCACCGAGTCAGCCCTTCGGATTGGGGACGTAACATTCCCCCAGGTCCAAGTGTCTTTCTCAGCTCGGGGTCGGGATACGTCCCACCGAGTCAGCCCTTCGGACTGGGGACGTAATATTCCCCCAGGTCCAAGTGCCTCTCTTCATTCGGGGTCGGGTTGCGTCCCACCGAGTCAGTCCTTCGGACTGAGGACAAAACATTCCCCCAGGTCCGAGCATCTCTCACAGCTCGAGACATGATCACATGCCACCGAGCACATCATCGTTAGCTCAGAGGCAAAATTTTCTCCTCACAATCGAGATTGGATCAGTCAGGGGTCAGGACCTCCAAATCTCTGGTACATATATTACATAGGATGAGTCATTTTTAGTTTGGACAACAAGAGGAACTTCATCTCCGGATGGAACGACCCAAGTAAGCAATTTGCTTTGAGGTGGAGAATAGTTCTGAATAGGGTCAGCATCTCCAATAACCGAGGATATGAAGATAGAAACATAAGACTTAGTTGATGGCGAATGTAATTTCTCTGTGATTTCTGGAGCGACCACCAGCAAGGCGATCAGCACACCATCTTTATATAGTTCCCGGCACCAACTTGCATACTCGTTGGAACCGAGAACTAGGGGACAGATGTTGATGGTGTTTTCAGGCACTATGTTATTTAAGCAGCGCGACAGAGGTAAAAAAGGTAATTCATTTCTCAGTCAAGATTATTAATGCCGACCCGACCACTAAAGAGTCAACAGTAAGGGGCCGGGAACTTTAAGGTTAGTCACCGAGCACTTGAGTTCAGATGACCGTGCAATTATCAGATCGGCAGTATCATTCTCATTTCAAATGACTATCATGACCGACCTCATGAAGACCGACCAGATAGCGAGATATGCTCCAGAAGATGACACCATATTCTTGCGGATAAGACGACAAGTTATCCTATTTTCATGGGGAAAACTGGTGAGACAGAGTCCTAGTAGGATAAAGAAAGTAAATGTAGTTTTGATTAGGAATCCTTATGAGAAATGGGAATAGTTTTGACTAGGAAATTCTTGTACAAATAGGAATCTGATTTCTTCACCATTATAAATAGGAGGGTAGAGTGAGTGTATAAATCATGAGAATGAAGAGGAAGATCATTACGATCAGACTTGTAAACACAAGAGATATTAGAGAAACATATCTCAGTAATAAAAGTATCGTTCGTTGTGTGCCTGTGGACGTAGGTGGATCTGATCCGTCGAACCACGTTAAATCTCATTTTTGATTGGTGTATTTATCTGTCTTTTGCTAAGTTTGCTTTTGGTCCCCAATAACCAACAAATTCACTATTGATGGAGGATTGTCTCGGGAGTAATATTCTCATATTGCCCTGAGACCAAAATCAGCCGTCAACAACCACCTATGAAGCCGAGACAGAAAAGATGAGGAACTACCCTCAGGTACATACTGGCAGCCCAGACCGTAGACATGCTTATTCTTCTCCCATATGACAATCTCAATAATCAGTCGCTCCTCATCTATCGGCTCCCCAATCTGCAGCAGCTGGTCCCGGACAGCTGTATAGGAATCCTATGATAAATGTAATTCATGTTAGACTATAATACAAATTTTTTAAAGTTATATAAGTAAAAAAAATACAACTGAACATAAAAGCATATAAAACCTTACATGCATGTCCTGAGATCGCTGATCGACGAACGTGTGTCCGTCGTGATTCTTCGTGTGTGTATGCACGAAGAGCTCAAAGGCACTAGGCTGGCGGCCCTGTTGTTTCTCCTATCCATTTACAAACAGTGTAATAGTAATTAACTTTAAAAAAATAATAAGTAATTCAAAGAAATATTTATTACTTGCAATTTATATACTTACAAGATGGCGACCATAGTCGTAATGTGATTCGGTGCCTCTCGTATGCCAGACTATTTCTATTCCTTCGATGGCGGAACTTATTGATTATGGGAGGCCGCTTCTGAACATACATGAAAATCGAGAGATTCCTAATATTGCTTCAAATTATTTCATAGCAGATCGTCTATAAAATAGAGTTGTTTCCCTTTCTGCTTAATCTCATTCAGCATATCTTTGTATAGACCGACCGCCTTCTTCTCCCATACAGTATGTATCATGGCATTAATTGCTTCCTCCCACCAAAAGTATTTATGCAAAATAATTGAAATAACTTATAAATATTATATTTTAATTATAAATCTTTTATATTAAGTCATTAATTAAAATTTATAAATACTTACCTTAAACTCTTAAAAATAATTTCTTAGTCTCTGAGGGAACCTTTTTCCAACTGACTCACTCTGTAACCATATGTTTTGTTAAAAATCTTACGCATCTTCCGTACACAAATATTGGATTGCTCAATCTGCCCACTTAAAATGAAAACAAATAAAAACAAATGTAAAAAATAATATATATATATATATATATATATATATATTAAATAATAATAATAATAATATATTCATTGTGAATGAAACTTACTCTGGTTCACGTAGAGTGAGCTGATGACGTTGCCATGACCCAATATTGAATGTCTTTGATGCCACAGTGTTGGCATTACCTGCGACATCCATCTCAGTATGGTGTTGTGATGTCATCGGATCCTGTGCAGGTGGAGTCTGATCATGAGCTTGTACCTGAGTCTGAGACTGCTCCGAACTGGGACCAGCCTCACTATCATGGGTCCCAATAGACATACCAGATGTAGATCTACCCCCACGGAGAAGACCTATGTTGGTACCTCTAGTCATATCTGTAATAATATAATCAGAACAAGAATGCATAAATTAATTTTAATCAAACTAACTAGCCAGTAACATTAATGTAGAAATATATTTTTAAAAACTAAGTTTAATTAAAATAAACTTCAAAAAATCGTTCGACTTTTTCTATTTTATTGATTCCATACGGCATAGATGGTTTTCTTCTCCCCTTTTTTATTGGGAGCCACAGAACTTCCAATTGAGGAAAAATGAGATTGAGATGATTTTGAAGTACTCATTTCGCAGATTACCTTAAACTGTAGTTACTCATTTTAACCTATGTAACAACATAACTATTTAATTTACCGAAATTTCGATAAAGTTTCCTCTATGACTATGAGGATTCAACATTTTTATTTTACGCAAAACAAGTACTTTAAATAAACCCTACATATTTATTGCACAACTTGTGTCTCTCCAAATTCTGTTTTTTGCCCAACCACCGATCACAACACAAACACACAAAAATATAAACAACATATGTTAACCAATTAGATATAAGTGATTCATCTACTGTAATATAAATATTAGCATAAAAATATATAATGTAAATTATCGTACTTTCTAAATTTCATGAATGATTTCAACATCTAACAATTTTTTTCAAAAGACCCGGGTGCTTTTGGGAGAGTTCAAAAATCTAAGGGCGATGGAAATGTGCAGTTCTCACTACTCATTAATTACAGAGAGAGATGAAAGCAATTACAGTGTCTCAAATGGCACTGTCATAGTGCCTCAAATGGCATGTAATAGTGCCTCATTTAAGGTACCTGTAATCAGACACTTTCACAGTTACATTTGAGGCACTGTGACAGTGCCATTTAATGGCACTGTAACAGTGCCTCCTAAAAAATAAAAATAAAAATAAAAATAAAAAAGAGATGGAAGTAATGATAGTGCCTCAATTGAGGTATTGTGACAGCTAAAAAATAAAAATAAAATAAAATAAAGAAAATTAATAAAGCACCGTGACAACTAAAAAATTAATAAAAAAAAAAAATTAATTAAGCATAATATCATTTTAGGGTTTTTATTCACATCCAAAGAAACCAATTTCTTTCTTAATTACATTATTGGTCGAAAATGGGAGTTGAAGATTCATGTAAAAAAAAAATCTAAATTGAACAAAGGAAGAAGAAAGGAAATTATTAGCTTGAGAACTTAAATGGGAGAGCCTCCAAATCCCTTAGTATAGACGTGAAAATGGAGAATGTTAGAGAGAGACTAAATCGGAATGAATTGGCTTTTATCGACCAAATTTTTTTGGTCAGTAAATTGGATATTTTTACCAACTGTATTTATGTTAGGGTTGGTGCTCAGAGTGCCAATCCGGACAATTTATGTTTGATTCATGAATACGAACAATGCATTTTTCCATAATATTATTTATTTAATGGTAGCACTTTTTGTCTTTTATATACATATTCGATCTAATTACGATTAGATATCTAATTATGATTAGATTGAAACTAAATCTGATTTAGTGATACGTGTATATTAGACAAATATCCTAGGATTTACAAAGTAGTGTGTAGTTACAACGTAGTTTGTAATTGACATTGAGAAGCGTCACTATAAGTTATATATCCTTAAATAAAGTTCCTAGTTAAGATTTACTAACACGGGTCGGTTAGTAAAATCCGCTGAGACCAGTACATGTCGTATATCGTGACTTGGTTCGATGGTTTATCCCAATGACCCTGAGTCTCGGGAGACTCGTATAGACATGTAGGTGTTTATTTGATAAACACTGAACGACTCACTGAATATTTCCTAATAGATGGTACATCAACGTCAATATGAATCTTCTCGAGTTGAGCGAGCATAGTGGTCCTTTGACTTGAGATACCACAGTGGATATATGAGTTATCCTCCACACTTTGATGGCAGTCACGTCACTGATCTATTTAGATCAGACATTCGCATGTTCGTTGGGTGTGGACTGATGCTCATGATATCCAGTGCGTATCAAGATAGAATTCGTCAGTCATGTGTACATGGCATAGGTTTCCTACACGTGTTTGCGATCAGGTGAATCCATGGTCGTGGTATAACTTCGGAAGCGAGTTCCGAGTGTTATTTAGAGATCGTAAATTTGAAAGTCGACTATATTATACCATAAAGATTTGACGTTCTTATCTATATCTCAGGTATAATATGGATAGCCTGTGACGGAGGGATTATACATATGCAATGACCTCGACTTGCATAGTTTAACGAGATTATCTATGGTCGTCATAATTTACGAGTGGGTGAATTATGGACACGAAATTGAATTTCGTGACGGATAAACCTAAACTTATAGAGTCCCACAATATGAAGTGTACTCGTTGAGCACTTGGGCAACGCGCTATGAATAATACAGATTATTCATAATACTTCACCGGATTAAATGAGTTAATTCGAATCGTTTAAACGGTTAAATAAAATACATACATAGGGGCATTTTTGGTCAATCGTAATTATTGTGTATTTATATTTGATACATAATTTGATTAGATACACATTAATTAATTGTCAAACGAGATTTTTTCACATGTCACTTCTATACGTATTTTATTTAATGAAAATAAAATACATGTGGATTAATAATTATATTAATTAATTATTTAGATAATTAAATGTTAAATATTTAGATGATTAATTTATATATATATATTTTATAATTGTTATAGAATATATGTTTAATTATTATTGGTTACACATGGCATTAAATTTAAGGTTAAAGTGTTAGATTTGATTTTTGACTACTTTAACTTTATATTTAATTTAATTAGATAATTTTCATTTGTGATAATTGTTATCACACATGCTTATTATTCAATGGTAACATGTGGCATGATTTATTAATTGATTTTGGATCAAATTAAGTTTTTCCAAAAATGACAAAAATGCCCCTAGTAAGTCGGCAATTATATTTTTTAAAGGAAATTTTTTTTCTTTTCTTAGTAATGGCTAGCAATGGCCAAAATCCGTCTTCCAAAACACTCTCAAATTTGTTTGATGATTCAAGAAAGAAAATCAAGAAAATCAAGAAAAAGCCCAAGGAAATTAAGAGATTAAAGGTAATCCTCAATATCCCTAAGCTTGGAAAGCATGTTTTTAGTAAGATTCTAGGGTTTATTCTTTTCTTTAGAATTTGGGTGTTTTTGATTTGGAAGATGAAATGGAAGGCTTGGTGCATGTGTGAAATAGTATTGAATGATATTATTGTAATATTTATTCAATTTGATCATTTGAAGATATGTTGCCATTTTAGAGTGTTATGAACACTCTTGTAAAGAATTGTTCTTGGGTGCTTCATTGGTTGTGGCTTGGATTGGTATTGTGATTAATTTGATTAATGTTAAGAAAATTGGATTAAAGCATGAAAAATTGATATTTTTGCTTTCTGGATCAGATCTGAAAACACTATTTTTATGGTGATGAAATTTATGTCATATAAATATATTGGATGTGTTTTGGGTGTTGGAACAATTACCGGAAACTATTTCGGAGTTGAAATATGTGAAAACGGTAAAAAACGGCGTTACCGGGTGACTTTTGAGCCAATCGGGCGACGGCTGCCCAAATAGTGAATTAGTCATTGTTCGGGCAGCCCATGAACTACCCTAGTACTGTTGGGGCTGACCTGGGTAGCCCCCATATACATTGGGTAGTCGGTTCGGTCAAAAACGCGTTTTATGCCATTTTGCGGAAAAATATTTTCGTAAATATTTAGCGATGTTTCTTAACTATTTATGTCGTTATTTGATATCGAATAAATAGGTTTAGGTGAAATATGAATAAATTATTCATATTGGATATTGCATAATTTATTCGATAATTTAAAAAGTTTTAAAATTACGATTTCATCCGAACCGCGAGCTTCCGCTGCGCTCGCGCCAAAACCCCAACAATTTAATATTCGTTCGATAAATGAGAAATAGCGGGCAACCTGATTTTGTATGGTGGTAATTGAAAATTTACTGAAAATTTACCGACTGCTTATTAATTCGATCAGTAATATTTCAATTTAACGATCGAATTATTCGATTGGTAATATTTCAATCTAACGATCGAATTATTTGATCATTAAATCACTTTTTATTCTTTTACTATTTTTATAATAATTAATACTATTTTTAAATTATTTAATACTATCATCATCATTAATAACGATTCATGTTTTTTAAAATGGCACATAAAATTAATTATTTAACAAATAATAAGTCCAATAAAAAGTTACAACAAAAAGTTTTGATGATGCATCAATTGTGAACATTAGTCCATATCATCATCATGAATAAAATCATTGTCTTCGTCCTCTTCTGTCCCCTTTGAGCTTGATTGAAGAATTAATTCATATGATTTTTGTTAAGCATCCCCCGAGTCTATATCAATCAATTCCCTATTGATGTATTCAAATGATCATGTTCATCATCAACCCCTATAGTTGTTTCATTTTCATGCACATATTACATCGTATTTTCTTGGAATGTTGTCTTTGGGACATGAGTTTTGTTTGATGATTTTTGAATATCCAGAGTTGACTTAACTTTGATCTTTCCTACGGCCAACTAATTGTTTGTGCCTCGTTTGACACTAGGTTAAGGAACCTAGTACACCTGTGAAGCTTGCAGTGCAAGAATGAACGGTTCATACTTTATATATGGGCGTCTTTTGTTGACATCCACCAGCTTATAATGTGTATGAACCTTCGTCCTATTAATCGGATCATACCAATCATAATTGAATAATATGATTCTCTTAATGGGTAAGCCAGGGTACTCAACCGCTAAAATTTCCTTCAATCGACCATAGAAGTCGCATGAATTATCATTATAGCTAGACATTTTTATTCAAACTCCATTGTTTATCGTTGCCCGATCGCAACAATGCGATTCAGTGTAAAATTTTTATCTATTAACGAAATACACATTAAAATAATTGACCGTTCTCAGAGGGCTTTTTGCTAGATCTCTGATATAGATGTTATTGATAGAGTGTTCCTTGTGGCGTGCCTATCCAATAAAGTGAAAATTATTTGCATATAGTGTAACACACATTTAACCTATATGTAATATATATATATATATATATATATAATATATATATATATATATATATATATATATATATTATATATATATATATATATATATATATATATATCATAGTGGTTATTAATTCATTACTTAAGTATCTGTGGAACCAATCGGTAAAATATGTATCAATTTCAACATCAATCTCAGCTTTAGTGATTGCGGACACAATTTATTTTAACTCTTCAATATATATGCTACAAACACATGGATGAACATGACTTAAAATAATATGAATGGAAGGAAATAAATAATATTATAATTGTAAAAATAAAAATACCCACTTCAGGGACGGTACAACTTCAGTGCAGTTCAATAATATGTAAGTGTGAGCTACTAATATTTCTTTATATTCCAATTTTCTTTTCTTTGATATTCCATATGGTCGACCAAAATATATGAAAATACTGAGATTTCCTTCAACCTCTTCAACATCTCCACCATCATCATTATGTGGAACTTGTCAGAATCTCGTGTTCACATGAGGTTTAAAATAATGTGAACAAAATATTGATGCTTCCTCAACTATATACGCATTACAAATGGAATCGTCGACTTTTGCCTTATTTCTTACATTATGCTTTAAATGTCGAAGGTATATGATAAAACAATCATAAAAATAATGTACAATCAGCAATTCTATTGATATAATAATAAGTAAGATTATTTTTTATTGTTATCTCTCAAACAGATATATCCATTAGTATTACACGGGTCCAACTATTTTTGCTTCATACAGCAGTTGTACCGAACGATGTTCCATGGAATTAAAAAGGGCTGGAGGGAAAATATGCTCTAATTTGAACATATTGATTAGGTTCTCTTCTTTAAGTCTTTCAATCTCAACCACTTTAAGAGTAGTTTATGTCAAGTCTTTGAATAAGAAACTTAACTTTGTAAGTGTCTGTCAAATATGACTTGGAAGTAATTCACAAAATACAATTGGTATTAACTTTTGCAAAAACACGTGGCAATTGTTACTCTTTATCCCAAATTACTTATACTTTTACATATCCATACATCGGCCCATACTCGAACCATAACTTTCTGGGAACTTGAATTCTTTTAACCATTTGTGTAAAACTTCTTTTTGATTTCTATCTAATGTGTAACATGCTCTATGATACTTCCCGGACTCTGTATGTATTTCAACTTTGGTCATTTTCATAATAACAATGTTGTTAGTTTCATTTTTATTGGCATGTGTTCGTGACAAAACAAGTTCAATTGAGTTGTAATGTTTCATTAAGATCTTTGTGTAATTGGACTGGTTTCTGACTGTTGTGCATCAGACATGCATTCGTAGTGCGTTTGTTGCAGCGTTTGAACGTGTGGCGTTAGTGTCACGTTCTGGTTTGGGTTCGAACGGGAGCATTCTAGAGAGTAAACGTTCGAGGTGCGTTCTTGGTGCGTTCGAACGTGGTCATTCCAGAGAGCTCACGTTCGTAGTGCGTTCGAGTGGCGTTCGAACAAGTCTTCACAGAAAGGGCGCGTTCGTGTAGCGTTCTAGTATGCGTTCGAACGCGACTGCAATCTGAACGCGTTTTTGGCCCTTTTCACTTTGAAAACCCTAGCCTTTTCACCCTACCTATAAATATAACATGTAGCCGCCATTCCCCTAAGTTGAAACAGTTGAAATATATTTCCCTTGATCCAAAATCTTTCAAAGCTTTCAACTCTATTTGATTCCACCGTTGAAGACTTCTTATCTCTTTATCTTCTTCATTGATGGTGTGAATGTTTCTTTGATAAACCTTCAATACAAATTAACCCAAAATTCCTAATCCTTTAGAGTTCTTTAAGAGGAAGTTTGGTAGTTGGAGTTCCGGCGTCATTGGTGATACAATCTACTCAGAGACTTCAGAGGTTCTGAAGAAAACCGTGGGTCGAGGGCTTGAGGAGTTACCTTGAGTTCTTGGAGTATTGAGGTACTTGAGTCGGTCAAGTTACCACCATAGTTCTTGACCATCGCTGTAAGTTTTTCTCTATATAGTGGATTCGGGTGGTAGCCTATACCCGGAGTGGTTTTTCACTCACAAAAGTTTTCCACTTCGTCACCAAATTATTGTGTTGATTTTGTGTTGTTTGATTTAATTTGCTGCTTTAATTTTAAATTATTGTTTTTATTACAGTAAATTAATTGTTGGTTATTGTGGTTGCATGTTATTCATCCATAGTAACAGTACAGGGCTTGTCCTATTTATTATTTGTAATTCCGCATAGGGTCAGAACCTAGGCTTATCGCGAATTTTTAATTGGTATCAGAGACTGAACTCGATCCTTGACCCATTAGCTATGGAGCGTAGTCAATCCTTGAATTGTCCGCAATTTTTTAATGGCACTGAATATTTACATTGGAAGGTTCGCATGAAAGCGTTCCTTAAGTCCTTAAATGAGAGGGTCTGGATGACTGTTGAACACGGGTGGAAACCTCCCGTTATTATTATTGATGAGGTATCCTCCCCTAAAGACAAATTGACCTGGACCAATGACGAATTTGATGCTAGTAATAGGAACATCAAGACTGTTAATGCCATACATGGTGCTGTTTGTTATGCTGAGTTTAGGAAAATCTCAATGTGTGAGATAGCCAAGGATGCTTGGGACATCCTGCAAACTGTGCATGAGGGCACATTGTCTGTTAAAAATAATAGACTCCAAGATCTTGCTACTAGGTTTGAGGTCGTTAGAATGAAGGATGATGAGACCTTTGATCAATTTTATGCTAAGATTAACGATATCGTTAACTTAAGCTTTAACCTAGGTGAGACTGTTCCTACCAGTAGGATAGATAGGAAAATCCTTAGATCCCTGTCTGATAAGTTCCTACTCAAAATCACCGCCATCGAGGAAAGCAATGACCTTGATCAGCTTAATTTAGAAGACCTCGTAGGAAAACTGCAGGTTTATGAGCAGAAACTTCATGGGCATCTAAAGCCCAAAAATATAGCGATGAAGATCGCGAAGGAAGTTGTTCATGGTTCGTCTAGTGATGAGGATACCCTCACGGATCATGATTTGTGCTTGTTTGCAAAGAAGTTTAGGAAATTTCTTAAGCTGAAGAAGAGTGGCCATGATAGTGACAGGGATAAGGAGGATATGACTAGAGAGAGTAGGCATAGCAGGAGTGAGTCTGGAGAGGATAGAGATAGTAGATCTCATGGTGCCCAGTGCTATGAATGTGAAGGATATGGGCACATTAGATCTGAGTGTCCCACATACCTTAGCGCTAAAGGCAAGAAAGCCATGGCAGCCTCCCTTAGTGATTCTGATGGTGATGATTCTCCAAGAATAGAGCAATTATATGGCCTTTACTGCTAGTGTGTCAGATGAGAGAGAGATTTTTGTTAATGATGCTAATTCAGAGGTCTCTCTCGATGAGTCTGTAGATGAGGAAAGTCTTCAGGTAGCTTATATTGAACTGCTTAATGAGAGTTTAGCTATTAAGAAGACTAATTTAGAGGTCAATAAGAGGCTGAAACTAGTTGAGCTAGAAAGGAATGAAGCTCAAGCCAAATTTGAGTAAAGACTTTTGATGGTTGATGACCTAGAGGAGAGGAATCGAGGCCTAGTTGATAGGGTTCAAATCTTCGAGAATGAACTTGAAGATGCTAGAAATCAATTGTCTGCATTTTCTAGTGGGAATAAAAAGGTGGACTGTATGTTAGGTATTGTTGAGCCTAATTGTGATAAGGCTTCTTCGTCCAGAGCTGTGCCTGCCTCAGCTAAACGTGACTTAGGTAAGAAACCTACTATTTGTAGTCATGTGATCCCTCCTGTTGTTCTTCGTTCTGTTTCCCAACCTCAATCTAGAGGTGTTGTGGGTAAACCTCGCTCTCATCCGAGGTTTGTGCCTGTGTGCCACCACTGTGGAAAGGCTGGACATATTAGGCCTAAGTGCTTCATGTTGCACAAGCAAAAGAAGGGGGCTAAGAGTGTGTTGCCTAGATTTGATTCTTCAAATCTAGCTTCTCAATTTTCTGCACTAACTAAACAGACGCAATTTCTTAGTGAGAAACTTTCTTTGTTGACTAGGAATTCTCAAGTGGATGAGGTTCCTTGAAAGGTTTGGGTGAGGAAACAGATGAATTCTCATATTCTTCTGCGTTTCCTGATGGATATGATGAGAGTGCACTTCGGTGTAACTCTGCTTAAAAGATGCATTTTTATTTTCCCATTGCATGTGTGTGTGCGTGTGTTTTATGTTTTTGCACGTTTATTTTTTTTCACATCATATGGTGTGTGTGGTCTTGTTTTTGTTATATGTCCCTTGGTATATAGGATTGAAACCCGGACATAAATTTCATAGCCGATTCCGAATGGATGGTAGTAGATGACTGCACTCGGGATACAACTTCACGTACCATTGGATGTTTTACAAGCCTGTTTGTGTCCTTATTTTTATTAGTTAAAATCTGAAAAATACAAAAATAAATGAAAAAGACAAATTTTTTTTTTTACGGCTTGTTAGAGCATGGAAAGCTTATGCATGTGATCCTCGTATGTAGGATATATGATTATGCATGTATGATATGCTTTTATTTTTCTTGATGCTCTATATACATAAATGTGTGTGATAAAAACCTTTGGTATATCCTGTGCTTGCACCTCACATACACATTTTTATTTTATCAAGGCTTGGTCGCATGTATGAGTTTTTGGAATGGAAATATAATCTCTTCATGCTTTGTTTGCTTAATAGTGTGACCGTTGACTAGTTGACCTTGTGTTATCCTCGTTTACAAAAGTAAAAAGAAATATATTTAAAAAAAATGAGACTCAAATGCAAAAGAGCCAATGTGGCCAAATTCAAAAAATAATAGCAAAAACCCTTCACTCGAAAGAGCTGTTAGATATGAGCTCATGATATTTATGGGGTAAACAATATAGCATGCAACCAATGTTGCTTATTTTCAGGTCTTAGTGGTACTAGGTTTGAACACCTATTTTGTAGACTTGGTTTGTTTAGAGATGGATTTCTTTGGCTGTGTCCAGTTCATAAAATAAGTCTTAAGCCTTGATTCGTTGTGCACATTATTTTTCACGCAAGTGCTTGATATGTTTTGGTGTTTATGTCATATGCATAAGTGTTGTATTTAGTCACTTTTAAAATAATGCATATTGTTTCATGTCATAAACAGCTGAATAATGACTGGGTATCATTATATCTGCTTGAAATGCTGTTTCAGTCAGTTTTGACAGGATTTTTTTATTTATCTCATTGTGTGCTTGTATATGCTTCATTTCACTGCATCTCATTTATTTAGCATATCATTGAGTGTTTACTTCTCATTTGATTATTTTTTTACTAACTGAGTTAGCCTGTTAGTGAGGGGGAGTAAGTCCTGTTTGTTTGTTTTATGCTCTTGCATGTGTTTGTCTCCTATTGTTTTTCATGTTTCCTTCATCCTTTGTCATTTCGTGATAAAAAATTGGGAGATTATTATATTAAGGGGGAGAGCCTTAATATATGGGAGGGAGTCGTAGATTATCCTTTAGATATCTCTATTTTAGAGGGAGTTCAAATTAAGGGGGAGAGGGTTATCTACTTGTACATGCATGAGTTTTATACCTGTTTATTTTATACTTGATAATCTCAATGCTTTTCACGGTATATTATTGATTGTGGATGTTTCAGTTAAACAGGTATGTTGCTGCGGTGGCATTATTTCGAGACTACTTGGTTAGGTATTAGATCGAGTCCAATTGTAATAAGTCACTATTTTGATGGTTGACAGTTGACTGTTTTATTTTTGGGTCTATTACAGTAGTCTTTGTATTAGGTAGTGTTTTGTCACGGAATGCCAAATAGAGAGATTGTTAGTTCTATTTTTATTGGCATGTGTCCGTGAAAAAATAAGTTCAATTGAGTTGTAATCTTTCATGAAGATCTTTGTGCAATTAGACTGGTTTCTGGCTGCTGTGCATCAGACATACGTTCGTGGTGCGTTCATTGCAGCATTCGAACGTGTGATGTTAGTGTCACGTTCTGCTTTGGGTTCGAACGGGAGCATTCCAGAGAGTAAACGTTCGAGGTGCGTTCTTGGTGCGTTCGAACGAGTTCATTCCAGAGAGCTCACATTCGTAGTGTGTTTGAGTGGCGTTCGAACGATTCTTCACAGAAAGGGCGCGTTCGTGTAGCGTTCTAGTATGTGTTCGAACGCGACTGCGAACTGAATGTTTTTCTGGCCCTTTTCACTTTGAAAACCCCAACCTTTTCACCCTACCTACCGCCATTCCCCTCAGTTGAAACATATTTCCCTTGAGCCAAAATCCCTTAAAGCTTTCAACTCTATTTGATTCCACCATTGAAGACTTCTTATCTCCTTGTCTTCTTCATTGATGGTGTGAATGTTTATTTGATACACCTTCAACACAACTTAACCCAAAATTCTTAATCCTTTAGAGTTCTTTAGGAGGAAGTTTGGTAGTCGGAGTTCCGACGTCATTGGTGATACAATCTACTCAGAGACTTCAGAGGTTCTGAAGAAAACCGTGGGTCGCGGGCTTGAGGAGTTGTCTTGAGTTCTTGGAGTATTGAGGTACTTGAGTCGGTGGAGTTACCACCATAGTTCTTGACCATCGCTGTAAGGTTTTCTCTGTATAGTGGATTCGGGTGGTAGTCTATACCCGGAATGGTTTTTTACTCGCAAGAGTTTTCCACTTCGTCACCAAAATTATTGTGTTGATTTTGTGTGTTTGATTTAATTTGCTACTTTAATTTATTATTATTGTTTTTATATTTGCAGCATAATTAATTGTTGGTTATTGTGGTTGCCTATTATTCATCCATAGTAACAGTAACAAGACTTGTCCTATTTATTGTTTGTAATTCCGCATAGGGTCAGAACCTACGCTTATCGCGTATTTTCAAGTGTGTATTCCCTTACTTTGACAGTATCTTTAGTATTTCCCTTCACATCTATCACATTGTTAGACATATTTTCGAATATATTTTTCTCAATATGCATCACATTAAGATTATGCCTAATCAAATTAGAACTTCAGTACGGTAAATCCCAGAAGATGTTTCTTTTCCTCCACCCAGAATTCTTACATGTTGGAAAATTATTAATTTCATCGGCATCAATTTCAGTTACCTTTCTCAACCCTAGCTCATCTATCTGCTGTAAGTTTTCTTCGCTTGACCTAATTGGTGGTGGTGGTAAGAATTTTATAATATTCCTACGGAAATGAATTTTGTTGTGTCTGAATGGATGATTAGGCCGAAGAAACTTATAGTGATTATCATACTATGAAGTCTTTCGACTACTTAGGAGCGAGAATACCTGTGTGTTCTCCATACATTAAGGACAAGTAAATTTTCCAGATATAGTCCACCTGACAGCATCAAATAAGCATAAATATCACTAATTGTCCACATCAGCGCAACTCTCAAGTTTATGTTTTGCTTTCTCAATACATCATATGTTTGCACACCCATATCCCACAATAGTTGTAGTTCAGCTATTAAGGCTGGAGGTAAACATCTATATTCTGTTTCAGATTTTGAGGCCCCAGAATAACTAAGGATAAAAATATGTACTGCTTTTTCATACACATCCAATGTGACAAATTATATGGAGTGACTATAACTAGCCATAACGAATATTGTTGTCCTGATTGACCGAAAGGCTAAAAATCATCAATGCACAACCCCAATCTAACATTACGGCTTTCATATGTAAATGAATGATGTGTGTAGTTAAAATGCTTCCATGTCTCCGAGTCAGATGGATGACACATAACGCCTTCTTCTTGTCCATGCTCATCGTGTCATCTCATGTGCTCAGATATTGCCGCTGAAGCGTTTAGTCGTTGCAACCTTGGGGTCAATGGTAAATAATAAATCTTCTTATATGACACGTCCTTGTGTTTAGTCGATCCTCTTCTGTTCTGAAATCTAGGTTGAGAACAGAATTTACACATTGTCATTGCAATATCATCACCCCAGTATATCATGTAGCCATTATTACAACAATCAATTTTTACTACAGGCAGCCCAAGGCCTTGAACTAACTTCTTCATACTGTAAAAATTATCCACCATCTTATTATCTTCTGGTAACACTTCTTTAATGAATTGTACCCAATCATCGAGTGCCTTCTCTAACTGATGTTGCTTAGATCATATTCAAACATCGAGCTACCGCTGAAAACTACGAATGTGTTTCACACCCCGGTCATAACTCTGTATCTAAAAAATTTAGCATCTTATAAATATTCTCTGCAGAAGGATTAGGGGACTCCTTCAGATTCTCTGTCTGAAAACTAGACCCAACTGTATCAAAAAGTTGTGGTCATCATTAAAAAAGCTAGGCCCAACAGCATCATAAACCATTTTGCGATATGGATTTATTGCTTTTGTTTCCATCATCATTGAAGTGTTGTATGTGAACTGCTCGGACGAATTACATTTAAGAGTTTCCCCATGCCGATCCCATACATAATAATCTCAAACAAGTCCATTTTTCACCAGATATAACATAACTTCTTCAATTTCTCTAAACTTCTAAAGATGACACACTTTGCAAGGACACATTATCTTATTGTATTGTATATATGTCGACTGCCAACTAGCATATTCAATGAACTCATGTATCCCGTTCACAAATTTCATATTAAATATGCCATCATTGTGAAGCCTCACATACATCCACTATCTGTTTGAATTCATTTCTGTTATCTTATAAAATGGAAGAATATAACAATTCACCATGTTACAGAAAGAAGCATATCAAACTATGATACTTCAAAATGATCATTAATACAATCATAATACAAGGTCCTAGCTAATTAATTTGATTTTCTTACCTAAATACAACCATAACCAAACATAATCCCTATATACAAGTTCCTAAATAATTTGATTTGTACATAACATTTCTTAATTAAGATGGTCGCAAGAAAAAAAACTTACCAAGACTTGAGCAGAGAAGAAGACAGTGAGCATAAATCTAAAAATGAAGAAGATAGTGAGCAGTGAGTTAGGGGAATGGGAAATTTTATTTTTATATTCTGGAATTTTATCGACCGTACAAACTTCGCTCGGTAATTACCAACTAAATCGATTTCCGATCTGTAATACGCTAGTGATGGAGCCATTTCTTGGCGTCCAATTGGGTTTCGACACTGTAGGCATTGCATTTTTACACATAAGTCCCTATGATGAGTCTCATTTGGAGACACTACCTTTTAAGTCACGAAAGTCGTGGGAAACGGGCGTCGGAAGAGGAAATTCAGAATAAGTATGTCATCGGATTCATTTCACAAGTTCACTGTTTTCGTTTGTGCTGCATTCGCAACCACCACATTCGAACGTCAAGCAGATTGCGGGCATTCGTGTAGCGTTCGAATCGGTATTCGAACGGTGTTGGTATTTCTGGTTTTGTTGCTAGTCTCACACCCAAGCTCAATTAGCCCACCAAAGCCTATAAAACACATCCAAATTAATTAAATACATATTTAACACATGGGGAATTAAATAAAATCTAAAAATCATATACCAATTTAAAATAAAACCATGCCTAATTAAAATGAATCAAGTATATTATATTCCTAACTAAACAAATATCATGCCTAAACAAAACAAATTAAATATATGAACTTCCTAATCAAACCAAATTTTATCTTCAATCAATCTTTGGTTTTCCTTTTTTAACACTAAATCAGATCCTCCTTTAATGCACAAATCCCTTCATTGTCAAGCAAAGATTCACACATCCCCTTTTGCCTATAAAAACAAAGCTATTCCAACCCTTGAACCCCCGGAACTCTCACAAATATACAGCAAAGAAAAAGCCTCTCCATTTACGCCTAATACACTCAATAAGAAACAAAGAATTTTCTCTCCTCCTCTTCCCTCCATAACCGAAAATCACAGCCCCTAAAACATCCACTGTATTACCAAAAATCACTACCTAAAACATTCACTGTTTGACTGAAAAACTACCCCTGGAACACCCCCCCCACAAACTACCAAAATTAACCCCTAAACAGCAGCCCTTAACATCACCAAAACAGCAGCCCCAAATACCCCAAAACAGTGGCCTAAAATACTTGAAACAGTGACCAAAAAACATCACCAAAAGAGCAGCGAAATACAGTAAAAACAATTGCAAAACAGGGAGAACGACAACTCAAAACAGTGAGACAACGAACGAGAGCAGTGAACCAGTGAACCGGAGGAGTTACGGAGCGTTAGCCCTTCCGACGATCGTGTACCGTACATCCGAGAGGTGATTTAAAAGGTTAGACCTGAGGGCACTTTTTCTATTTATTGTCATTCGTTTTTTTAATTGTTTTATCGCATGAGAGTCGTTTGTGGATGCATGTTGTGGCTTTCGAATGAAAGGGAAAATGTGTCGTCTCTTGTGGTATATAGGATGGAAACCCAGACGTAAATTCCGTAGCCGAATCCGAATGGAAGGTAGTGCGGTCTGTACTTGGTATACAACTCCACGTACCACTTGAGTAAACGGCACATATCTCCCTTTATTTTATCTTGATTGTTTATTATCCGCATCTTATATTTCGCCATTTTACTTTTTGTAGATTGTTTGTTTGTGTGTTGATGATGTGATGCGCATGGGCTTAGCATATTGGTCTAAAGGTTTTCCATTCGAGGGAAGAAAGGGCCAAAAGGCTACCTTTACGCCAATACTTTGCCGCGCCGGACAAAGTATGTTTGGTTGGATGTGAGATATGTTCAACCAAGCATAAGAAGTCATATGTCGTTGTCTTTACTTTCTATGCATTGTGATGTAACTCGCATGGGCTAACTAGGGTGGATTAAATGACCTATATTCGAGGGAAAATACATGAAGGCTACCTTACCACGATGTTTTGCCGCACTTTTTGTTATGTCATTGAATTTATACATATCATTGTTCTATTTATGCATGTATTGCATTCTAATGCGCATGGGCTAACTAGGGTGGATTAAAGGTCCTCTATTCGAGGGAAAATGCCTGAAGGCTACCTTACCACGATGTTTTGCCGTGCTTTTTCTTATGTCATTGACTTTATGCATATCATTGTTCTATTCATGCATGTATTGCATTCTAATGCGCATGGGCTAACTAGGGTGGATTAAAGGTCCTCTATTCGAGGGAAAATGCCTGGATGCTACCTTTACCACGATGTTTTGCCGCACCGGACAAGGTACACCCGATTGAATGGGAACGAGTTCAAACGGGCACATGGGGTCCTACATTGTGGATTTTCTTATTTATGTATGTGTTGTTTCGTCTCTCATGCATCAGGTCTGGTCCCGTTCGAACGCGTTCTTAAACGTTATACGAACGCGAACCTTCTGTTTACCGTTTGAACGCGTTTATGAATGCTACTCGAACGCGAATGTGTTTTGTTTCATCAGGTCCAAGCCCGTTCGAACGCGTTCTCAAACGTTACACGAACGTGAACCTTCTGTTTACCGTTCGAACGGGTTTACTAACGCTACTCGAACGCGCACGTATTTCCTTTGTTTTATCATGCATCAGGTCTGGTCTCGTTCGAACGCGTTCTCAAACGCTATACGAACGCGAACCTTCTGTTTACCGTTCGAACACGTTTACGAATGCTACTCGAACGCGAATGTTTTTTGTTTCATCAGGTCATGTCCCGTTCGAATGCGTTCTCAAGCGCTATACGAACGTGAACCTTCTGTTTACCGTTCGAACGTATTTTCAAACGTTACACGACCGCGCATACACTGAACTGAGTCATTTTCATCACATGTCATGCATAATTATTTCTCAGGTGATTTCTCTTGTATCATGTAATCAATCATACTATTTGTATCCCTGTATTTATCTATTTGATGTGTTCATGAGATGGTATTCAAGCATGATTAGGCCGTTAGTATGTTACTTGGTTCTTAAGCATGATTTAGCCTATTTAGTTGTTCATTTTCAAGCATGATTAGTCATTTATTTTGCGTTTGGAATTTGCATTATGTTTAGGTTGTTCTTTGTTTTCCGCATTAGATGATCGAAGTATGTTCATGTGATTGCTGTGTGCTATTGCATGTTCACCGTTATGATGATTACTTTCATGCATGTGAACCTAAAAGTAGAATACTCTTGGAAATATGTTTTTTAGGCTTGGTTAAATTATTGCACAAATCATTTTCATTAAAAGTGGCGTAAGTAAGGGACCATTCTGAACCCAACGGTTTGAGGTCTTCCCTTGCGAGGGGTGGGTGCGGCCTTAAATCTTTGTCCCGGTTCACACCGGATGGCGACTCCATTATTCTCCAGTTTAGTCCCCCACGGGCTACTCTGTACTCCCAACCGGACCGTGAGCCCGGAACAGCATGCGTCGCCCAATTTCTGTGTTCCCACATTCTGGCGAATCCACTGGGGATAGAGAATCGGCCCCAAAATAATGTCTTGTAATTTTATGATTTGTGCTTTAAGTTAATCGTTCCTATAGTGGGTTGAAAGGGGTTTAATCAAAGGCACTTTTAAGGCTAGGTAATGGTTTGGTGTCTTCCTTCACTCACTACCTTTCTATAAGGAAAAGCTGTGAAGGCACCTAGATAATCATGTACTTGTAGCCTATTGTGATGGACTAATTTGGAGGACTCGTTGTTTATTCCTGTCACCAAGCGATAAGAGCCTAAGAGGCTTGGGTTTTTAAGAGAGTTCGCTACGCCCTCCCTCTGGGGAATCTACAACGGGAAATTCATTTGACAGTCAGTCACACACCATAACTCGTTGGCACGTAGTGTAAGGTATAAAAAAGGTGCGCTCACTTGGTCGCTCGAACCCTTGAGTGGGGAGACCTAGTTGTGGGAAATCCTTCGCCAGCGAGAGTCTTTGTCCACACCCCCGTAAACCCGCATGTGAACCTTAGTCGTAGAACTAATAAGAATTATTTACTTGTGCTTGTGTTTGGGAACATGGTCGTTTGGATCCATTCGGACCTTTTGTCATGAGGTATGGGCTTGTCGGGCCAATTAAACTGGGAAAAGAACATATCTTATGATGATTGGGCCAAAAGCTTCTAAAACGCCAATGGGCCATTATATGTTTGTGTTTAGGAGCATTATCATTTAGATACGGTTGGACTTCTTGCCATGAGATGTGAACTTGTTGGGCCATTTAAACTGGGACGAGTTCACTCCTATGATAGTTAGCCCAAAATCTTCTAAAATGTTGATGGGCCGATTTGTGTGAAAATTTTAATGAGTTGATATATTCCTTGTATCGCATGCATCTCATTCATCTCATGCATACATATATCCTGTTAACACCCTCTATGTCTATAAAAGATATCATAGTGTCCCGTTGGGTTAGGGAAGAGGGAAGACTCACTAAAAGGCCGATAACAAATATGAGTGGATCAGAAAATGAGATATCTCGCATGGACCAACTGGAGAAAGGTTTCGCCAAGATTACCAAACAGTTACAAGCCTTGACTACTGCCATGGCAAATATGGTTGTGCCCCGTGCTGGGGGGGACTGTGAGAATGTAAGATGTGAGGAGCCTCCGAATAGGTTGGGGGATGACATCCCCGCTTTTGATGATGATATGGCCGAATATACTGCGGAGAGAATAGTAGGGTCTCAGGCCGAGATACAGAAACTCCGTGATCAGGTAGAGTCAGTTACCCGTAAGATGAAGGGTAAGGACGAAGACTTACTTGACTATGAGGCGATGACCTTTGAGGAACAGCTTCCGGCTCAGTTTAAAATGCCTGACATGGCCAAGTTCAACTGGAATGGGGACCCGAGGGTCCATCTGCGGCAATATATCTCGGTCATGAGTTCAGTGGGCCTGTCACTGTTGGACAATTATGACCCATAGCGTCACTATTTGTACAGATCATGGTGTTGTTGTACAAATTAACTATGTGACAAATGAGATTGCACTCTTATCATTTGTGATTAGATCACCTAGATATATAAATGATAGAAGGTCCCTATGATTTTTTCCTGGATTGAGAATGATATGAGACAGTATCAATCCACGAAGGATGAATCATTAAATATCCATAGTCAGAGTATTATCGAGATCGGACATCGATGAATACGTAAAAGACTAGTATTACACTTGTGCGCGTTGTGAGGGAACAACGACATAGTTCTCATATATTTGGGTATAGGATACTCATGCAAGTGTAATAGGAGGTTGTGTTTCACCGATGGTACGGGAAACAGCTTCGCTCTGGATAAGACCCCCTCGGAATTCCATTGGTAGTATGACTATGTGTCTATGGAAATCCGAAATCAGGGTAGGTGTATTTGGTCTTAACCTGAGACTTGCACCGCTAATACTTGCGACAATCAATATACTTTGGTTGCGGTCGTCCAGGACTTTAACAGGTTCTGTGTACGCCAATGCTGGGTATATTGAGAATCGTAGTGTGTTGGGTGTGATGTCAAGACGGAAGTGTCACTCCAGTCATATGGAGTTGATAATCGCGCAGGGATACAGAACTGGTTCTCTAAAAAGGTTGCAACCGTCGGGATAATATGACTTGGTCATGATTATCCGATATTAAAGAGACTAGTTGCTTGTCATCCGATATATGCTTCGTACGGGGCAGACACTGTACCAACCCCAGGCCTTGCATGTGATCATCTGATACTGGACAGAAATATGACATACTACGTATACTACGCCTGATATAAATCCTTTATTCCTGTAAGGATGTTTCCGGAGAATTGGGTAGGCATGGCGCTTTGCTAGAGGCCAACCTTGTCTTGTAATTCGGTATAAACGTAGTACGAGGTACTTACGTGTTCGGATAGTCCGACGACCGAATTTACTGCCAACATATCCGGGGATCTCATGGGTCGCTTCCCAAAGATTCACCAATGACGTATGACTCATATTTTTAATTAATCTGGGATTAATTAGATGAGAGAGAAAATTAATATGAGATTAATTACGGAGATATTTTATCTGGGATAAAATATCAATTTAAAGAGAGAGACCGATTAATTTGGAATTAATCAATAAATTAATATATTCGATATATTAAATGAAATTGGATTTCGACGCGAAATTAAAATTAGATTTTAATTCGGGCGAACGAATTAATTTAGAATTAATTCTTTAGCGACTTCAATAGTGACTTCGCTAGGCGTAATCATTTAATTGCGTCGCAACGGAAAATTCGTTAATTTGGAATTAGCGAACCCGAGCCCGGGATTATTTGCGAGCGCATTCGCATTTTGAATTCGAGTGCGGCACGCAAGTCAAATCAAGCGTCAAATCATTAGTCGCATCAAGCGTCAAATCACTTGTCACTTTGAGTGATGTGACTTGACAACTTGATGGATTGATGTGACTTGATGTGTGTGGTTGGATAAACTTGTACTTGTTTGACTTTTGAAATCAAATAATGGTATATGTTAATTGATTTTAGAAATCAATTTATCAATTACACAAAACCAATTCTCTCTCTTTCTTCTTCACTCCCTCTCTCACACACCCATGGAGGGCTTTTCTTGTTCTGTTTTTCATGGAAAAACTGTGAGCAAGAATGGAAGCAAGTGCGATTTTGTGGAAAAATAGAGAGTGCTAGCACACTACGGGATCATGCGAAGGTGATAGGGAAGTCCACCCATGAGCCGGGAACCATTCGACGAAGCTCGGAGCTTGACGAAGGACCAAAATCGAGCCAAAAATAGTGAGGTGTTTTGCTCACTGCTGTGACCAGTCCAAGGTAGAATTTGAAGTTTTTGTTGCCTCCGCGTCGCTCAACCGATCGATGTAAGTATTCCACGACTTCCTCGATTGTATTCACACATGTTCATGATTGTTTATTGATCCTTGGGACCTTAGCAAACTCCAACAGTCACAGCGCCAAGTCCAAAAGATGTTTGGGATGTCACTCGAGGGGGTACCTGTGGTTTGGTATCACAGCCTTGAGAAGAAGGTTAAGGAAGATTGGAGGGAACTAGCTGATGCTTTTCTGAAGCAGTATGTTACAGACTTAGAGATCGACTTGTCACTCCGTGATTTGGAGAACACTAAGCAGAAGCTAGAGGAACGCTTCAAGGAGTATGTGGACCGTTGGAGAAGCCAGCTACTAAAGATGCAGACAAGGCCCTCGGAGAAGGACCAGATTAAAATGATCATCAAGGGCATTAAGCCCTCGATCTATGGCAAGTTGAGGAGGATGACTTCAATGATTGCGGATTTCCGATAGCTGAGGGAAACTGTCATGGACATTGAAGAAGAGGAAGCCAAGAACCGGAAGTTCTATGGCCATAATATGAGGACTTTTGGGGGACATTCTAAGACCAAGCCCACTGTTGCCGAGGTTGCTGCCATCAAGAACCGGCGTTTCTCCAACTTGGGAAGACCTTTGTCCAAAGTGCTTGAGAAGTTGACAAGGCAAGAATTCCTAAAACCCTTGGAGCCTAAACCACTTCCAAATCCCTCACCACCACACCTAAAAATAGACCGCTACTGTCACTTCCACCAGCAACACGGCCATGATACTGACAGTTGTTCCCGCCTCCGGTATGAAATTCAGGACCTCATTGATGCCCACAAAATACCCGATCCTGAAAAAGAATAGCCTAGCACACACACCAACCCTCTACCAAATTATCACTCTGTTTCCCCACCCACTTACATGATCAACTCTGGCATGCCCAAAAGCTTTGTCCTCCAAACTTTCAACCACCAAGCTTCTTACATGGGGATAAGGGATGACAGCAGTAAAGAACCATAGGCCGAGGAAGAAGGCAATACTGCGAATAATGAAACTGTTCTTTCTGGTTTATTTTCTGCATTTTTAATAAAGACATCGACTTCGTCTACTTGTTTGAACCTTTTCCTGAATAATAATAAAGACATCAATTTCGCCTACTTGTCTGAGTAATTTCCTTTCAACCTGCATGACATGAGTATATTTGACAAAAGAATTCAACCCCGATGCCATGATATTCAGCGACACTCAGAACACGAGGGATTCCCAAAAGAAGCAAGCAGAAAAGACAGAATAACTGTTCAGTAATGGGAAATGGGGTAGTGAGGCTGTCAGATTTGGAAAGAAATGAGTTCACCAAGCCGATCAATGTGGATAGATTGAAGCAGTACTTTGCCAGAGGAATAGAAGATCGAGCAGTCATCAAGGGAATTGACAGAGGACCTAACCCAACGGGATAGGAAACTCATTCATACATGCATGCATACACGTAACATATTTGCATTCTTTTTGTGTTTGTTCTGTTTTGTAATAACAAGTTTCAAAGAAGAAAAAGAGAAAGCAGCCAAAGCAAGCCAACTAGAAGCAGCAACAGTACGGTGTCATCAGTTTCAGGAAAGAATCAGTATCATTTTGGGGGTTGAGACCCGCATCATCAATATCAGTTTTGGGGATGAGTCCCGGGGGCGAGGCCCGCATCAGCATCAGTTATGGGGTTGAGACCTGCATCATCAGTATCAATCTTGCCGGGTATGGCACTCTGGGGGCGAGGCCCACATCAGCATCAGTTTAGCCGAGAATGACAATCCGAGAATGGAACAAGGTTCGAGAATGAACAAGCCGAGAATGGAAATCCGAGAATGGAGCAAGGTTCGAGAATGAACAAGCCGAGAATGGCAATCTGAGAATGGAGTCAGGTTCAAGAATGAACAAGATGGGAATGGCACTCCGAGGATGGAGCAAGGTTCGGGAATGGACCACATCACAGTAATGGTTCGGGAATAGACCACCTCACACAGTAACGGTTCGGGAATGGACCACCTCACAACATGGTTCGAGAACGAACCATCACATTATCAGTATCAGTCTTGCCAGGTATGGCACTCTGGGGGCGAGGCCCACATCATTATCAGTATTAGTCTTGTCGGGTATGGCACTCTGGGGGCGAGGCCCACATCAATACTAGTATCAGTTCTGCCAGGTACGACACTTCGGGTATGGAGATATTACAGCGACGCCTTGGGTATGAGGTTTAGCACGCCAGGTACGGCACTCCGGGTATGGAGATATTACAGCGACGCCTTGGGTATGAGGTTTAGCACGCCAGGTACGGCACTCCGGGTATAGAGATATTACAATGATGCCTTGGGTATGAGGTTTAGCACGCCAGGTACGACACTCTGGGTATGGAGACATCACTGCGACACTCTAGGCACGGAGACGCAACTGCGACACCTCAGGTATGGGGTTTAGCATGCCAGGTACGACACAATATCAACTCAACTCAACAAATGGCAATTCAAGTGGCAGCTGGCGAGCCAGGTAAGTGAAAATGCACTGCATAACTTTGATAGGATTGTCACTGTTACACATTACACAAGTCCCATCAAAGTGGGGGCAACTGTAGGCACTGCATTTTTGCACATAAGTCCCTATGATGAGTCTCATTTGGAGACACTACCTTTTAAGTCACAGAAGTCACGGGAAACGGGCATCGGAATGGGAAATTCAGAATAAGTATGTCATCAGATTCATTTCACAAGTTCACTATTTTTGTTCGTGCTGCGTTCGCAACCACATTCGAACGTCAATCAGATTGCGGGCGTTCATGTAGCGTTCGAATCGGCGTTCGAATGGTGTCGGTATTTCTGGTTTTGCTGCTAGTCTCACACTCAAGCCCAATTAGCCCACCAAAGCCCATAAAACACATCCAAATTAATTAAATACATATTTAACACATGAGGAATTAAATAAAATCTAAAAATCATATACCAATTTAAAATAAAACCATGCCTAATTAAAATCAATCAAGTATATTATATTCCTAACTAAACAAATATCATGCCTAAACAAAACAAATTAAATATATGAACTTCCTAATCAAACCAAATTTTATCTCCAATCAATCTTTGGTTTTCCTTGTTTAACACTAAATCAGATCCCCATTTAATGCACAAATCCCTTCCTTGTCAAGCAAAGATTCACCCATCCCATTTGCCTATAAAAACAAAGCTATTCCAACCCTTGAACCCCCGGAACTCTCACGCATATACAGCAAAGAAAAAGCCTCTCCATTCACGACTAATACACTCAAGAAGCAACAAATAATTTTCTCTCATCCTCTTACCTCCATAACCAAAAATCACAGCCCCTAAAACATCCACTGTAT
The DNA here is from genome assembly GCA_019454045.1 of Zanthoxylum bungeanum. Classification (NCBI taxonomy): domain Eukaryota; kingdom Viridiplantae; phylum Streptophyta; class Magnoliopsida; order Sapindales; family Rutaceae; genus Zanthoxylum; species Zanthoxylum bungeanum. The sequence continues at coordinate 294,750 of SKCR01038190.1, read as the reverse complement.
TACCGAAAATCACTACCTAAAACATTCACTGTTTGACCGAAAAACTACCCCTGGAACACCCCCCAAACTACCGAAATTCACTCGTAAACAGCAGCCCTTAACATCACCAAAACAGCAGCCCCAAATACCCCGAAACAGTGGCCTAAAATACTTGAAACAGTGACCAGAAAATGTCACCTAACGAGCAGTGAAATATAGCAAAACAGCAGCAAACCAGGGAGAACGACGACTCAAAACAGTGAGAAAATGAACGAGATCAGTGAACCAGTGAACCGGAGGAATTACGGAGCGTTAGCCCTTCCGACGATCGTGTACCGTACATCCGAGAGGTGATTTAAAAGGTTAGACCTGAGGGCACTTTTTCTATTTATTGTCATTCGTTTTTTTAATTGTTTTATTCGCATGAGAGTCGTTTGTGGATGCATGTTGTGGCCTTCGAATGAAAGGGAAAATGTGTCGTCTCTTATGGTATATAGGATGGAAACCCAGAGTCCACGTACCACTTGAGTAAACAGCACATATCTCCATTTATTTTATCTTGATTGTTTATTATCCGCATCTTATATTTCGCCATTTTACTTTATGTATGTTGTTTTTTTGTGTGTTGATGATGTGATGCGCATGGGCTTAGCATATTGGTCTAAAGGTTTTCCATTCGAGGGAAGAAAAGGCCAAAAGGCTACCTTTACGCCAATACTTTGTCGCGCCGGACAAAGTATGTTTGGTTGGATGTGAGATATGTTCAACCGAGCATACGAAGTCCTATATCGTTGTCTTTACTTTCTATACATTGTGATGTAACGCGCATGGGCTAACTAGGGTGGATTAAAGGTCCTCTATTCGAGGGAAAATGCCTGAAGGCTACCTTACCATGATGTTTTACCGCGCTTTTTGTTATGTCATTGACTTTATACATATCATTGTTCTATTTATGAATGTATTGCATTCTAATGCGCATGGGCTAACTAGGGTGGATTAAAGGTCATCTATTCGAGGGAAAATGCCTGAAGCTACCTTACCACGATGTTTTGCCGTGCTTTTTCTTATGTCATTGACTTTATGCATATCATTGTTCTATTCATGCATGTATTACATTCTAATGCACATGGGCTAACTAGGGTGGATTAAAGGTCTTCTATTCGAGGGAAAATGCCTGGAGCCTATCTTTACCACGAAGTTTTGCCGTGCCAGACAAGGTACACCCGATTGAATGGGAACGAGTTCAAACGGGCACACAGGGTCCTACATTGTGGATTTTCTTATTTATGTATGTGTTGTGTCGTCTCTCATGCATCAGGTCTGGTCCCGTTCTTATGCGTTTTTAAACGCTATACGAACGTGAACCTTCTGCTTACCGTTCGAACGTGTTTACGAACGCTACTCGAACGCGAATGTGTTTTGTTTCATCAGGTCCAGTCCCGTTCGAACGCGTTCTCAAACGCTACACGAACGTGAACCTTCTGTTTACCATTTGAACGCATTTACTAACGCAACTCGAACGCGCACGTATTTCCTTTGTTTTATCATGCATCGGGTCTGGTCCCGTTCGAACACGTTCTCAAACGCTGTATGAACGCGAACCTTCTGTTTACCGTTCGAACAAGTTTATGAACGCTACTCGAACGCGAATGTGTTTTGTTTCATCAGGTCCTGTCCCGTTCGAATGCGTTCTCAAACGCTATACGAATGCGAACCTTCTGTTTACTGTTCGAACGTGTTTTCAAATGCTACATGAACGCGCATACACTGAACTGAGTCATTTTCATCACATGTCAGGCATAATTGTTTCTCAGGTGATTTCTCTTATATCATGTAATCAATCATACTATTTGTATCCCTGCATTTATCTTTTTGATGTGTTCATGATATGGTATTCAAGCATGATTAGGCCGTTAGTATGTTAATTGGTTCTTAAGCATGATTTAGCCTATTTAGTTGTTCATTTTCAAGCATGATTAGTCATTTATTTTACGTTTGGAATTTGCATTATATTTAGGTTGTTTTTTGTTTTCCGCATTATATGATCGAAGTATGTTCATGAGATTGTTGTGTGCTATTGCATGCTCGCCGTTATGATGATTACTTTCATGCATGTGAACCTAAAAGTAGAATACTCTTGGAAATATGTTGCTTAGGCTTGGTTAAATTATTGCACAAATCATTTCATTATAAATGGCATCAGTAAGAGACCATTCTGAACCCAACGGTTTGAGGTCTTCCCTTGCGAGGGGTGAGTGCGGCCTTAAATCTTTGTCCTGATTCACACCGGTGGTGACTCCATTATTCTCCGGTTTAGTCCCCGCGGGTTACTCTGTACTCCCAACTGGGCCGCGAGCCCGGAACAGCATGCGTCGCCCAGTTTCTGTGTTCCCACAGACACCTTATTTTATCGGTCAAATATTCGGTCGAAATATACGTCGTCAGTACCTAATTATTTTTTATAATTTTATTTAAATTAATTATATATTACTGACCGATTTAAATACAGTCGGTAAAAATTACATATGACCGACTAACATCTTCAGTCGATAATTGAAATTTATATACCGACCGTTATTTTGATTGGTAATATATCAGTAAAAGCTTGACCCCATTTCCTGGCGCTAAATTGATCTTCGATACCTTATTTACCGACAGAATATCAACGAAATTATAAGTCGGTAATGGTTCGATCGGTAAAAAATCGATATTTGATCAAAAAAAAATTTATTTTTTATGGGTCGGTATTTAATCAATAAATACCTACCGAAAAGAGTTGATTGATAACTGTGGTCGGTATTTCACCATTTTTCTATAGTGAGTAAAAAAGAGTTTTGGAAGTTGACAAAATATCTCAGCAATTAAGAGGCAGTAGATTCCATAGTGGAGTGAAAATTCGCGATTAGCCTAGGTTCTAACCCTATGCGGAATTTAACGCAATAAACAAGACAGTCCTGATTACTGCTACTATGGATAAATTAATAGGCAACCACAATATCCAACAATTAATTATGCTGCAAATATAAAAATAATAATAATAAATTAAAGCAACAATTTCAATCAATCACACAAAATCAACACAATAATTTTGTTGACGAAGTGGAAAACTCTTGCGAGTAAAAAACCACTCCGGGTATAGGCTACCACCCGAATCCACTATATAGAGAAAAACTTACAGCGATGGTCAAGACCTATGGTGGCAACTTCACCGACTCAAGTACCTCAATACTGCAAGAACTCAAGGCAACTCCTCAAGCCCGCGACCCACGATTTTCTTCAGAACCTCTGAAGTCTCTGAGTAGATTGTATCACCTCTGACGCCGGAACTCCGACTACCAATCATCCTCCTAAAGAACTCTAAAGGGTTAGGAATTTTGGGTTAAGTTGTGTTGAAGGTTTATCAAAGATAGATTCACACCTTTAACAAAGAAGACAAGAAGATGGAAAGAGTCTATAAGGTGGAATCAAATAAGGTTGAAAGCTTTGAGAGATTTTGGCTCAAGGGAAAAGTGCTTCCAACAACAGGGGAAGGTGGCTCAATGTTTGTTTATATAGGTAGGGCAAAGGAAAATGGTTTCCTAGTATTATTTTGGCTTTAAAACGTGTCTAAGAAAACCTACTTACGCAGGGACGTTCAAACGCATTTCAAACGCAACTCAAACGCAAAGTTTCTGCCTGGAAAATGTTCGAACTCAAGTACGAACGCTACACGAACGCAGTCACGGATTGATTTTCAGGTGCAACTTAAAACGCTTGTAACTTTCTTGTCTCTTGGACAAATTATGAGTTCTTTATATATACGCGACTATCTTCGAGTCTACTTTCCAATGCAACTAACCTTATGGAAATTAGAGCTCTAAATCTTCTTGAATATGCAAGAGATTAAATATCGCTCTAAAATCTCTATCTCATGTTGTCCAAATACTTGTCCAATTACTCAGAGATCTTCAAGTGTCACGACCCCCTCCCTAGAGCGGGCCCAACCCTAGAAATAGGTTCGTGGACTTCTTTAGCTCAAGCATTCTATATGCCAAATCAACCAATTTAAAAACACAATTATTACATCACAAATTACAAACCCATAAAGTATACATAACTTTTATGGATTACAGCACAAGACTTAAAAAAAATACAAATGACGACTAGAATGTCTAGACCAACCCGAAAATACAACTGTGGCACGTGGATCCAAATCTGGTACTGCTCCTGCTATGCTCGCGAACTACCTGGAATGTTTGGGGGAAGAGGGGAGTGAGCTTAAAAAGCTCAGCAAAAAACACTCATACACTCAACATGACCTCACCAACAAAATAAGGATATATATATATATATATAATATATGAAAATAACATATACTATAATATCATCTCATGCAATCATCCCACAACAATACAAACATCCATCAAACATGGTTGCTAATCCGGGTCCAGTATGATAGTGGTTTGAAACCAATGGGAGAGTACCTCATCACAACTCCCAAGGTTTCCCACCATATCATAACCAATGGGAGAGTACCTCATCACAACTCCCAAGGTTTTCCATCGTAACATCTCGCGTAATATATCATCATATCTCATCTCATACCCAACCACTATCATACAAAACTCGGCTGCATAACTCAACAACATACATCATCAAATACAATCACATCTCACATCCAATCCATCAATCTCATCTCAACAATCATGAATTCATATTTATCATGCTTTCGATTAATAAATATTTATATCTCAACAATCATATATATATAAATATATATATATATATATATATGTAAATAATTATAATTATAATTATACCAATATATTTGTATATAGACTTCCACAACAACCATCAATCATCAAACAATTATGTTAAGAGAATCATCATGCAGTGTACTTACCTATATCCACGCAAAAGCCCTTAATATATCTATCTCCTCGCTAAGAATCTGAAAAATATAAAATTACGATCAGGTCCCTCAATTATCCAAAATTATGATTTTACCCCTAAACTTTTTAAATTTTTGTTTTAGCCCCTAAACTTTTATAATATCACAAAATAGTCCTACAATTCTTAAATATTACTATTTAACCCCTAAAAGCCAGAATTTACAATTTTACCCTCTTAATTATGCAATTTACAATTACGTCCAAAACTTTCCAATTCTATCATTTACACCCCTAAAACGGTAATAATCACATACCGATCTCCAACGATCTCCAAATCTCTCAAAGAAAGATCCACAGGTCAGCCAATATCTCAAGGATCACAGCGACGAACGACTTCGAAACTTGCTGATATGCTTAACGAGGCAAGCGGTCCCCACAACGAAAATTGGGCCCCACTACCAAAAATCGGGGCCCACAACCAGATACTTTCAACTGTGGATATATATACCAAAACGCTCGTATAATCGAGAGCAACAATCTGATACGTTCGGATCGCCGATCCAACGGTCGGATCTCAACTTCCAGTACAAATCCCGAATTACCGGTAATTACAAAACGGAAAACAACCCAAACGATGTCGGATCAGGAAGTGACCACTGGCGTTGGAAATATCTCGGCCTGAAAAGTACTCACTCGCCGAAGGTGGCCGTCAGAAGTGATCGGAGATGGTCGGAAAATGCAGAAACACCGGCGACGAGTCGTCCCCTTCCGGCGGCGCGTGGAGGCGCGTCCGGCGTCCGTTCGGCTCGATCTCGACGGATCTGGAAAGCTGACGTCGGCAGCTGTCTGGTGGATCGACGCGTGGCGGCGGCTGATCGACGGTGAAGCGGCGGCGGTGGTTCCAAGATTCGGCAGAGAGAGAGAGAGTAATTGAGAGAAAATAATTGAGAAAGAAAGAAAGAAAGACTGTCCGTTTCAAATTTCGTTTATCCTATTATTTATTATACTATACCTCTCTTTTTCTTTTGAAAAGTCTTTGCCCCTTTTATTTTTTTTTTCTTTTGCTTTTCTTTTTCTTCGTACTTATCTCCCTCTCTCTCAATAATAGAAAATCTATCACAAGGTATTACAATCTACCCACCTTACAAAAATTTTGTCCCCGAAATTTCTCAATCCACAAATAGTTCTGGATATTTCTCCTTCATGTGTTGTTCTAATTCCCAAGTTGTCTCTTGAATGTGATGATTAGTCCACAATACCTTTACAATGGGAATGTGTCTGGTACAAACTTCTTTAGAACGAATATACGAAGCATTTAATGAATTCTTTCTAATTACGGTGATAATGCCAGACGATATGCCATTTTTCACACTTTCTCCAAAATCTCAAAAGAACCAATACAGCTCGGTGAAAACTTTCTCTTCCAGTCAAATCTCAGTCCTCCATTCTAATAAGAAAACTTTCAAAATACTATATCTCCAACTTGGAACTCAAGGTCATACCCCCCCACTATTTACAAAACTCGGCCATCGATTCTACTCAACCAACAGTCTCTCTCGGATCAACCTGATCCTTTCAGATATCAAATCCACCAAGTCGGAGCCAAGAATCTGCCTATCTCCAATCTCGCCCCAACAAACAAAGGTCATAAATCGCCTCTCTCGTAAAACCTTAAATTGAGTCATGCCGATTCTAGTCAAAAAGCTATAGTTATAGGCAAACTCGATCAAATACAAATATTCACCCCAACTCCCATTTATGTCAAAACACAAAATCTCAACAAATCTTCTAGCGTCTGAATAGTATGCTCTGACTGACCGTCAGTCTGAAGATGAAATGAGGTGCTCGTAGAAATCTTTGGTCCTATAGTCTTCAAGAAATTCTGCCGAAATGAAAGGTAAATCCGACAACTCTATCTAATACAATTGTTATGGTACACATGTAATCGCACAATCTGCTCCACATACAGTTCTGCTAATCTCTCTGGTCCCCACATAACTCGAATCGGTAGGAAATGAGCTGATCTAGACAATTAATCCACTACTACCCAAATTTCATCAAAACCCTACTGTGTCATCGGCAGTCCTACGACAAAATCCATCGCGACATATTCTCATGGCCACTCAGGTATAGGTAAAGGCTGGAGTAATCTGACTAGATGTTGATGTTCTGCTTTAACTTGCTGACAAACTAAATACCGAGATAAAAACTCTGAAATCTCTCTCTTCATTCTCGACCACCAATAAGTCTTCTTTAGATTTTGATACATCTTAGTGCTCTCAGAATTCATGTAATAAAGGTCATCGTGTGCCTCATCCAAGATCTCATACTTAAGCATTCCAGTGGGTGGTATCACAACTCTATCACCAAATAATTATGCATCCTCTGAACTCCATCTGAAAGTATTAGTCTCATTCCTCACAATCTCTGTTCTCCAATTTTTCCACATTGATCAAACCGTTTGTGCTATAAAAAATCTATCTAACGGTGTGGGTTGAACCTTCATATTGTCAAGAATACCCCCACTATCGAACAATCCAAAAGTCAAACATACCAATATCATCTCCTTAAAGATTCTCTGTCTAACTCTCAAAAATTAATCACATTCTTCCTACCATGTATCAATAACTATATTGACCTTTCTAGAATGATAATCAATAGTACAATCATAGTCACTTAGAAACTCTTTCCAACGTGTCTATCTCCAAAATTCAGATATTTCTGAGTGGAAAAATATTTCAAAATCTAACGATCATTATACATCTCACGCTCACCATCATATGAATAATGCCCCCAATTATTATTATTCTAACCTGTGCCACAACTTACAAACCAGTTATTCTGTCTCCAAAAGAAAAGGGCTCCACCAAAGGGTCCTACTCAAACAACATCTGTAAAGAGCTTTTGGAAGTTTACGCATAATCCACCACCTTAAGATTCCCAATACTGAAAAGAGGATTTGCAGGTCCCTCACGTTTCTGCTTTACATCTTATCATCGCAATAATTATTATCCTTTCCAATTATGCATGGACACTGTGAACGTATCTATTAATGAAGAAATTATAGATATCATTTCCTATAAAGAGATGCATGAGTTTTTAAGGAATCACTCAAAACTTCTTCAATGGCATCCTCATCTGCCAATCCTAACCCCTGTTCAAGATCTGTTAGAGCTAATGTGATATACCAAAAGCTTTGTAAATGACCAGTCACAGATCGAGCAGTTATAGACTCTAAATATGTTCGAGATCTTTGGAGAGATATTTACAAATGTCTCAACGAAGCTCCATCCGCTCTTTTGCCCAAAGAGATTGCAATGAATATCGTGGCAAGAGTTCCTACAAACTTCTTGAGATGGTGTTACATTCTTAGAACCATTTGGAATGGAAAAACATATGGTTTAATCCAATACAAAAATAATTATGCGATTGTTCACTCTGGATATCACAGATTCCATTCCACAGTTTTCATCAACAGCCATGATTTCTTCAATCATTGTCAGTGGAGTCTCGGCACCTTGTTTGAACTCGGTTTCCTAAATGGATTTATTCTTGGACCAAGTCCAATACATCCCAACTATCATGGTATCTCAGAAGCCAGCCTAAGTGGGCTTCCTCCCTTTATCAGTAATATTTTACATCGATGGTATAAACGACACAAAAGTATTACCGTCTGGATCGAAACCATTACTCCAGAATGGTCGGATGACTATTCACTCATTTACCACCCAATTCATCTTATTAGAATCATACCATCCCGTCAACTCACTGATTAGAGACTCATTAGTTGGCCATCTAGACCGAAACTTAGAGCTTATTATGGATACGATGATATTTTCCCAGAAGATATTACTTTCCACCATTCATGTGATCTTAGAGCTCTCTCCGCAGACTCAGTCCGTCGAAGTCTAGAAAGCAATATAATTGATAAAGACTGGAAAATCTTCACTACTATCGAAGAATCATATAGAAGTATCGTTCAAGGCTACAACAAAATCTAGTTTCCAAACAGTCTCGAAATCCAAATCATCGACGGCCTCATTCCAATGTCTCTACGTGCGAAACTTCAATGGGAAGATTATCAATTCGAAGATGATCATGTCCTTGCAACACAACCAAGTTGTTATATTCCATAATGTAATCATAAATATTGTTTAATTAAGTATGAGTATCAACAAGGTCTTCTTTCTCATCTCTCGAACACCAAAGTTCTAATGTCTTCGACCTACTAACTCACAACGATGTTATAACTGCGACAGAAGGTTCATGTTAGGTACAACCATAGAAATCACGTCAGATTCAGCTATAGGAATAACGATGGGGCAACTATCGAAACTACCGAAGGTATAAGTCTAGAACCCTCGTTATCCTCAACAATCGGATGAACACCAAATAAAGCTATATCAAATTCAAGATCTATCGACTAAGTGTGAGGTCTCTCTACATTATTACACGATATTCTCACGTATCGTCAAACTATCCCTCTCCCATGTTAAGTACCAGTACCACGGCCACATCCAGACATTTTCCTACAGACACAAACTACCCTTTTAAACCCTTATCTAATGCAAAATGTCTACAGAACCTAAAACCCTAAGCTGTGATACCAAATCTGTCACGACCCCCTCCTTAGAGCGGGCCCAACCCTAGAAGAGGTTCGTGGACTTCTTTAGCTCAAGCATTCTATATGCCAAATCAACCAATTTAAAACACATACTTATTACATCACAAATTACAAATCCATAAGTATACACAACTTTTATGGTTTACAACACAAGACTTAAAAAAAATACAAATGACGACTAGAATGTCTGGACCAACCCGAAAATACAACTGTGGCACGTGGATCTAATTCTGGTACTGCTCCTGCTATGCTCGCGAACTACCTGGAATATTTTGGGGAGAGAGGGGGGAGTGAGCTTAAAAAGCTCAGCAAGTAAGCACTCATACACTCAACATGACCTCACCAACAAAATAAGATATATATATATATAATATATATATATATATATATATATATATATATATATATATAATATATGAAAATAACATATACTATAATTCATCTCATGCAATCATCCCACAACAATACAAACATCCATCAAACATGGTTGCTAATCCGGGTCCAGTATGACAGTGGTTTGAAACCAATGGGAGAGTACCCCATCACAACTCCCAAGGTTTCCCACATATAATAACCAATGGGAGAGTACCTCATCCCAACTCCCAAGGTTTTCCATCATATCATAACCAATGAGAGAGTACATCATCACAACTCCCAAGGTTTTCCATCGTAACATCTCGCGTATTATATCATCATATCTCATCTCATACCCAACCACTATCATACAAAACCCAGCTGCATAACTCAACAACACACATCATCAATACAATCATATCTCACATCCAATCCATCAATTCATCTCAACAATCATGAATCATATTTATCATGCTTTCGATAATAAATATTTATATCTCAACAATCATATATATATAAATATATATATATATGTAAATAATTATAATTATAATTATAATTATACCAATTATTTGTATAGACTTCCACAACAACCATCAATCATCAAACAATTATGTTAGAGAATCATCATGCAGTATACTTACCTCTATCCACGCAAAAGCCCTTAATATATCTATCTCCTCGCTAAGAATTTGAAAATATAAAATTATGATCAGGTCCCTCAATTATCAAAAATTACGATTTTACCCCTAAACTTTCTAAATTTTTGTTTTAGCCCCTAAACTTTTCTAATATGCCCAAATAGTCCTACAATTCTAAATATTACTATTAAACCCTAAAAGCCAGAATTTACAATTTTACCCTCTTAATTATGCAATTTACAATTACGTCCAAAACTTTCCAATTCTATCAACACCCTTTAAAACGGTAGGTAATAATACATACCGAGCTCCAACGATCTCCAAATCTCTCAAAGAAAGATCCACAGGTCAGCCAACATCTCAAGGATCACAGCGACGAACGACTTCGAAACTTGCTGATATGCTTAACGAGGCAAGCGGGCCCACAACGAAAATCGGGCCCTACTACAAAAAATCGGGCCCCACAACCAGATACTTTCAACGGTGGATATATATACCAAAACACTCGTATAATCGAGAGCAACAATCTGATACATTCGGATCGCCGATCCAACAGTCGGATCTCAACTTCCAGTACAAATCCCGAATTACCGGTAATTGCAATACAGAAAACAACCCAAACGATGTCGGATCAGGAAGTGACCACTGGCGTTGGAAAGATCTCGGCCTGAAAAGTACTCACTCGCTGGAGGTGGTTGTCAGAAGTGATCGGAGATGGCCGGAAAATGCAGAAATGCCGGCGACGTGTCGTCCCCTTGCCGGCGGCGCGTGGAGGCGCGTCCGGCGTCCGTTCGGCTCGATCTCGACGGATCTGGGAAGCTGACGTCGGCAGCTGTCTGGTGGACCGGCGCGTGGCGGCGGCTGATCTATGGTGAAGCGGCGGCGGTTCCAAGATTCGGCAGAGAGAGAGAGTAATTGAGAGAAAATAATTGAGAAAGAAAGAAAGAAAGACTGTCCGTTTCAAATTTCGTTTATCCTATTATTTATTATACTATACCTCTCTTTTTCTTTTGAAAAGTCTTTGCCCCTTTTATTTTTTTCTTTCTTTTGCTTTTCTTTTTCTTTGTACTTATCTCCATCTCTCTCAATAATAGAAAATCTGTCACAAGGTATTACAATCTCTCAATGATAAAGATTGACAAATCTTCACTACTATCGAAGAATCATATAGAAGTATCGTCCAAGGCTACAACAAAATCAAGTTTCCTGACAGTCTCGAAATCCAAATCATTGACGGCCTCATTCCAATGTCTCTACGTGCGAAACGTCAATGGGAAGATTATCAAATCGAAGATGATCATGTCCTTACAACACAACCAAGTTGTTATATTCCATAATGTAATCATAAATATTGTTTAATTAAGTATGAGTATCAACAAGGTCTTCTTTCTCATCTCTCGAACACCAAAGTTCTAATGTCTTCGACCTACTAACTCACAACGATGTTATAACTGCGACAGAAGGTTCATGTTAGGTACAACCATAGAAATCACGTCAGATTCAGCTATAGGAATAACGATGGGGCAACTATCGAAACTACCGAAGGTATAAGTCTAGAACCCTCGTTATCCTCAACAATCGGATGAACACCAAATAAAGCTATATCAAATTCAAGATCTATCGACTAAGTGTGAGGTCTCTCTACATTATTACACGACATTCTCACGTATCGTCAAACTATCCCTCTCCCACGTTAAGTACCAGTACCACGGCCACATCCAGACATTTTCCTACAGACACAAACTACTCTTTTAATACCCTTATCCAATGCAATATATCTACAGAACCTAAAACCCTAAGCTCTGATACCAAATCTGTCACAACCCCCTCCCTAGAGTGGGCCCAACCCTAGAAAGAGGTTCGTGGACTTCTTTAGCTCAAGCATTCTCTATGCCAAATCAACCAATTTAAAACACACAATTATACATCACAAATTACAAACCCATAAAGTATACATAACTTTTATGATTTACAACACAAGACTAAAAAAAAATACAAATGACGACTAGAATGTCTGGACCAACCCGAAAATACAACTGTGGCACGTGGATCCAAATCTGGTACTGCTCCTGCTATGCTCGCGAACTACCTGGAATGTTTGGGGGAAGAGAGGAGTGAGCTTAAAAAGCTCAGCAAGTAAGCACTCATAGACTCAATATGACCTCACTAATAAAATAAGGATATATTATATATATATAATATAATATATGAAAATAACATATACTATAATATAATCTCATGCAATCATCCCACAACAATACAAACATCCATCAAACATGATTGCTAATCTGGGTCCAGTACGATAGTGGTTTGAAACAAATGAGAGAGTACCTCATCACAACTCCCAAGGTTTCCCACCATATCATAACCAATGGGAGAGTACCTCATCACAACTCCCAAGGTTTTCCATCATATCATAACCAATGGGAGAGTACCTCATCACAACTCCCAAGGTTTTCCATCGTAACATCTCGCGTAATATATCATCATATCTCATCTCATACCCAACCACTATCATACAAAACCCGGCTGCATAACTCAACAACACACATCATCAAATACAATCACATCTCACATCCAATCCATCAATCTCATCTCAACAATCATGAATTCATATTTATCATGCTTTCGATTAATAAATATTTATATCGCAACAATCATATATATATATATATGTAAATAATTATAATTATAATTATAATTATACCAATATATTTGTATATAGACTTCCACAACAACCATCAATCATCAAATAATTATGTTAAGAGAATCGTCATGCAGTGTACTTACCTATATCCACGCAAAAGCCCTTAATATATCTATCTCCTCGCTAAGAATTTGAAAAATATAAAATTATGATCAGGTCCCTCAATTATCCAAAATTACGATTTTACCCCTAAACTTTCTAAATTTTTGTTTTAGCCCCTAAACTTTTCTAATATGCCCAAATAGTCCTACAATTCTTAAATATTATTATTTAACCCCTAAAAGCCAGAATTTACAATTTTACCCTCTTAATTATGCAATTTACAATTACGTCCAAAACTTTCCAATTCTATCATTTACACCCCTAAAACGGTAATAATCACATACCGAGCTCCAACGATCTCCAAATCTCTCAAAGAAAGATCCACTGGTCAGCTAACATCTCAAGGATCACAGCGACGATCGACTTCGAAACTTGCTGATATGCTTAACGAGGCAAGCGGGCCCCACTATGAAAATCAGGCCCCACTACCGAAAATCGGGCTCCACAACCAGATACTTTCAACGGTGGATATATATACCAAAACGCTCGTATAATTGAGAGCAACAATCTGATACGTTCGGATCGCCGATCCAACGGTCGGATCTCAACTTCCAGTACAAATCCCAAATTACCGGTAATTGCAATACGGAAAACAACCTAAACGATGTCGGATCAGGAAGTGACCACTGGTGTTGGAAAGATCTCGGCCTGAAAAATACTCACTCGCCGGAGGTGGCCGTCAGAAGTAATCGGAGATGGCCGGAAAATGCAGAAATGCCGGCGACGAGTCGTCCCCTGCCGGCGGCGCGTTGAGGCGCGTCCGGCGTCCGTTCGGCTCTATCTCGACGGATCTGGAAAGCTGACGTCGGCAGCTGTCTGGTGGACCGGCGAGTGGCTGCAGCTGATCGACAGTGAAGCGGCGGCGGCGGTTCCAAGATTCGGCGGAGAGAGAGAGAGTAATTGAGAGAATATAATTGAGAAAGAAAGAAAGAAAGACTGTCCGTTTCAAATTTCGTTTATCCTATTATTTATTATACTATACCTCTCTTTTTCTTTTGAAAAGTCTTTGCCCCTTTTCTTTTTCTTTCATTTGCTTTTCTTTTTCTTCGTACTTATCTCCCACCTCTCAATAATAGAAAATCTGTCACAAGGTATTACATCAAGACTCATTACAACTCAATTAAACTTGTTTGTTACGGACATTGCCAATAAAAATGGAACTAACATGGAGGATTTCAAGTGGACTTCCCTGTCGTTAAAAGTTAACTTAGAGAATTATTTTCATTCAAGTGGACTTCCTCATGGTTAAAAGTTAGCATGGAGAAAAGTTAACATGTGAAGTACGGCTGAGCATCGGTTCTGATTCTACCCGAAATCGATTGGAACTGGACCGATTTTTCGGATTTGGAATCGGAATCGGAATCGGTTATAACCGGTCCGATTCCGATTTCAAAATGAATGAACTAATTTTAACCGGTTCGATTCCGTTTCCAAAATGCTCAGAATCGGAACCGGACTATAGAACCGGTTTCTTGAACATAACCATAATGGTCAGAGGTAAAAGATCAGTGTTGTTTATCGATATACTCTAGTAATAAGAAATTTATGATGAGGAAATTCACTGAAGTTCCTTCACCCAACCTTTTGAACCATGAAGATAAGCAAAGATGTACAACTAGAAATATTTTCAATTAGTTGTGGTTATTGAATTTGACTAAGTAAAGCTATTTCTAATCCTAGATGACAGCCTAAGAAATGAATGGTTGGTTCAATGTAAGATGGATTTGGAATCTGTTTCTATTGTGACACTGGTTGGGTACATGTCTGATCTCTGATGCCTTTCCTTTTCACTTAATTTTGCAGCCTGAATGAAATATTTTATTTTTGTTCTGTTCTGTTAACGAGAAGTCTCTGCGTTCATGTCATTTCAAGTTATTAATGCAGTTCAATGAATTGTTTTCTTTCTGTTCTGCCCTTGTGTTTTTGTGTTTGATGTATTTTTTATTATGATAATCATGCAGGAGTGCTTATGCGTCTTGGTTGTTGATGAAAATGAAGAGATTTCTGCTGCTGCCCAGGAGTTTCTGGAATATCTATTCTTGTTTAGTGGGAAACATCATGTGAAACTTGATGTTTCTGATATTTTTTGCAGGTGTGTCCTTTATCTGAGATTGGACTGTTGGATTATAGGAGAACAACTGCATTTAAAATGGACGCATATAAATAGGATAATTCAGAACCGGACCGGAACCGAATTGGAACCGATTAATAGGGTATTTTATTTAATTGGGTAGGTTCCGATTCCACTTAATTAGCAACCGATTTTTTCCGAATAGGTTCCGGTTCCATGCGGAACCGGAATCGAAGCCAATTTTGCTCACCCCTAATGAGAAGTATTTTCATTCAAGTGGACTTCCTCATTGTTAAAAGTTAGCATGGAGAAGAGTTTTAAAAAATCATGATTGATAGAAAGGAATGGTTTATAATGAAATGTAATCTAATAAAATGGAACAGAACGGAATGAAGAGTAATTTATCATAATCTTATTTGAGGAAAAATGTGAGGTTTATAATATAATGTTCTAAGACATTATTTGGTAAATAAATAGTAATGAAATGAAATTATATAGGTTTTAAAGATAACTGTGACCTTTTAGATTTTTTTAAAAAAAAGATAAAATTTTAATGTTATTTTTTCATATGGAAAATTTGTCTTCAAAAATAATATAATTTTGTAAGTTATATTTCATCTTCAACCCCCGATTTGAGCGGTTCATTATCAATGGTTCAATACTTCTTTTTATTACACTCTTTTCTATCTCTTTCACTCTCTTCCATCTACTTCAATCAATTAAAAAAAATGAATTCGGAATATTTTAAGTTATATTCCACTTGATTTTATCATCTTCCGTCAATTCAAACATAGCTTTAAGATAATGATATTTTTCTAAAGATATTTTTTATTTATTTGATTATTATTAGTTTGTTATAGAAAAATATTTGTTAGATTTATCAGTTTAGTTATCATAAATAGTTATCATTATTTGTTTTGTAAACTCTATTTATAGAACTAATAATAATAAAATAAAGTAAGTGCTTCTTCAATTGTTTTAGTAGTTGGTCTATTTAAAAACAACAATTGGGAAGGTTCTCTCAAATGAATCCAGTATCTTAATTATTATTTTTTTACTATTCTCCTTATAGACATTTTGTATCTCTAACATGTTGGATGGGCTTAAGTCTCTCTGAAGCCTTTTTTTTTTTTTTTAAAAAAAACATATATAATTTTTTTAATTAAATGAAAATTGAATAAATTTTGTAATATTTGTAATCAGTGGAAGCAATTCAATTTTGTAACTATTATGACCCCCAAATTGCTTAATGGTGATGAATGGTTTGTCCCCTTCTTTTGTATTATAAAAGGAGGCATCATACTCATTTGATACACATTAGAAAGAGAGTTTTCTCAAATTTCTTTGTAGTCTATAAGTGTTTTTGTTACTCTCTAAATCTTAATATATAGTTGGATTGTCTCGTAGTTTTCTTTTGAGTGTTGGAGTTGAGGCTTGATTTAGTTCGTATGAATAGAAGAATTGTGTCTCTCTTACTTTTCATCCGTCGTTATATCAAGGGAAATAAATATAGTTCAAGTCTTGAGAACTAGAGTGAATGAGACCAAAAAAAAAAAAAAAAATTTAAGGAAACTATACGTCACACAGGTCTCGACATTCTAACTTTTCCTAACATTTTCTATCAAAATTCTGCCCATTGTATTGGAGGATCTCTTATGCATTCGGTAATTTTTTTAAAATACATTGTTATTTTAAATTCATTAATCATTTTTAATAAATATTTATGTTGATGGTGTTTTTTAAGCACTGTGATATTTAAGCAGCACGACATGGGTAAAAGATAAATTCCCTTCTTGGTCAGGATCGTTGATACCGACCTGACCACATGAGTAAATGGCCGAACACTTGAGTACGGATGACCGAGCAATTATCAGATCGGCAGAATCATTCTCAGTCCAAATGACCACTATGACCGACCTCATGAAGACCGAGCACATGGTGAGGCGTGCTCAAGAAGATAAGGCATCTTATTTTCTCGGATAAGATGATAAGTTATCCTACCTTCATGGGGTAAACTGATAAGTCTGTGTCCTAGTAGAATGAAGAAAGTAAATGTAGTTTTGATTAGGAATCCTTATGGGAAAAGTGAATAATTTTGACTAGGAATCCTTATGGGAAAAGAAAATTGTTTCAACTAAGAAATTCTTGTAGGAGAAGAAATCTGATTTCTACACTATTATAAATAGAAGGGTAGAGTGTGCATAAGAGGGAACAAGTTGAGAGCATTGAGAGTTGAGAAGAAAATGATCATCAGAATCATTACCATCAAACTTGTAAAAAAGCAAGAAGCAGAGCCGAGAAGCGTGTTTGAAGTAATAAAAAGTATCATCCTTTTTGTGCCCGTGGACGTAGGTCGGACCAAGATCCGCCGAACCACGTTAAAACTCCTTGTCGATTGGCGTATTATTTGTCTTTTGCTAAGTTTGCTTTTGGTCCCTCATAACCAAACAAATTCACTATTGAGGGAGGGTTGTCTCGGGAGTGATATTCCCATATTGCCCTGAGACCAAAATCAGCCGTCAACAGTTGGCACCGTCTGTGGGGAAACTCCAACAAAAAGCAGCCGCGTATTAAGACGATGGCAGAAGGTGGAAATCGCCAGTCATCGGGGAGTTCAACAGTAGAATGGATGGAGAAAATGGAGGAAAATATGAGGAAAGATAGGGAGGAAAATCAAATCCTTCTGAAATCCATGATGAACAAACTGGAGAGGATGGAAGAGACGAATAATGAGAAACTTGAAGCCGGAACCAGTCGGAGGATAGGCGAAATAGCGGAAGGAAAAAGGGTCGCAGATGTGAGTGATGAAAATGAACCGAGGAGGAAGGGTCCTTACGGATTGAGGTCCGTAGTGGTAGAAAAAGATTTACAAACGGAGGATACGTGGGAAGAAGAAGATAGGAGACAGTCGCCAGATTCATCATGTGATGGCCCTCGCGATACCAGAAGGGGAAACATGAAGGACAGTGAAACTGGACGGGAAGTCTCAAGTCATGAGGAATGCCGCACCCGTGGTGACAGACGCGAAGGAGGCCGCGGGAGGCGGCATAGTGACACAGATGGCAGTATAAAGTCTTGGTTAAGAAAGGAAATGGCCAAGTGAGAAGTAAACCCCAAAACTGATACAGCAGATGCTCGGGACGACGAGGTTGAATCTCCCTTCACAGAAGAAATAAGGTCGGCAAAATTCCCAAGACGTTTCAACATGACATCCATGACGCCCTACAAAGGCCATTCAGATCCAAAGTCCCATATTGAAAGTTTTGTCCTATTAATGGAGGTCCAAGGAGTAGTAGGGGATGCCGTTTGCAAAATTTTCCCCCTAACCTTGGGAGGATCTGCCATTCTGTGGTTCAGAAATCTAGCCCCAAGGAGCATCGGAAGCTTCGTGCAACTCAGGAAGTCATTTGTTCGCCACTTCAAAGGGGCATGCGTCCCAAAGAAAATGGTGGGAGAATTGAGACTGATGAAGCAGGGGGATGATGAGCCCCTGAGGAATTTTATTGAAAGGTACCACAATTTGGTGCTCGAGATCGGAGCGTACAAGTCATCGGAAGCGCTAGAAAGTCTCAAGGGAGGTCTGAAGGTCGGGAAGTTGTAGACTCACCTGAGGATTCAAGACGTATCGGATTATGCCAATGCCCTCGAGTTGGCCAGGAAGTTTATCTTAATAGAGGAGGAGAAAAAGATTGTCCGGGGAGTAGACACCCGAAAGGCTAAGATACTCAGGTCAGACAATCAGTGGGATTCGATCAGAAATTTGAGGAGACTGGTCCCGGAGCAGAAGAAACTCAGACCGACACCTCCGAGTAGTAATGTTCAAGAGATAAAGTCATATGTCCAAGTCAACCGTGTCGCGGGGAGGACAGTATACACCCCCCTGAACAAATCTATGGCCCAGATAGTTCGGGAAATCCATGATAAAAGTCTGTTGGCCGAGCCTAATTTGAGGAGGTTCCCGATTGAGGAGGGAAATAGTAGGGCTTATTGTATCTACCATAACGTAAAGGGACATGCTACGAATGGGTGCAGAGACCTGCGGGAGCAGGTGGAAGACTTGGTGAAAGAAGGCTATCTCAGTGTGTACATAGACCATTCAGTTTTTGAGGTCGACCAAAGTTGATAGCGGAAGTCATCCGGTCGGATGCGTGGAATACTGAGATGTAGAGAGGACGTATTAAGAAGAGCCTTACTTGTAGTGACCCTTGTAGAGTTGCAAGAAAGACAGCGGATCCCAAAAATGTGAGTAAGACCTCTTCTGTCTCAGGCTGACATTTATTTATGCTTGTTTGTTGTGGCCCACACAATGGTTTTGTTATTTGTTTTACGGCTCGGGTCTGCTCTTGTACCGCCGAGACCGATGTTTCTTTCCGGCTCGGGTCTGCTCTTGTACCGTCGAGACCGATGTTTCTTTCCGACTCGGGTCTGCTCTTGTACCGCCGAGATCGATGTTTCCTTCCGGCTCGGGTCTGCTTTTGTACCACCGAGACCGATGTTTATTTCCGACTCGGGTCTGCTCTTGTACCGCCGAGACCGATGTTTATTTCCGGCTAGGGTCTGCTCTTGTACCGCCGAGACCGATGTTTCTTTCCGACTAGGGTCTGCTCTTGTACCGCCGAGATCGGTGTTTCTTTCCGACTCGGGTCTGCTCTTGTACCGCCGAGACCGATGTTTCTTTCCGGCTCGGGTCTGCTCTTGTACTGCCGAGACCGATGTTTATTTCCAGCTCGGGTCTGCTCTTGTACCGCCGAGACCGATATTTATTCGACTCGGGGCTGGATTTCGTTCCGCCGAGGCCACTTGTTTATTTGGCTCGGGGCTGGATTTCGTTCCTCCGATGCCGCTTGGTTATTCGGCTCGGGGCTGGATTCGTTCCGCCGATGCCACTTGTTTATTCGACTCGGGGCTGGATTTCGTTCCGCCGAGGCCACTTGTTTATTCGGCTCGGGGCTGGATTTCGTTCCGCCGATGCCGCTTGGTTATTCAGCTCGGGGCTGGATTCCGTTCCTCCGATGCCACTTGTTTATTCGGCTCGGGGCTGGATTTCGTTCCGCCGAGGCCGCTTGGTTATTCAGCTCGGGGCTGGATTTCGTTCCGCCGATGCCCCTTGTTTATTCGGCTCGGGGCTGGATTTCGTTCCGCCGATGCCACTTGTTTATTCGGCTCAGGGCTGGATTTCGTTCCGTCGAGGCCTTATGGTTTATTCAGCTCGGGGTCGGGTTACGTCCCACCGAGTCGGCTTCTTTGGACTGGGGATGTAACATTCCCCCAGAGCCAAGTTTTTGTTTTAGCTCGGGGTCGGGTTACGTCCCACCGAGTCGGCTTCTTTGGACTGGGGATATAACATTCCCCCAGAGCCAAGTCTTTCTTTTAGCTCGGGGTCAGGTTACGTCCCACCGAGTCAGCTTCTTTGGACTGGGGATGTAACATTCCCCTAGAGCCAAGTCTTTCTTTCAGCTCGGGGTCGGGTTACGTCCCACCGAGTCAGCTTCTTTGGACTGGGGATGTAATATTCCCCCAGAGCCAAGTCTTTCTTTCAGCTCAGGGTCGGGATACGTCCCACCAAGAGACTTATCATCGGCATGGGATCGGAGCATCTCCCCCATGGTCGGCCATCTATTGGTCTGGGGAGGTAACATTCCCCCAGAGCCAAATGTTCTTCTCAGCTCGGGGTCGGGTTACGTCCCACCGAATCGATCGTCATCAGCATAAAGGCAAAACATTTTCTCCACGGGTAGATATCGGGATCCTCGTTGGCTGAGCAAGTGAAGGTGGCAGGAAGGACCAGATTTACAGCCCAGGCATTTTTCTCTGCGATTCATGGAGTGACCACCGACGGACTCATCGGCACACCATCTTTTTTTATAGTTCCCGGCATCAACTAACAAACTCGTTGTTACCGAGAACTAGGGGATAGAGGTTGATGGTGTTTTTTAAGCACTATGATATTTAAGCAGCACGACATGGGTAAAATAGTAAATTCCCTTCTTGGTCAGGATCGTTGATACCGACCCGACCACATGAGTAAATGGCCGAACACTTGAGTACGAATGACCGAGCAATTATCAGATCGGCAGAATCATTCTCAGTCCAAAGTACCACTATGACCGACCTCATGAAGACCGAGCACATGGTGAGGCGTGCTCAAGAAGATAAGGCATCCTATTTTCTCGGATAAGATGATAAGTTATCCTACCTTCATGGGGTAAACTGATAAGTCTGTGTCCTAGTAGAATGAAGAAAGTAAAAGTAGATTTGATTAGGAATCCTTATGGGAAAAGTGAATAGTTTTGACTAGGAATCCTTATGGGAAAAGAAAATTGTTTCAACTATGAAATTCTTGTAGGAGAAGGAATCTGATTTCTACACTATTATAAATAGAAGGGTAGAGTGTGCATAAGAGGGAACAAGTTGAGAGCATTGAGAGTTGAGAAGAAAAGGATCATCAGAATCATTACCATCAAACTTGTAAAAAAGCAAGAAGCAGAGCCGAGAAGCGTGTTTGAAGTAATAAAAAGTATCATCCTTTTTTTGTCTGTGGACGTAGGTCGGACCAAGATCCGCCGAACCACGTTAAAAAACTCCTTGTCGATTGGCGTATTATTTGTCTTTTGCTAAGTTTGCTTTTGGTCCCCCATAACCAAACAAATTCACTATTGAGGGAGGGTTGTCTCGGGAGTGATATTCCCATATTGCCCTGAGACCAAAATCAACCGTCAATAATTTATATTATCGATAACTAGCATAAATATTTCCTACAATCTTAAAACATATTAATCCTTTATAGTTACCTTATTTTTATGTCATTGTTATATATATAACATTAGATTTGTTATAAATAAAACATTGGATTCTATCATCCCCAAAGGTTATCGTCCATGTGCAAGTTGTAATGAAATTATAGCAGTGAAATCTGAATACTACGATTTAGGAAAGTTCTGTCTAAAGAGACTGAGTTTTAAGTGGGACCGTATGTCCCTCCTCCGATCTTTCTTGGAAAAAAATTTTAAGTATAATATTATAGTCAAATCTACTATGAATTCTGAGTTTATTACCTTGAATAAATGCGTTGAATAGACTGAACGTTTTTAGATGATATTCCAAAATGTCAAAGCATGTGCTAAAAATTTGCATACAATGTGAGAGTAAATCTATAATGGAGGGCATAAAGTATATGTATAAGGGTAAGTCCACATATATATGTCGTCGATAAAATACCATTAGTTAATTATTCTCAATTGGAGATATCTTTATTGACAATGCGAAATTAAAAGATAATATTCGGATTCACTAATCAGAGAGTTAATTAGAGAGTTAGTTAAAAAAAATCATAGAGAGGAATGGAACTAAAGCCCATGAAAGATAAAATCTATATTATGGAAATCCGACCTAATTCACTAAAGATTTCAAGATCTAATTTTAAAAGGACAACCTAATTATAAAGACTTAGTTGGAGTATCGTGGGAGGTTTTTTTTCCCTTCAGTCTATTTCTATAATGAAATGAAACAGTGATGCTCATAGGGAAAGAGGTTAAGTAAAAGCTTTTAATGATTCTTATGCTATGGGATTCTGAACAAAGTAATATAAGTTACTCTTAAGTGTATATGGCTCACCTCTTAAAAGAACATCTATGTAAGAATAAAGTGGTGTCGCTTCTAAAAGAATTGTGACAGTTCGTAATTGTTTAAGGTTCCGGCCTTATGCGGAATTTATCACAATATTTTAAGACAAGTCCTAAATATCATTTCTATGTATTAATTAAATTAACGAACACCCTTAAGTCTAACAGTTTATAAATCCAAGCAAATAAAATTAATGTAATAAATAAATCAACACAGTAATTTTGTTGACTAAGTGGAAAACTAGTGCAAGTAAAAAAAACCACTACGGGTATCTCGGCTACCAGCCCAAATTCACTATAAAGAGAAAAATTTCCAGTGATGGTGAAAGACCTATGGTGGCAACTTCACCAACGCTAGTACCTCTAGACTGCAAGAACTCGAAGAACTCCTCGAGTCCGTACCCCACGGTTTGCTTCAGAACCTCTCAAGTCTCTGAGTGAATCAACTCTACAACTCTGAATGCCGGAACTCTGACTGCCAAACTTCCTCCTAGAGAACTCTGAAGGATTAGGAAAATTAGCTTGATTTGTGTTGATGGTTTAACAAGGATCAATCTCACCAAAAACAAATACGACAAGAAAAGCAAATAAGTCTTCAAGGTGAGAAAAGAATAGGTGGAATAGCTATAAAGGTTTGCAGCTTTGAGAGAATATGTTTTCAAAACTTGTGAAGGTGGTTATGTGTTTCTTTAAATAGGTAGCGCAAGAGTTAGGGTTTCCTTGTGCTGAATTGGCTTGAAAAAGCATCTAAAATAACTCAGTTCCGCACGGGCGTTCGAACGCTACTCGAATGTGTGTCGAACACGTGCTCACTGGAAGGTTTCGTTCGAACGCATACTAGAACGCACTACGCACGAGAACCTTCTGCCAAGTTTCGTTCGAACCCACGAACGTGACACTAACATCACTCATTTGAACGCTTCAATGAACGCAGGACGAACACAAATCTGATTCCTTGATGTACAGCTGCAAATACCAGTCTAATTGTTCCAAGTTATTCAAGACTTACTACAACTCAATTGAACTTTTTTTGTTACGGATATTGCCAATAAAAATGGAACTAACAATCTCCCCATTTGGCATTCTCTGACAAAACACTACATAATACAAAGACTACAGTAAAAGACCTAAAAAGAAAATAGCCAATTGTCAACCATCAAGACAATGACTTATTACAATAAGACTCGATCTAATACCTAACCAAGTAGTCTTGAAATCAATGCCACCACAGCTACCAAATCTGCTTACCTGAAACATCCACAAACAATAACATACTGTGAAAAGCACATGGATTATAAAGAACAGATAAAGCAGCGATAAAACTCATGCATGTACAAATAAATAGTAGATATCCTACTCCCCCTAAATCGGAGATATAAAAAACACGGATATACCACTACAATAGACAACTAATCCTCAAACTATTCTCCCCCTTTTTGTCATGAAATGACAAGGGATAAAGGGATGACACGTGCAAGAGAATATTTCAACAAAATATACCCACTCACTAACAACCCTACTAAGTTAGCACAAAATCATACGGGAAGTAAAAACTCATAGATATGTACAAAAAATGGTATACCAAGACATGAAGCACACACAAGCACACAATGAGAACAAAAAAATCAATCAAAAAAATGATTGAAACAACATTTCAAGCAAGTACAATGATACTCAGTCAGTACTCAGCTGTTTATGACATGAACTAATATGCATCACTTTAAATTTTGCTAAATACTTCACGCATGCATATGACATAAACACCAAAACATAACAAGCACTTGCGTGAAAAATAGGTGCACAACTAATCAAGACTTAAGACCTTATTTTATGAGCGGGACAGGCAAAGAAATCTCATCTCTTAACACACCAAGCCCACAAAATAAGTGTTCAAACCTAGCACTGCTAGGACCTGAAAATTAGCAACATTGATTGCATGCTATGTTATTCTCCCCTAAATATCATGATCTTATAAATAAAAATACTTTCGAGTGAAGGGTTTTGCCCTTATCTTTTGAATTTGGCCAATTGACTCTTTTACACTTGAGGCTCGTGTATTTTTTTTATTCTCTTTATTTTTACTTTTGTAAGGGGATATCACAAGGTCATCTAGTCAATTGTCACACTATTTAGTGATCTAAGTTTGATAGAGATTAGACTGCCAGTACAAAAACTCATACATACGACCAAGCCTTGACACTAATAAAAACGTGTATGTGAAGTGCAAGCACAAGATATACTAAATATTTTTATCACACACACTCATGCACATAGAACATAAAAAAAAAACATATTACACATGCGTAAACATATATCCTACATACCAGGATCACATGCAACAAGCTTTTCATGCTCTAACAAGCAAGAAAAAATATTTTGAGTCTTTTTCATTTTTTTTTTCAGTTTTAACACCCACAAAAAATATAAAGACACCATGGCTCGTCAATATCCAATGATATGTGGAGTTCTATCCCGAGTGCAGATCATACTACCATCCATTCGGAAGCGGCTATAAACTTTATGTCCGGGTTTCCATCATATATACCAAGGGATAAATAACAAAGAACAACACACACACCCATATGCAATAAAAAATTAAACGTGCAGAAATATAAAACACACGCACACACACATGCAATGGGAAAATAAAATACAACTTCTAAGAAGAACTACACCGAAGTGCACTCTCATTATGCCTTTCAGAATCAAGGCACTCAGAGGTAGATGTGAAGTCATCTTGCTTCCTCACCCAAACTCTCTTAGGAATTTCTTCCACTTGAGAATTTATAGTCAACATGCAATTTTCCTTGATGGCTTTTTATAACCAGAAAGTTTCTTCTCATACACATGCAATTTTCCTACGAGGTCCTCTAATTTAAGGTGATCTAAATCATTACTCTCATTGATGGCTGTGATCTTAGGTAAGAACTTGTCAGGAAAGGATCTCAGGAT
Source organism: Zanthoxylum bungeanum (assembly GCA_019454045.1). Taxonomy (NCBI): domain Eukaryota; kingdom Viridiplantae; phylum Streptophyta; class Magnoliopsida; order Sapindales; family Rutaceae; genus Zanthoxylum; species Zanthoxylum bungeanum. The sequence continues at coordinate 268,827 of SKCR01038190.1, read as the reverse complement.
TTTCCTCACTATTCTATTGGTAGGAATAGTCTTACCTAAGTTAAAACTTGAGTTAACGATGTCGTTAATCTCAGTATAAAACTCATCAAAGGTCTCATCGTCTTTCATACTAGTGACCTTAAACCTAATGGCAAGCTGTTGGAGTCTATTATTTTTAACAGATAATGTGCCCTCATGCCCAGTCTGAAGGATGTCCAAAGCATCCTTGGCTATCTCACATATAGAGATTCTCCTAAATTTAGCAGAACAAACAGCAACATGAATGGCATTAATTGCCTTGCTGTTCCTGTTGCTAGCATCAAACTCATCCTTAGTCCAGGTCAATTTATCTTTAGGGGAAGAGACCCCATCAACCTTGACCATGAAAGGTTTCCACTCGTACTCTACTAACATCCAGACGCTTTTATCTAAGGATTTAATGAACGCTCTCATGCGAACCTTCCAATGTAAATATTCGGTCCCATCAAAGAATGAGGGACAATTTAAGGGTTAACTTCTTTCTATAGTTAAATAGGTCAAGGATTGAGTTCAGGCTCTGATACCAATTGACAGTCTGTAATTATCTAAGGTTCTGACCCTATGCGGAATTTATCACAATATTTTAAGACAAGTCCTAAATAATATTTCTATAGATTAATTAAATTAACAAACACCCTTAAGTCTAATAGTTTATAAATCCAAGCAAATAAAATTAATGCAATATTTAAATCAATAAAGTAATTTTGTTGATGAAGTGGAAAAATCGTGCGAGTAAAAAAATCACTTCGGGTATCACGGCTACCAACCCAAATCCACTATAAAGAGAAAAACTTACAGTGATGGTAAAAGACCTTTGGTGGTAACTCCACCGACTCTAGTACCTGTAGACTGTAAGAACTTGAAGAAATCTTCAAGTCCGTACCCCACAGTTTACTTCAAAACCTTTGAGATCATCTAAATTTAGTGGGCAGAATTCCGTTAGAAACTGTGATGGTAAGGAAAGTTGGAACGTCGAGTCCGTGTAGCACACAGTTTCTTCAAAACAGATTTAGGGGTGGCAAAATAAATTGATGAATCGAATTCGTTTCAAATCCTTAACGAATTGAATCAAAATGTGATGAATTTATATTCGATTCGTTTATTAAACGAATCAAATACGAATATTTCTTTAGTCGTGACATTATTTAAAAATGAATTCTAAATGAATATACAAATTAGTGAGTTTAAATTCGTATTCGATTCATAACGAATTAGTGAGCTTAGATTCGTATTCGATTCGTTTAATAAACGAATCGAATTGACTCATTTATTAAACGAATCAATTTTTTTTCAAATCCATATTTGTTTTAAAATGAATCGAATTGAACGAATGAAAAAATTCTAACCCAAATTACCACCCCCTAAACAAAATCTGTTAGGGTTGGTGCTCGGAGTGCAAATCCGGATCGTATTTATGTCCGATTCATGAATACGAACAATGTTTTTTTTCATAATATTACTTATTTAATGGTAGCACCTCTTGTCTTTTATATACATATTCGATCTAATTACGATTAGATATCTAATTATGATTAGATTGAAACTAAATATGATTTAGTGATACGTGTATATTAGACAAAGACCCTAGGATTTACAATGTAGTGCACAACTACAATGTAGTTTGTAATTGACATTGGGAAGCGTCACTATAAGTTGTATATCCTTAAATAAAGTTTCTGGTCAAGATTTACTAACACGGTCGATTAGTAAAATCCGCTGAGACCACTACATGTCGTATATCGTGACTTGGTTCGATGGTTTATCCCAATGAACCATGAGTCTCGGGAGACTCATATAGACATGTAGATGTTTATTTGATAAACACTGAACGACTCACTGAAGATTTCCTAATAGATGATACACCAACGTCAATATGAATCTTCTCGAGTTGAGTGAGCATAGTGGTCATTCGACTTGAGATACCACAGTGGATATATGAGTTATCATCCACACTTTGATGGCAGTCATGTCACCAATCTATTCAGATCAGACCTCCGCATGTTCGTTGGGTGTGGACTGATGCTCGTGATATCCAGTGTGTATCAAGATAGAATCTGTCAGTCATGTGTACAGGGCATATGTATCTTACACGTGTTTGTGATCTAGTAAATCCATGGTCGTTGTATAACTTTGGAAGCAAGTTCTGAGTGTTATTTAGAGATCGTAAATTTGAAAGTCGACTATATTATACCATAAGGATTTGACGTTCTTATCTATATCCCATGTATAATATGGATATCATGTGACTGAGGGATTATATATATGCAATGACCTCGACTTGCATAGTTTAGCGATATTATCCGTGGTCGTCATAATTCATGAGTGGGTGAATTTTGGACACGAAATTGGATTTCGTGACGGATAAACCTAAACTTAGAGAGTCCCCAATATGAAGTGTACTCGTTCAGCATTTGGGCAACCCCTTTTGAATAATACAGATTATTCATAATACTTCACCGGATTAAATGAGTTAATTCGAATCGTTTAAACGGTTAAACGAAAACACATGCATAGGGGCATTTTTTTGTCAATCATAATTATTGTGTATTTGTATTTGATACATAATTTGATTAGATACACATTAATTAATTGTCAAATGAGATTTTGACACATGTCACTTCTATACGTATTTTATTTAATGTAAATAAAATACATATGGATTAATAATTATATTAATTAATTATTTAGATATTTAAATGTTAAACATCTAGATGATTAATTGATATATATATTTCATAATTATTATGGAATATATGTTTAATTAGTATTGGTTACACATGACATTAAATTTAAGGTTAAAGTGTTAGATTTGATTTTTAACTACTTTAACTTTATATTTAATTTAATTAGATAATTTTCATTTGTGATAATTGTTATCACACATGCTTATTATTAAATGGTAACATGTGGCATGATTTATTAATTTGATTTTGGATCAAATTAGTTTTTTCTAAAATGACAAAAATGCCTCTCTAAAGTCGGCAATAGCATTTTTTAAAGTAAAAAAATTTCTTTTCCCTTCCAAGGGAAGCTAAGGCCGAAATTCATCTTCCAAAAAGCTCTCAATTTTGCTTGATGATTCAAGAAAGAAAAGTGAAGAAAATCAAGAAATGAGGAGAATTAAAGGTAATTCTTTATATCCCTAAGCTTATAAATCACGTTTCTTGTTCTTGGGCATCTAGATTGATTCTAGGGTTTCTTCTTTTCTATAAATTTGGGTGTTTTTGATTTGGAAGATGGAATGGAAGGCTTGGTGCATGTGTGAAGTAGAATTGAATGATATTATTGTAATATTTGTTCAATTTGATCATTTGATGATATGTTGACATTATAGAGTGTTATGACCACTCTTGTAATACCTAGAATTGTTCTTGGGTGCTTCATTAGTGGTGGCTTGGACTGGTGTTGTGATTAATGTGATTAATGTTGAGAAAATTGGATTTATAGCATGAAAAATGATAATTTTTGTTACAAAATTAGATCTGGAAAAACTGGGTTTATTGTGATGAAAATTATGTCATATAAATGTATTGGATGTGTTTTTGGTGTTGGAACAATTGCCGGAAACTGTTTCGGAGTTGAAATATGCGAAAACTGTAAAAAACAACGTTACCGGGTTACTTTTGAGTCAACCGTGTGACGGCTACCCAAACAATGAATTGGTCACTGTTCGGGTAGCCTATGAACTGTCCAAGTACTATTGGGGCTGACCTGGGCAGCCCCCATGTGCATTGGGTAGTCGGTTCGGTCAAAAAACGCGTTTCATGTCATTTTGCGGAAAAATATTTTCGTAAAAATTTCGGATTTATTTCTTAATTATTTATGTCGTTATTTGATATCGAATAAATATGTTTAAGTGAAATATGAATGAATTATTCATATTGGATATTGAATAATTTATTCTGTAATTTAAAAAAAATTTAAATTACGATTTCACTCGAACCGCGAGCTTCCGCTGTGCCCGCGCCAAAACCCCAACAAAATCACCTCCTTCAATCTGATGCCCAAGATTTGAATGATGTTTGTTTCCAAAGATACAATGAGTAAGAGATGCACTGCTCTTATATTCCTAGGAATTGAACTAAGCCCAAATTCTTAAAAGAAAACTACAAGACCACTCCAACTCTTAAGAACTAGAGAGAAAAAACAAAATCACATGGAGACTAAATAGATTTAAGAAAGCTCTCAACTTTTTGGTATGTTCCAAAGGAGAATGAAGCCTCCTTTTATATAGCAAAATAAGAGGAAAAACCATTCAATATCATTCATCACCCTTAATCAATCCGAGGGTTACAAGAGTTACAAAAATTGAATTGCTTCCATTGATTACAAATATTACAAAAATTTATTCAATTAAAAAAACGTTATATACAATTTTTTTCCAAAGAGTTGAGCATTATATAATTTGTTAGTTTCATTTTTATTGGCAATATCCATAACAAAAGAAGTTCAATTGAGTTCTAATAAGTCTTGAAGAACTTGGAGCATATGGACTGGTATTTGGCAGCTGTATATCAAAGAATCAGATTTGTGTTCGTGTTGCGTTCGTTGAAGCGTTCGAACGAGTGACATTAGTGTCACGTTCGTGTTTGGGTTCGAACAAAACTTGGCAGAAGGTTCCCGTGCGTAGTGCGTTCTAGTATGCGTTCAAACGAAACCTTCCAGTGAGCAAGCGTTCGAGTGGCGTTCGAACGCTCGTGCGGAATTGAGTTATTTTGGATGCGTTTTCAAGCCAATTCAGCTCAAGGAAACCCTAGCTCTTACCCTACCTATATAAAAAACGCATAGCCACCCTCACAAGTGTTGAAAACATATTCTCTCAAAGCTGCAAACCTTCATAGCTTTTCAATCCATTCTTTTCTCACCTTGAAGACTTATTTACTTTTCTTGTCTTATTTGTTTGTGGTGAGATTGATCTTTGTCAAACCATCAACACAAATCAAACCAATTTTCCTAATCCTTCAGAGTTTTCTAGGAGGAAGTTTTAACTAGCATAAGTATTTCTTACAGTTCTAGACATGTTAATTGGAAGTTGGTAGCAAACCGTTCGATCGGGAAATGTAAAGTTGACATTTCATATGTTTGATAATAAAAATACAAAACTCATCTCTCAAGATTCTCTAAAAATTATTCCTTTTATGATTGAATACTAAACAATCTAAGATTATTTAGTTAGTTAACACTAATTGAGTAATAGGGACCATTTTGATACGGTTAGAAAAATATATCCTTATTTAAAATATATATATATAATAAATTAATATTTTTTTAATAATTTCTAATGGAATCATTTTCTTTACCACACAAAATTATCAATTAAAATTCCGAAAAAATATTGAAAAACTAAAAATAAATTAAAAATAAAATTGGATGAAAAATCATCCAAAAATCAATATCGATTTAAAAAAATCAAAATCAACTAAATTGAATCGGTCAAATTTATCGCTGCTTAAATGACATAGTTACCGTCTCAACCACAAAGAGAACCCTCACGCTATTATCCCTTGCAATTTGAACTTGTTACACATCAGGAATGTCTGAAGCTTCACACCTTTGAGCTTCTTGCTAATAAAAATAGCTAATTATTAATGGATTGATGACCTTTTTCTTGTTTCAGTCAAAAGCATGTTGAATTTAGATGGACTTCATAATATGTATGGTGTATGGTGACAACCAACACTAGGGTGTGATTTAATGGTAAAAAGATTTAAAAATTGATTGTCAGGTCTTAACTTTGAATCTATATATGAGATGTATTTTTTTGTAAAAATCCGAGACAATCGAGGGTTTTAACTGCTTCACTTAAATTTACGTCGGATAGTTTATGACTGGATTTCCAACGTTTCCCAAAACAAAAAATACCAACCTTTTTAATAAAATGGAGCAACGCACGCGTGCTCAAACACAGAGTCTATTGGTAAAGCAGATTTGTCCATTTGTCTCATTTGTGTATAGCTTCAATGCTATACAAAAAAAAAAAAAGTTCCGTTTGCTTATCTTTATCAAGTAAGCCTTGCATTGCCAGGTACTAGAGGTTTCCAATTCTCATCTTTTTTCTTCCCTTTATTCATTCATTCATTCATTATGGTCCCAAAATAAAATGCATATGCAATAGCTAGAGACCCCCCTTAATGCAAGGAATAAATAAGGGTTTTGCTAAAAAAGCTGCCTATACAAATGGTGGAAATGAAAGGGATGTAAGCTTAATTACTGTTTTGGTAACTTAATACTATCAAAACATGCAAGCATGATATACTAAACTTATAAAGTCTTATTTTTTAATCCTCTTGAACACTTATGGATTAAAATGCAATAATTTGACACCATTATAATCCAAAATTTACATGAGTGATTGTTGGTTAATAAATAAAAAATACAAGAAAGAGTAGTTAAATCTTAACCATATACTATCATCAAAACACAATATCTTTAAAAGTTTAAGAGCACTCAGATCATGAGAGGATCATAATTCAATATTAAAAATTTAATATTATTGTTTGAATTAACTTAAAAATTATTATCTTTACACAAAATCTTTTATTGAGTTTCAAAACTATTGTGTATATCAACTATGATATAATCTTTTTTCTCCAAAAAATAAAAATAAAATAATAACCCATGATATAATGCTTTATTTCTTATATTTGATTCTCAAATTTTAGAATAGTGACTATTTGTCATCAATGTGCCTTCCTAAGAAATTAATCAAATTTCCATGTTTTTTTTAGATAAAAATTTTAGCTTATTTTATTATTTAATATCCACCTAATTTTTTTTTAAAAAAATAATATATAAATTCAAATAAAATCTTATACATGGAAATGGACTGAGAATGGTCCATGGACCGCATAATGGGCCTAATAATAGCTAGGGGGTCCATATGGCAGCGCGTGAGATGTGACCATTGAATGAAAGTGAGCGTGGCCCTTGTTGAAGAAACCTTTTTCGAAAGAAGCTTCAGAAACTGTCTCTTCTGCTGACGTCACTAAAGCTGTTGAATGATTTTTTTTTTTTTTTTTATTTTTTTTTTTTTTTTTTTTTTTTTTTTTTTTTTTTGCCTCACTGCCTTAATCCACACTCCAAACCACGAAGAAACCTTTAGACCCCCTGCCCTACACATGGGATACTTTGTGGCTGGTGCCCTTTTTCTCTAGGGTAGGCCCCAATTTTTGGGACCCGAACTCGTCCCTTTTTATACTGCAATCGCTATAAGCTTTTGCTTTTTTCCGAGCTATGCATGCAAATGCTCATTCATTTTTGTCTAAACAAAGCACCTTTTATTTTGTTTCAAGAAAATGCCAATGAGTTTATTTGTATAAGAGGTTTCTCTGGAGATGTAATTTGTGTTTATTCTGTCATGTTAAATTTAAATAAATATGAATATGATTCGTTTAATAATCATTTTAAAATCTTTGAACATGAACATAACTCAATAAATTGGTCGACAAGACATGTCTCAAAAACACAATTTCATAATTATTGTCACAACTATCCATCTAATAAGATTATACGATTACTAAACTGATAGTAAACAGATGCTCGTATCATAGACGGATAGTTAATAGATACTCATGTCGAATGAACACAATTATACGAATATTATTCATGTCATAAATGAATAAAACATGTTAATGTGGTATAATATAAATACAACGTGATTAATAATTGTCCTGACAAATATGACACGATTATTAATTGTGTTAATTTATATCAATTATTGAATATATAAATTTCATGTCGTATTCATATATTAGAAGAACATATTATCTAACACCCATAGATATTGCTATAATTTTTTCCTTTATATATGAAATTAATGAAAGGATAGGTCACCTTACCTCGTGATTCCACAATTATACTTGGTAAAATTAAAAGAAAAAGGAAAAGGTAAAGTTTGTAATTATAAAGTGAAACGTGTATGGACAGAATCCCCACTCACCATGACATTTTGTTGCCGCCTTGCCTCAATAACAAATAACTACCTTCTCTTCTCTTGTCTTTTGTCGGCCGTGACACAACTGAGTTTTTGATACTGCCAAAAAAAAAAAAACATTTAATATTTTAGGAGAAGTTTGAACTAATCTACTCAAAAAATCAAGAGTTTTTTTATTTTTTATTTTATTTTTATTGGAATGTAATTAAGATACTTATATCTATCACAAAATATTAGTAATAATAATATTATTATTAAGGATCAATCACAAAGCCTAGACATAGAGCTATTTTTTAAGAAATAAATTTGATTCTATCACTTTTATAAAAAAATAATTATTACTTGATGAATCACCATTAACTAAGCTCCTAAGGTGATGAAAATATAACTCAAAGACTCATAAGAACAACGCATGAAGGCTGATGGAACCATATAAGAAGACTGTGAGAATAAAACTTAAATACTAATAATTACATTAATTTTTTATTTTACTCGCACAATCATGAGGAATCAAACCCAATAATATTAATATTGAAGACAAATCTTAATAATATTAATGTTAAGAGTTTTGTATTTAAACTCTCATATATTCATTATACATTAAAGTTTTACAATTGGAAATTTTTCTCTATCTCCAATGGGCGTGGTTTGGTAATATAAGGTTCATGATTTGATATTCAGGTCCTGAGTTCGGATTCATGGAGTTCGTTTTTTTATAAGAATTTGGGACAGTCGTAGGTTTATATATTCCTTTTAAGCCCATAAAAAATAATTTGGCAGTGAAATTTTCAACGATTTAAAAAAAAATCTCGATATTTTTAACCTTTCTTTTTGGTTTATAAACAACATAAACTCGAAAAAGATGTACAAAGAGTGAATCCGAAAGAAACGAAGAACCTTTAATATAATCAGCATAATCAAACTTTTTCATATGTAACAGAAGAGAGATGTTTCATAAAATGACAATATGATATCATATTCATTATTAAAGCCAAAAAGAAAGTATATGAAATATGGCCCCATGATTTTTTTTTTTTAAAAAAATTCGTTTGTTTAATAAATGAAATAATTGTCCCCTTTTTTATTTTTTTAACTTAAAACAATTTTCACATATCTCCCCTCATGTTTGAGAAATGAACTTTAGATTGAGTTATATAATTTATTCACACATTTCTCGATCCCCTCAAGTTTGAGAAATTTATTCATGCATAACTCAATTTGACTTGGGCCAAAGTTAGCTGTCTATTAGTTTGGATAGAAAAAATAATAAAAATACTTAAATATAAGAGAAAATCTTTATCTATTAACTTTTTAACTTACATGTAATCCAATATAAGTGCATGTTTGGTATGATTTTTAGTATAAGTAAAATGATTTTTTTAATTTCAAAAGTTCTTTTCAAATTTTTTTGTGGTGTTTGGTTGCATTTTAAGTTGAGATTTTGAAGATTAAAAAAGACATTTTGCCTCTACTAGCAAGCCCAAAATTTGGATTGTTGGGAGTAGAGCTTGAAAAGCTTTTTTAAATGGTTAAATTATCTATAATACTCTTATTTAATTTGGCATTATTCCATAACACAACTTAAATAAACTTATCTAATAAAATAATTTTATAATTTTTAATAAAAGTTCTCATTCACAACCAAATACTTAATTTTTTTTAATCAAAAGGTGACATGAATCCAGCAACTCAAGGAACAAATGACATGAATCCAACAACTCAAGGAACATTAGATCCTTTGCGATTGCCAACAGGTCCAATCACACGCCAAAGAGCTAAGAAGATCAGAGACGCAATGGCGGGGCTAGCGCAGAATGCCATGGTCGAGTGTGACAGAAAACTCCGGGGCATATTGGCGTCACATGAGGGCTTCAATGGAGTGGGTCCAAAGCTATTTCACTTGACCCAAGTCATACCAGAGTAACGCACCAGCAATCTTGAAGTCGAGTATATTTTTAACGGATCAAGCCGATTCAAGCCCGACACTAAATATTCGGCCAAGACAAGACTTATTGGACTTTATGACACATCATTATGCCTTTATACATGGAAGCCACGAATTTGGAGGACTTTTGGTGCAAGGAAACAACTTTAGACAAATTTGGAAAAGTTTTCCACATTTGTTGACTTTTATGATTTTGTGTTTTTACTTTAGAATTTTTTGGCAAAGTTATTTATTAAGTCTTTGTTTGTTATTGATTAAGTCTTTGTTTCTTTTGACTTTGTGTTTGTTATTAAATGTCTATTGAGGGCATGGCCATTTAATAGCCATTAGTTAGCAACTTGGGGTGTTTTGGTCATTTTACACCCATTAGGGTTTATTTCATTGTACTATTTAAACTCATTTCATCTTAATGAGAAGCTAATCATCAAATTTCGAAATTCATCTCCACTGAGAGCTTGGCTTTGTCTAAAAATTTCTTAAGGGAGGGATTCCCCTTATTTCATGCAATCGACTTATCTAAGGCGTGACAACCTTAGTGGCGTCTCCGTGCTAGCAGAACACCTCAAGGAATCATCTTAAGGGTTCTCAAAGACAAGTTCTTTGTGGGTCTTCTTTGTGGCCTTGGAAGGGTTTTGTTCCTACAAAATCAAATTCGCGGTTCTTGGGGTTCTGTTCGTTGCGAGGGGTTTGCTTGGCCTAATCCTCCAAGTGAGTTTCGCGTCATTTGATATCAGAGCTTAGGGTTCCAAGGTCTGATTTTTTTTATATCTTTACTTTGTGTTTTTGATTTAGTCTTTATTGTGTTTTGAGATGGAAAGAGAATTTGAGACCATTGATAGAAATTTTCAAAATAATTTGGTCTTCGTCTTTCGTACGAGATGTCGTATCAACTCTAGAGCGTGTAGTATGATCATCAGCAGAAAAGATCCTACTAATTTTGCTAGTACTACACTTGTGGAAAAGTTGGGATTACTATTGATACCTATGGATAGACCTTACATTTGGATGAGTGAATTTGGCAAGGTTGAGGTTAGTCATAGAATTGTGGTAAGTTTTGTTATTGGGGAAAAATATGTTGATGAGGTAGCTTGTGACGTAGTTCCTATGAGTACTACACATATATCATTGGGCAAGCCTTGGTATAAGTTTAACAAGGTAACTTATGATATGGACAAGAATAGATATAAGGTCAAATATGGTGGGAAAGTCATTACTATCATTCCTTTAACACCACAACAGGCATATGATGATGTGTTGTATTTTCAGAGGAGTATGAGTAGTGAGAGACATGGTAATGTTGATAAAGTATGTTCTGTGGAGCCATCAGAGAACGACATGGGTAATGAGATGGTTGAAGAATTTGTTGTAGAGGAAAGTGTACAACAACGAAATGGAGTAGTGACTAAGGGTTTTAATGAGAGTGAGATCATTAGCGAGGCTAAAGTTAGTGAGAATGCTTGTGAGGCCAAGAGTTATGAGTGTGTTGTTGCGAGTTACATGGTGAGTGAAAATGCTTGTGAGACCGTGAGCATTGAGGGAGTAAACACTTGTGAGACAGTGTGCTTTGAGGTTGAAAAAAATAGTGAAGCTGAGCATTTGTGTGAGGTCTTTGCAAGTAAGGTTGAGATAGTGGCCATGGGTGATGATGAAGCCATGCGAGCGAGTGAAAAGGAAGTCGATGTGGTAGTGAAGTTTTTACCTAACGCATTCTCTACTATTTATATTTCTTCATTGCAGGTGCACGTGGTCAAGTATGATTCATTTATACTCCAAGATCATCATTCAATTGATTTTGTCATAACTATCTATGATCCGGGTTCGAATTCGATGACGAATCCATTTCAAGAGAGGGAGAATGGTATGATCCAGGGTACCCACCAGAGGGTCCTCGACGACAGAGTTCAATTGGGCTTATTGTGGGTTAATTTGTATTCAATCTTCAAGTCCAAGACAACTTTCAAACCTAAAGAATCGGATTGAAATAGATGAGAATGACGCAAGCCCAATATAGAAGCAGTTTTGACGAATCAAGTCTGACACCAAAAATTCGGCCAAGACAAGACTTAATGGGCTCGAGACACATAATTTGGGCCTTGTTACATGAAGGCCACAAAATTTAGGAGCTTTTGGTTGAAGGAGACAACTTTAGACATTTTGGGAAAAGTTTTACACATTTGTTGACTTATTAGGCATCTTTGTTGGATTTTTGTGGTTTTGTTGTTTTCCCTTTTGTTGAATTTTTTGGCAAAGTTGTTGATGACTTTAGCCACCTTGTTTGACATTTATGTTATGTTGTCTAGGTTATTAAATGACCATTAAGGGTATAGCCTTTAAATAGCCATTAGTTAGCAAGTTAGGGTGTTTTGGTCTTTTTACACCTATTAGGGTTTCTTTTATTGTACTATATATTGTAACATTTCTTTCTTAAGGAAAAGAATCACCAAATTTCGAAATTCATCTTCATTTTGAAGTCTTGGCTATTGCCTAAATTGCTTAAGGGAGGGATTCCCCTTATCTCATGCAATCGAATTATCTAAGGCGTGGCAACCTTAGTGGCGTCTCCGTGCTAGCAGAACACTTCAAGGAATCATCTTAAGGGTTCTCAAAGACAAGTTCTTTGTGGGTCTTCTTTGTGGCATCGGAAGGGTTTTGTTCCTACAAAATCAAATTCGCGGTTCTTGGGGTTCTGTCCGTTGCGAGGGGTTTGCTTGGCCTAATCCTCCAAGTGAGTTCCGCGTCAAAAGGTCTACTTCTAAAAGCTCTACTAATAAAAGCTCTACTTGCAATAAGCTATATTGAAAAATTATCCCAACGGGTCCTAAGAGTGATTGAATATTGGGTTTAAATTTTTATTGTTAATTATCTTTTTTACTTTGTTTTTACCATGAATTGTTTTAAAATGAATCCTTAATTTAACTTCTATTTTAATTTTAATTAATTTAGATTTTAATTTATGAACCTTTTTTATCTATGGATTGAATATTGAATATTAATTTTCTATTCTCTTTTTTCAAATTTATCTCTATAATACACTGCGTAATATTATATATAGATGCAAAATTTGTTTTCTTACAAAATTTTATCTTGGTTTGTTGATATGTTTAATTTTTTATGTAGTGAAATGTTGGTTTTCAGAGTTCATGCGCAGCGGAAATCGTGTTTTGGTAACAGGAAAAAAAATTTATTTTTTCATACATGAACAATCAAAACCGGATCCGTATTTTCTAGTTTATTAATAATAAAATAATTTAGAACTCAAGTAAGAAATTTACCTGCAGATCTGAATATCTTTGTAAATAGATTCTTTGAACCACGATCTTCCTCGTCTATCTCTCCTCACCTCCAACGGCACGTGTGGGCGTGAAAATAATGCGAAGAACTCTAATTTATTAAGGATCCGTGTACTCAGCACATGAGACGGATCCTGGATGCTGTCTTTTGATTTTCTCAAAATCAAACTTAAGAAAAATTAAAAGAAAACTAATCCTTTTTCTTTTTTCTTTTCTCTCTACAGCCTCACGTTTTGTTGTGTTTTGTTTTTTCTTTTTAATTGTTGATCATCATCAACAAAAGTCTCTTCCAAATAGCTCACGTTTTTTTTATTCTTATTATATTAGATTTCTTTTGATCAACTTTTGATCAAATAGAATTCTTATCTCATAGAATCACCTCTTTTTTTTTTTAGGTTTCTTTTTGATTATCAAAAAATCTCAAGTAAATCCATTAAGGATTTTATTAATTTTGATTTTCAAAAAATCAAAATAAAATCCTTTGATATTTATCCTATAATTTATCAAAGATAATTCATTAAAAAAAATTTTTCAAATTTTCAACTTTTGAAATATTATCCTTTTAAATTAAAATTTAATTAATCAAATCAATTAAATATTAATTTTCATAAATTAATAAATAGATACATTATCTATTAATAAATATATTAAGACAACATTTGTCATAATTTCCAAACAAGAGCTATATGGAATAATTAAGTGAGTGTAAAATAATTCATAATTATTTTAAATAATTCTCAACTATTTTTCTTCGCAATTATAATCGTTCGAACAGTGATAGAAGACGACGAGGGGACCGATGGACCTATAATTCTAAGCTCCAATAATTCCGTCGATTAATTATAAACTCTTTTATTAATCAAACGAAATTATTAATTCTGGAGTAACTCCACTAAATACCCAGAATTGCACTCTCAGAATTATAGAATTAATTACTCAAAGTATTCGTCCATTGATATAGTCATCACCTATGTAGTGATCCTCCATAACAGATTCGTAAAGGAGCTAGGTATAAAAAATCCGTTAACCTCTCCAATTACATCTTTATCCTTGACTTCCATTAGTTCTCAAGTGAACAATTAATTCATAACTTTTATGAATTTGCGCGCTAATCGTTCAGGTCCTGAACCAACAAACAAGGAATCTTATGAACGGATTTCATTATATCAGGTTAGCATTCCCAGCTATTCATTCAACTCATTCCCAAAATACAAGGTTTACGAAATGTAATAAATACAAAACCATACCGAGTAAATTAAAGAACAAATTAATATGATATAGGAGTCTGATAAATATAATGAATTAAGATCATCACATATATGACCATCATTATGATAAAATTGATGTTCTTTATTTAACGGAAATTATTAGAACTTTTCAATTTTATCTGGTCCTGTCCTATATAATCTTATTATATAAAACACATTCATTTTTATGTCTCTACATAATATAGTCTGGATATAACTATACCATTCATAATGGAATGAACTGTATTTATGACTTTGGATGTGAAGATTCCCAACTTCAAATCATAGTCATGGACAAATTTTGATTATTACTCTTTAAATTTTATCCATGCATATATGCATGTAACATTTTACATACACATATATGTTTAATTTAAAGCTACATAAATAATCACGGAATTTTCATGAATTTTATAAAGCAAATCAAAATGCATACATGGAATAAAATAGAATCACAAATTTATTAATCAATCATGTTTCGAACATATTTGCTTGTCGGGCATACAAATCCCAACAAACTCCCACTTGCCCTAAAGCAAATGAGACATGTCTCTAATCCCCAATCCTTCTAGATGCCCCTCAAAACTCTTTGCAGGCAGCGTCTTGGTAAAAGGATCGGCTAGATTCTCTGCAGATGGAATCTTCAGAACAGCCACGTCTCCGCGTTGCACAATGTCCCTAATATCACATGATATTTCCGCTCAATATGTTTTGATCTCTTGTGGCTTCTTGGTTCTTTGGAATTAGCCACTGCACCACTATTATCACAATAAAGTGACAATGGCTTGTCCATATCTGGAACCACTTCCAGATCGGTAAAGAACTTTCGGAGCCAAACCGCTTCTTTGGCAGCTTCACAAGCAGCCACATATTCGGCTTCCATAGTTGAATCAGCAACACATGATTGTTTGATGCTTCTCCAAACTATAGCTCCCCCACCAAGAGTGAATACTGATCCAGATATCGACTTTCGATCATCTGTATCTGATTGAAAATCAGAATCAGTATATCCAATCGGAATCAAATCCCTGCCAGAATAAACAAGCATATAGTTCCTCGTTCTCCGTAGATACTTGAGAATATGCTTAACTGCTACCCAATGATCTAATCCTGGATTTGACTGAAAACGACTAACTATTCCCACTGCATAGCATATATCAGGTCTTGTGCATAACATAGCATACATCAAGCTCCCTACTGCCGACGCATATGGAATCCGTCTCATATCTTCATCCTTTTGGGGTGTCGAAGGACACTGCCTTTTAGAAAGAACAACTCCATGACGGGAAGGTAAGTTACCTTTCTTGGAGTTATGCATTGAATATCTAACAAGCATCTTGTCAATATACAATGCCTGAGACAGAGCTAGCACCTTTTTCTTGCGATCTCTAATAAGACGGATCCCAAGAATATAACTTGCTTCTCCCAAATCTTTCATTTGGAATTGTTCAGCTAGCCAAGCCTTTACGTCTGATAATAGTTCTACATTATTCCCAATAAGTAGAATATCATCAACATAAAGTATTAGAAGACCACTCGCTTGTCCTTGATGAATTTATAAACACAAGATTCATCAGGATTTTGGATAAAGCCATAAGATTTGATCGCCTCATCAAATCTCATGTTCCAAGATCTGGACGCTTGCTTAAGTCCATAGATAGACCTTTGCAACTTGCAAACCTTTTGCTTTTCGTCCTTGCTAATAAAACCTTCTGGTTGCTCCATATAGATGGTCTCTTCAAGATAGCCATTCAAAAAGGCTGTCTTGACATCCATCTGCCAAATTTCATAATCATAATGAGCAGCAATGGAAAGCAAGATTCGAATGGACTTCAGCATGGCTACTGGTGAAAAAGTTTCCTCATAGTCAACTCCTTCTTTTTGGGTATAACCCTTTGCCACTAGCCTTGCTTTAAATGTCTCTACATTACCGTCCACTCCCCTCTTTCTTTTGTAGATCCATTTGCACCCTATAGGATTTACTCCTTCAGGTAGATCTACAAGCTCCCAGACTGAGTTGGAATACATGGATTCCATCTCAAGTTTCATAGCCTCAAGCCATTTCTCTTTGTCATGATCTTCCATTGCACATCTATATGTTAATGGGTCATCTTTTCCATCATCAGTGATAGCAACTTGTGCTTCACCATCTTGTCTATATCGAGAAGGTAGTCGTACTATCCTCCCACTACGACGAGGTGGTAAGATGTTCTGACTCGAAGACGTGGTCTCCTTGCTTTGTGGAACAACATCCTAGCAGGTTGTTGACTGATCTCATCAGATTTTAATTCCTCCAAGACTATCTTACTTTGAGGTTTGAAGTCTGTCATATAATTATTCTCAAGAAACGTGGCATTTGTCGATACAAACACCTTATTATCTCGAGGATTATAAAACACACCTCCCCTTGTGCCTTTTGCATATCCTACAAAGAAACAAACTTCAGAACGCATTTCCAACTTTGTTGTCTTACCCATTAGCACATATGCTGGGCACCCCCATATACGAAAGTGACTCAAACTGGGTTTGTGGCCACTCCATAACTCTAAAGGTGTTCTAGGTACTGACTTAGATGGAACTACATTCAAAATGTAGGTTGCTGTTTGTATAGCATACCCCCAAAACGATTTTGGAAGTGAAGAATAACTCAACATGGAACGAATCATGTCGAGTAAAGTTCGATTTCTCCTCTCAGCTACACCATTTTGCTGAGGTGTACCAGGTGCAGTTAGTTGGGATAAAATCCCATACTCTAATAGGTGATCTTTGAATTCATTATCAAGGTATTCACCTCCTCGATCTGATCGAAGGCACTTGATTGATTTACCTAATTGTTTTTCCGTTTCGATTTGGAATTCTTTAAACTTTCCAAAAGTTTCAGACTTATGTCTCATTAGGTAAACATAACCATATCTTGAGTAATCATCAACAAAAGTAACGAAGTACTCATAACCACCTCTTGCTTGTGTAGACATAGGTCCACAAACATCTGAATGTATAAGCTTCAGTGGTTCTTGGGCCCTATTGCCTTTTGCAGAGAAAGGCCTCTTTGTCATCTTACCTTCAAGACATGATTCACAGACTGGTAGAGTACCAACATTTAGTTCTCTTAAAGGACCATCCTTTACAAGCCTATTTATCCTGTCAAGATTTATATGACCAAGTCTTAGGTGCCATAGATATGTGTTATCAGTGTGAGAGAAATTTTTTGTTTCTTTGTTTTTGGCAATGCAACTTTGAACATTTCAGCATTCAATAATGAATTAAAATTGGGCCTTATTACATAGAGCCCATTTTCAATAAAACCAGAACAAATATTCAAACCATTTCTTGAAATAACAACTGATTTATTATCAAAAGAAACTGAATAACATTGTTCATAAAGTCGAGAAACTGAAATGAGGTTTCTAGTAAACCCCGGTACGAAATAAACATTATTCAAAAATAAAAATTTATTGTTCTCAACATAAAGTTTTATTTGTCCAACTGCTGATGCTGAAACTAAAGCGTCATTCCCAACTCTCAAAGTAAAGTCCCCATCAGCAAGTCTTGTGTAAGAATCAAGATTCTGTAAGAAACAACAAATATGATTAGTCGCTCCTGAATCTATTATCCAGGGTGATAAATCATTTTCAACTAAACAAGATTCAGTAACAAGTAAATCTGATTTACCTTGATTATTGTTTGGCTTGTTTCTTTTGCTGCTGCTTCCCGCTGTTTTCTCTCAGTTCCTGAACTCTTACCTTTATTCTTATTTCTCTTTCTCTTCTTTAAAGAAGAATTAGAGGTAGAAGGTTCAACAACATTTGCTTTTACCTTGTTCTCCACAGAAAAAGACTCAAAAGTTGTGAGTTCGATAAGTAATTGAGTCAAAGTATACTAAGTTACTCATAAAGTAATATCTTTTGAACTGGAGAAATTGTGGGCTAAGACTTTCCAAAATTAAGTCCACTTTTATGCCTTCATCTATAGTTGCACCATTGATTTCAGCTTCATGAATCATACTAATCATCATTAGCACATGTTCACGAACACGGGTTCCAGCTTCCATTTTGCAGTTCAAGACTTTCCTGAATGCTTCATGTTTGGCTTGATCAGAGGGTTCGCCAAACATGCCCTGTAGAGACTCCATTATCTCATAAGCAGTCTCTGTCTTTTCGAACTTTTCTTTAAGCACATTGGACATAGTGGCAAGTAAATAACAACGAGCCTTGTCATTTCCTCGAACCCAATTCTCATAGGCATCTATAATGTTTTTGTTTGCATTTTCAGCAGGTTTGGGAGGACATTCCTCTATCAGGACAAACTTCAGGTTATCCAGCACAAGTATTATATTCATGTCATACTTCCACTTAGCAAAGTTATCACCAGTTAATTTTTCAGTAGCAAGCATTGATATGATTGGATTTGACATATTTCTGAAATCATTAAAAAAATATTCTAAATTATTCCATGCATAAAATTCAAAATAAATATGGCATAGTAATCATGATGCATGATGCATATGCAAAACACTAAAATATATATGCACTACTATAGCCTCGGAAAATTTAATAAGCATATTATGTTGCCTTAGGGTCGATCATAACACCTTATTAAAATAGAGACAATCTCAATTAATAAATTTTTTCAAAATATCTCATATTTTCAAAAATTATTAATAACCGATTTTTGGTCTAAATATAATTAACACTTTTAACTATATTTATATGAGTGTAACCCACCGTTTTGGATCCTAAAAATTTAACTCATAATAACCACCTTAGGGTAAGTTAATTATGAAATACATTTTATAAATCATATCATAAGAAGTACAACTTGATATTAACCTAAGCAAACACTTTCCTTAGGGAGGATGAAACTAAAGTCATCACGAAGCCCCACTTAGATTTCACGATGTTGCACTAACGGTGGAGACCAAAGGATGTTTTGACAAATTACCCGCTCCCACTCATTATTTTAAGTTTAGTGATTTAATATGTAAAACATCTAATGTTTTGAAAACTTAGTGGAAAAAGACCATGAAATCAATATTAAAGGTCTTGATTACCAATATAATTTTCATAATAAATCATAATAAATTACCCGCTTTACTAATAAAACTTAAATTCATTATGAAACATCTAAGTTATTCATGATAAACAATTTACTATAAATACTTAGAACTAAATTTTGTGACATTACTAATTTTAACGATTTAAAATTAATTCACAAATTTTATTTAATCGATTAATCGATAAAATTCTAAAATAGTTTTTAATCAAATTATAAACTATTTACAATCATAAATAAATTTATGAAAATGCACATGTATGTATGGCATGTTATAATGCAAGAGTAGGCATTGTGCTAATTCTATATGTCATTTAAAATATGCATGAGAATAAACATTTTATAATTCACACAAAATAAATAAATTGGATATTAACCGGGTTGACAATTTGGGTATTTCTAAAATTACAAATAACCAAAAATTAAATTACATTAATCAAATCTGGAAAAAAAATATAATTATATTTCCAGGTGACTTTCACCAAATATTTATTATTTATTTTTTTTTCTTTCCCGCACAGTGGGCGTCTTACTGCCGCACTGTGCGGCTGGGCAGCAGCCCCTTGCTGCACATATGTGCAGCAATGAGGCTGCTGCCTAGCAGCAGCCCACGCTGCTGCACATATGTGCAGCACCGTGGCTGCTGCTTGTGCACAGCAATGCACTGCAGATAAAAAAAATATTATTCTGGAAATATAAACGTCCGTCCGTGCATCGTCTATTTGGCTTGATCTTGATCTCGAACAATTACAAAAAAAATTAACAATTACAAAGAAATACCCATTTAATTTTGG
Organism: Zanthoxylum bungeanum; assembly: GCA_019454045.1. Lineage (NCBI taxonomy): Eukaryota > Viridiplantae > Streptophyta > Magnoliopsida > Sapindales > Rutaceae > Zanthoxylum > Zanthoxylum bungeanum. The sequence continues at coordinate 248,548 of SKCR01038190.1, read as the reverse complement.
GTTTACATATCCAATATATAAAAAAAAAATTAAAATCCTAACCCAGGTCAACCATACAATTAACGATTAATATCCATACATTCACCATCACATGATAATTCATAAAAAATGCATAGCCTACTCTTTTACATACATATTAAAATGATTTACAATAAATCATTCTTATTAATATACTAGAATAAATACGACCGCTCATGATACCATTTGTTGGTTTTCAGAGTTCATGCGCAGCGGAAATCGTGTTTTGGTAACAGAAAAAAAATTTATTTTTTCATACATGAACAATCAAAACCGGATCCGTATTTTCTAGTTATTAATAATAAAATAATTTAGAACTCAAGTAAGAAATATACCTGCAGATCTGAATCTCTTTGTAAATAGATTCTTTGAACCACGATCTTCCTCGTCTATCTCCTCACCTCCAACGGCACGTGTGGGCGTGAAAATAAATGCGAAGAACACTCTAATATGTTAAGGATCCGTGTACTCAGCACATGAGACGAATCCTGGATGCTTTTCTTTGATTTTCTCAAAATCAAACTTAAGAAAAATAAAAGAAAACTAATCCTTTTTCTTTTTCTTTCTCCACACGCCTCACGTTTTGTTGTTGTTGTTGTTTCTTTTAATGTTGATCATCATCAACAATAGTCTCTTCTCCGAAAAGCTCACTTTTTTTTTATTCTTATTATATTAGATTTCTTTGATCAACTTTGACAAAATAGAATTCTTATCTCATAGAATTCCTCTTTTTTTTTTAGGATTTCTTTTTGATTTAAAAAAATCTCAAGCAAATCCATTAAGGATTTTATTAATTTTGATTTTCAAAAAATCAAAATAAAATTCTTTGATATTTATCCTATAATTTATCAAAGATAATCATTAAAATAAATTATCAAAATTTTCAACTTTTGAAATATTATCTTTTAAATTAAAATTTAATTAATCAAATTAATTAAATATTAATTTTCATAATTAATAAATAGATACATTATCTATTAATAAATATATTAAGACAACATTTGTCATAATTTCCAAACAAGAGCTATATGGAATAATTAGAGTGTAAAATAATTCATAATTATTTTAAATAATTCTCAACTATTTTTCTTCGCAATTATAATCGTTCGAACAGTGATAGAAGACGACGAGGGGACCGATGGACCTATAATTCTAAGCTCCAATAATTCCGTCGATTAATTATAAACTCTTTTATTAATCAAACGAAATTATTAATTCTGGAGTAACTCCACTAAATACCCAGAATTGCACTCTCAGAATTATAGAATTAATTACTCAAAGTATTCGTCCATTGATATAGTCATCACCTATGTAGTGATCCTCCATAACAGATTCGTAAAGGAGCTAGGTATAAAAAATCCGTTAACCTCTCCAATTACATCTTTATCCTTGACTTCCATTAGTTCTCAAGTGAACAATTAATTCATAACTTTTATGAATTTGCGCGCTAATCGTTCAGGTCCTGAACCAACAAACAAGGAATCTTATGAACGGATTTCATTATATCAGGTTAGCATTCCCAGCTATTCATTCAACTCATTCCCAAAATACAAGGTTTACGAAATGTAATAAATACAAAACCATACCGAGTAAATTAAAGAACAAATTAATATGATATAGGAGTCTGATAAATATAATGAATTAAGATCATCACATATATGACCATCATTATGATAAAATTGATGTTCTTTATTTAACGGAAATTATTAGAACTTTTCAATTTTATCTGGTCCTGTCCTATATAATCTTATTATATAAAACACATTCATTTTTATGTCTCTACATAATATAGTCTGGATATAACTATACCATTCATAATGGAATGAACTGTATTTATGACTTTGGATGTGAAGATTCCCAACTTCAAATCATAGTCATGGACAAATTTTGATTATTACTCTTTAAATTTTATCCATGCATATATGCATGTAACATTTTACATACACATATATGTTTAATTTAAAGCTACATAAATAATCACGGAATTTTCATGAATTTTATAAAGCAAATCAAAATGCATACATGGAATAAAATAGAATCACAAATTTATTAATCAATCATGTTTCGAACATATTGCTTGTCGGGCATACAAATCCCAACATGAAAAAACATTTCAGACATTTTATAACTTTTTTATATCTAAAACTAAACAGTTAATAACTTAGGTTAAGTCAAATGTAGATATTTTGACTGAATAAATATATATCTCTATTTTAAGTGGAAGTTTTTCAAAATGTCAAGGGAGATATGTCAAAAAATACACTTTCTTTTTAATATATATTATATATTGGCTAATATTAAAGCAATGCAACTCAAGTACTCGGTAATATAATTTATTCTGTAATTCCCAACATAACTCTATCCACGTGGTCGAATTATTATTAGAGTAAATTTCAATTCTAAATCTGGCTCCATGATTAGTTTTTGCTGAGTCACCATTGGCTTCATAATTCATCCATGAAATCGATTCCTCATAATGCCATGTGTATGCGATATGTGTCCACATAACTCGTATGATAATGTTCTTCTATGATTTCGGTTCCTTGGAATCATATGAAATCAAGTGTCATCTTATTGGAAAGGGTGAGTAAAATAGGATACCCTATCATGTTTAGGTGAAATTAGAATAAATTTTAAAAAAATTGGTTCCTAAATTTTAAAATCATAATATATCCTATTAAACAAGGTCTCTATTTATCGATTCCGATTCGGTTCCGGTTCAGTTCCAAGATACTCTATTTTGGACCCAATAGATTAATATTGGAAAAAAAAAATCAATGCTTTCTTTGTACTTTCATTGTTTTGTTTTGTTTTTTTTTTTGAAAAGCTTTCATTGTTTTGTTATTTTACTTTATTTGTTTATTGCTAGAAGTATTGTTAATTATATATGACGAATAACTCACTTGGGTGATTAGACCAAGCAAACCCTAAGCAACGGATTAGAACCCCAAAAACAGCGAATTTGATTTTGTTAGAACAAAACTCATCCAAAGCCACGAAAAAGACCTACAAAGAACTTGCATTTGAGAACCCTTAAGATGATTCTTTGTCGTGTCTTACTAGCATGTAGAGGCCACTAAGATTGTCATTCCTTAGATAAGTCAATAGCTTGAATAAAGGGGAATCTCTCCCTTTAGCTAGTTTCGGCAGTAGCCAAGCTTTTAAGAAGAAGCAATTTTTGAAAATGGTGTGTATTATTCAAGAAAATGAAGTTTACAATATATACTACAAACAAGTAAAGACCCTAATACCCTTAATAGATATTTTCCTAAACTAAGATATTTGCAAAAGTTGCAACCAAATTAAATGCTAAGAGTCAACAAAAGGGGCATTCTTTCAGAGAATACCTAATAGGTCCTTAAAACTAATTAGTTTGGTAATAATCCAATTTGATCTAACTGGCTAAACTAATTAAGTCACAAACTCGTTAACTAAAGTCAATATAACAAAAATTAATTCAAAAGAAATGGCTTTAGCTGAATTATACATAGGATTTGTATTAGGCCGAAATCTTCCAAAAATGGTATTTGTATTGGCCGAATTACGTTGACTTGATCGAATCTGACCAACTTGGCTGAATCTCTTCTAAATATATTTTCCTTCAAAAATATGGCTAGCGTGCATCATTCTGATATGACTTGGGCCACGTGAAATAGTTTTGAGCCCACTCAATTGAAACCATCATGTGACGCTAATATGCCCTTGAGTTGTCTATTACATTCAATCATGACATTTTGTGCTAGCCCCACCATTGCATCTCTGATCTTATTGGCTCGTTGATGTGTGATCGGCCCTTTTGGCACTTGTAAAGGCTCTACCATATTGGTCGAATCATCTAATGTTTCTTGAGTGGCTGGATTCATGTCATTCCTATTAGGAAGCGGCCGCGAATGAGCAGCGGAAAATTAAAAAAAAATTATGATGTCGCTATCCCTTTACCCAAGGCCCATTTGTTTTGATTATTCTACAAGTCTAGACATGTTACTATATATTCTAAGCATAAAAACTCATAAAATATGCAAAGAACATAAACCTAAACATGCTAACTATCATCAGAACTCTAATTAAAATAAAGAAAGAAAAATACTTACTTGAATCGAAGACTCCTCCAGTCCTCCCTCCAATCTACAAGCTTTTATCGAACTCAGCAAGCTATTCCACGTTCCAAAGAGCCACCCAAGTGTGTGGCCTCTAAAGGTGCACACACCAAAGCCAAAACTCAATGGCAAGACTACGCCTTGAGTGCACGGGTATTTTGCCCTTGGTGATAGCCTAGGCAAATACCTCAAAACTTTTAACTTGAGATTCCTCTAGTCAATTAGACTTAAGGATCCTCAAAATCAGTGGCTTACTCTTAAACTTTAGAGTTGTTCACTTATATAAACCCAAGATATGAAAGGTTTTGGTGTAAAAATTTGTAAAGAATTCTTTGGGTTTATATAGGTGCTCTAAAGACAACAAAATTAATTAAGAATCCGATGTGGGATAAATGCTAATTTAATATTAGCCATTGGATCTTAATTTAGTGGTTTAATGAGATTATAAAACCCTAATAAGAGTTTGGAACCGAATTGGAATTCAAAAACAAATAACAAATAAAAAAAATAAAAAAAATAAAGGCCATCTGCGCCATTATTTATTTATTTATTCCAATTCCCAAAAAGCCGCTATCATCATTCACCAATCCCTAAGCCACTATAGAACCTAATAAATGATATGTTCAATAATTAAACACATTGAACCATTTATGAACAATTCCTACAACAATCATATATGATGTTAAATTTGTACTGTGCACTGTTAACCATTGATTTCGACTTTGTTGTGTGTGACCTTTTGGGTTCCCCTCAAGTTGGACATGAAATGAATTGTGATAATTTAATCGAACATAAATTATCCTCCGATCAGATGGTCGTTCGATTTCAATGACCAAGGTTGACATCTAGCAACATGACAAGACCCCTAAATGAGAAGGAAAGATATATACCCATTCTGTATGCGATTTACATATGATACGGTCCTCGCCTCACTGTATCCCCACCTTTTGACCTAGGGTACGGAAAATGTCCACCCATATGGTCAAATGTATGATGCTGATAGTGTCATGCATCGTGCTAACCCAAGAATATCACATGATTCTTCCGTGCGGCCACAGTCTCAAGCACTGATCACACATATCAACACTTATATCAACCCGCGAACTGTAATACTACTTTTATAAGAAAATATTATTCGAGAGAGTGGCGATTCTCTGTTGTATCTTTACAAACTTCATGTGTTTCAACAAATGACCCAATCATACCCTTATGACCGGATCTTTTGAATCGGGAAGGAGAATGTCAAAGTTATTTGATCCACACATAAGATTGTAAAGACCTCAAGTTTAAGGACTAGTCATACAATCGATACATGAAAGTTCTCACAGACACATAGGATAAACACTCCATATGAAAACTTTCGGCGGTAAGTTCGATGGACACGAGCAATTCATGCATCCATATGATACACCAAGCGGACGGATCTCCGCTAGTAGCCTATGAGATCGGCTAACCCACTTAAGGGTGGATCATATCATCATGTTAGTCTCTCCGCTTTGTGAACGCCCAGATTATTCACAAAACTATGACTAGGAACGTTTGAAAGTAATGATTCTCATAAGGCGTGGAAGCCATCATCTTATTACTCCAACGGCTTTATTACAGTGTTTGATGATTCAATGTAAGACACGTATAATAAAGATTGACATTTTATTAATTAATGAAAATATTACAAATACATGTACATATAGCCCATCCATAAGTTGGGTATAGGGCATATCACTTACAATCTCCTTCTTGCACTATAGCCAACTAGTATGAATCTGGACACCATACTCTCGGGTGTGCCTATCCTGCTTTTGTTGAGTCAGCCCTTTAGTCAAAGAATCTGCAAGATTATCTTCTGTGGGCATTTTCTCTATAATAACTTTTTTTCTCTCAACAATCTCCCTGATAAGATGAAATCGCCTGAGTACATGCTTGGATTTCTGGTGGGACCTTGGTTCCCTTGATTGAGAAATGGCACCCGTATTTTCACAGTACATCGTGATGCCATTCTTTATCGGGGGAAGCACTTCCAACTCCGTGATGAACTTCTTTATCCAGACTGCTTCTTTAGATGTCTCAGATGCTGCAATATACTCGGCTTCAGCGGTGGAGTCCGCTGTAGTTGACTACTTTGAGCTTTTCCAACTGACAGCTCCGCCATTCAAAGTAAACAATATCTTGTTTGCGATGTGTTGTCATCCCTATCGGTCTGAAAGCTCGCATCACAGTAACCAATGACTTTCATCTCAGAACAATCTCCGTATGTCAAGAACACATCCTTAGTTCTTCTCAGATACTTGAGGATTTTTTTGACATCTGCCCAGTGTTGCTCACCAGGATTTGCCTGATACCTGCTCGTTATGCTAAGAGCATAAGAGACATCATGTCTTGTATATAGCATGGCGTACATGATCGATCTTCTTGCTGAAACATAAGAGATCCTACTCATACGCTCTCTATCTGAAAGAGTATGTGGATATTGCTCCTTATATAATTTGATTCCATGACAAGTAGGTAAATTACCTCTTTTGAAATCTTCCATTTTGAATCTTTTCAAAACTTTATCTATGTAAGTAGATTGAGAAAGTCCTAACAACCTCTTATATCTATTATGGTAGATCTTAATGCCGAGGATGTAGGCTGCTTCTCCCAAATCTTTCATGGAGAAATTCTGAGATAAACATTGCTTAGTGGCTTGCATCATGGGAATATCATTCATGGTGATTAATATGTCATCGACATATAATACAAGAAATACAACAGCACTCCCACTACTTTTCCTATAAACACAAGGCTCGTCTACATTTTTGATGAAGTCAAAAATCTTTGATTGTCTTATCAAATCGTATATTCCAACTTCTGGAGGCTTGTTTGAGTCCATAAATAGATCGTTTAAGCTTGCATACTTTATTATGATCATCCTTAGATGCAAACCCCTCAGGTTGTGTCATATAGACTTCCTCTACGAGGTTCCCGTTAAGGAAAGCTGTTTTGACATCCATCTGCCAAATCTCATAATCAAAGTGTGCAACTAGTGCCAGTAAAATTCGAATGGACTTTATCATTGCAACAGGCGAGAAGGTTTCGTCATAGTCAATTCCTTGGATTTGTCTATAACCTTTCGCCACCAACCTAGCCTTATAGGTTTGGATGCTGCCTTCTGCATCAGTTTTACACTTGTAAATCCACTTGCAGCCTATGGGTTTTATCCATTCAGGTGCATCCACCAAGTCCCAGACTTGATTCTGATACATAGAGTCTATTTTAGATTTCATGGCCTCAAGCCACTTGACTGAATCAATGTCACGCATTGCTTCGTCATAACTGGTGGGATCGTCATTATCAATGACCTGATCATGTTCCCCATCAATATGGAAACCATATCTTTCAGGCTCATATCTTTCCCTACCAGACCTTCTAAGTTCATAACCTTGTGGTTGTTCCGTCGCTGCTCTTTTGAGGGGCCTGGGGTTTAGTTCTATGTTAGTTTGTTCTTCTCGTACCCCATCGAGGTTAAGTCCACTCCCACTATATTTCTTGAGAAGGAATTCATTCTCTAGAAATTTAGCATTTCGTGTGACAAATGTTATTTGTTCATTTGAGATGTAGAACACACATGCTCTTGAGTTTAAGGCATATCCTACAAACTTACATTTAATGCCCTATCATCCAATTTGTTAGTTTGTGTGAGCTTAACATATGCGTCACATCCCCAAACTCTTAGATAACTAAGACTAGGACGTTTCCCAGACCATAACTCATATGGTATTTGACTAACAGTATTGGAAGGAACTTGGTTTAGTAGTAGTGTTGCAGTTTCTAAAACAAGACCCCAAAATGAAAGAGGTAGATCCGTTCCTGGCATCATTGATCAGACCATATCTAATAATGTCCGATTTCTCCTTTCAGAGACCCCATTAAACTGTGGAGTTCCCGGAAGAGTCCACTGGGAAACAATGCCATTTTCTCTCAAGTAATCTTGAAATTCGTCGCTTAAGTATTCACCACCTTGGTCAGACCTTAGTGACTTAATACTTTTATTAAGCTGGTTTTCTACTTCAGCTTTGAAGTCTTTGAATTTCTTTAAGGCTTCAGATTTATACCGCATAAGGTACACATACCATATCGCGAGTAATCATCGATAAGGTAATGAAGTAGGAGAATCCACCTCCAGCGGTGACTGACATTGGTCCGCATACATCAGAGTGTGTAAGTTCTAATGTCTCCGCTGCACGCTGTCATTTACCTTTGAAGGGTAATTTGGTCATTTTATGAAGTAAACAAGACTCACAAGTTCCATAAGGTTCATATTTGAAGGGTCTGAAATACCCATCCTTATGTAGTTTAGTTAATCTTGTTTCATTGATATGACCTAAGCGACTATGCCATATAAGTGATTCATTGAGATTATTCGAGTTAACGTTATATATATTAGAGGTTGAACATTCTTTGTTAGTTTGTAAGACATAGATACCATTATTCAAAATACCATCTCCATATTTTATTTCATTGAAATAAATAGAACATTCATTACAACTTATTAGACATGAAAAACCTTTATTACATAAAGAAGAAATTGAAATGATGTTCTTTACTAGAGAATGCACATAAATACAATATTCTAAGTCTAAAACTAAACCATTCGGCAAAACTAATGAATAAGTCCCCAGGCACAATGCAGCCAGTTTTGCTCCATTACCCATGCGTAAGTCAACCTCCCCATGACGGAGTCTCCTACTGTATCTCAGGCCCTACACATTGTTACACAAATGAGTCCCACAACCGGTGTCAAGCACCCAAGTAGACGGTTCAGAGTTTTGAGAATATAGTTCAATCATTTACAACATACCTGAAACATTGGGCTTCTTGGCCTCTTGGGCTTCCCTAGCTTCTTTGGCTTTCAAGGATCTGCAGTCTTTCTTCCAATGACCCTTCTTTCCACAAAAAGAAACATTTCCCCTTTCCATTTTTCTTCTCCACCTTACCATTGGGCTTTAGGTGATCTGGAGCCTTGGCCTTGGCCTTAATTTTCTTTGGGCCTCGTGGCTTCAGGTCCGTACCCGTAAGTATGACAGAAGTTTTAAGCTCGGGTTTCAAGTCATTCTCTGTTTGCTTTATCAAATTGTGTAATTTTGCTAAAGTAGCTTCTTTATTAGATAGATGAAACTGCTTAATAAAGTTATAAAAGTCTTTTGGTAAGGACTGAAGAATTAGATCGTGACCTATCTCATGATCCATGATGAACCCGAGGTTGGCCAATTTTTCAATGTGGCCAATCATCTTAAGCACATGTCCACTAACAGATCCTTCCTTATACCTTGTTTGGAATAAGGCACATGACACTTGGAATCTCACGGTATGAACGGAAGTTGCATACAACTCCTTCAAGTGAAAGATGATGGTTTGAGCTTCCATATCTTCGTGAGCTTTCTGAAGTTTGTCCGACATAGAGCCAGGCATTATGTAAACTGCTTGCTCATCATCATCGACATGTTTCTTCCAAGCATCAAATGTATTTTGGTCATCATCTTCTGCGGGTTCAGGGGGAAATAGTCTTTCAAGGACAAAGAAAATCTTTTCTTATCGTAAGACAATTTTAAGGTTTCTAAACCAGTCATTGTACTTGCCCTCTTTGAGCTTATTGTAGGCACTGCATTTTTGCATATAAGTCCCGATGATGAGTCTCACATGGAGACACTACCTCTTTAAGTTGTGGAAGTCGCGGGAAACAGACGTCGGAAGGGAAAAGTCAGAAATTGATATCTTGTTGGACTAAATTCGTTTGTTTAGCTGTGGGTTCGCTCATTGGACCTCTGTTTTAAACTTATCCTTAGCCCAAAACCACGGCAAGTCACACACCAAGCCCACACATCACCAAGCTACACACCAAGCCAACCAAAATGGACCAAACTCACGCCCAAGAATACCAAAGCCACGCCCAAAGCATTCCAAAATAACAAAATCACACATTAAACACATGCTAAAATCAAGACAAATCACCTTCCCAAATTAAGAGATTCAAATCAAATCCCATAAATCACATTCCTAATTAAATTAAATCACATGCCTAAATTAAATAAAATCAAATCAAATCTCATAAATCACCTTCCCTAATTAAATCATATCAAATCAAATAAAATCAAATCACATCTCTAATTAAATAGATTTTTCCTTATAGCACACTAATTAAAATATCCCCCCCATAATTACACAATATTCTTTCCCTATTCACATAAGGTAAACCCCAACCCTCTCCTATAAAAAGGACCATAAACCAAACCTTAGGACCCCTGGCTCATTCGCACGAAAAATACAAAGATAAAAACCCTAAAACGCTTCACGCTCACCCCTCTCTCCATCGCCCTCCAACCAGCCACCGAACCAACACATAACAAACACTCAAGCCACACTTCACTCTCTCTCACGGCATCACACCTTACACACAAAAAGACACCCCCACCGACTCACACATCTCAGCCCACTCACAGGCCACACATAAACAAACAAAGAAAATAACCATTCACAGGCCACGGCATCACAGCCCTCACACCAAGACGCCAAAACTGCACTACCCATTCACGCACCAACTGCATTGCCTATTCACGTACAAACGGCACTGCCTATCACCGAAATTACACTGCCCATTCACGCATAAACGTCACTGCCCCTCACCTCATGCACTGCACCTTTTATTCCCGTAAAAAACTGCCTCCGAATTGCTTCTTTTAACCAGCGAAAATCAGCCCCTGCACTGCATCTAAATTACCAAAACTGCACCCTTAAAACAGTCTCAGAACACAGCCCAATTACCACATAAACCATTCCCCAAACACAGCCCAATAACCGCACAAAATAGTCACCCGAAATTGCCCAAAACCGTGAACAATAACCCAAAAACAGTGACCAAATACAGCAGTAAAAAAGCAGTAAAACAGTGAGCAAACAGCAGACCAAAACAGCGAGGTAGCGAAGGAAAACAACGAACCTATGAATCGGAAAAGATGCGGAGCATTAACCCTTCCGACGGCCGTGTAACGCACTTCCAAGAGACGACTTAAGATGTTAGACCTGGGGGCACCATTTTTATTTATTTTCTTATTTTACTTCGCATGAGTATTGTTGATTGGTGTATGCTATGACTTTCGGATGAATGGAATATGTGTTCTGTCTTGCGGTATATCGGATGGAAACCCAGACGTAAATTCCGTAGCCGAATCCGAATGGACGGTAATGCGGTTTGTACTTGGGAAATAACTCCACGTACCACTTGAGAGACACACATATTTCGTTTCATCCAATCTTATGTTTATGCATGATTTAGTCGTTTAGTATGTTATTTATTTTTCTAAGCATGATGTAGTCGTTTAGCATGTTATTTATTTTGTATGTATGATTTAGTTGGTTATTTTCGAGCATGATTAGTTATTTCTTTTGCATTAGGAATTTGATTTATGTTATGTTTAGGTTGTTTATTTATCTTTCCGCATTGATTTTTTTAATATGTTCATGAAATTGTGTGCTTGCCGTTATGTCGACTTACTTTTATGCATGCAAACTTAGATATAGGTTATATGCAAACTTAGATATAGGTTGTATGCGAACTTAGATTTAGGTTATTGTTGCGTAGACTTGGTTAGATTATTGCACAAATCCATTCATTACAAGCGGCATAAGTAAGGGACCATTCTGAACCCAATGGTTTGAGGTCTTCCCTGGCAAGGGGTGAGTGCGGCCTTAAATCATTTTCCCAGTTCACACTGGGTGGCGACTCCATGTTATTTCTCCGGTTTAGTTCCCCCGTGGGCTAATCTGTACTCCCGACTAGGCCGCGAGCCTGGAACAGCGTCACCGATTTTTGTGTCCTACAGTCTGGCGACTCCACTGGGGATAGAGAATCGGCCCCGAAATAATGTCTTGTAATGTTTGTGATTTGTGCTTTAGTTAATCGTGTCTACCGTGGGTTGAAAGGAGTTTAATCAAAGGCACTATTAAAGCTAGGTAATGGTTTGGTGTCTTCCTTCATTCACTACCTTTCTATAAGGAAATGTTGTGAAGGCACCTAGATAATCATTACCCGCAGCTTACCGTGATGGACTAATTTGGAGGACTTGTTGTTTATTCCTGTCACCAAGGCAATAAGAGCCTAAGAGGCTTGGGTATTTAAGAGAGTTCGCTCCACCATCCCTCTGGGGAACCTTCAATAGGAAATCCATTTGACAATCAGTCACTTATCATAACTCGTTGGCACGTAACGTATGGTATAAAAAAGGTGTGCTCACTTGGTCGCTCGAACCCTTGAGTAGGGAGTCCTAGTTGTGGGGAATCCTTCACCGGTGAGAGCCTTTGTCTACACTCCTATAAGCCCACATGTGAACCGTAGTTGTAGGACCAATAAAAACTATTCATTTATGCTTGCGTTTAGGATCATCGTCATTTGGGTTCAGTTGAACCTTTTGTCATGAGGCATGGGCTTGTTGGGCCATTTAAATTGGGACGAGTCCGTGCTTTGTGGAAATTGGGCCAAAAGCTTCTAAAATTCCAATGAGCCAATTTATGTTTAGGCCTCTTATCATTTGAAGTTGTTTAGCCATGTTATCGCAAAAGTGTAAACCTGTTGGGCCTTTTCAACTTGGACAAGTTTGCACCACGCAATAATATGATTGAATGCTTTAAAATGATAGTGGGCCGACTTACACATTCCATGCATCACACGCATACATGCTGACTCAGGGTTTTAAAAGACATCATAGATATCTGTTGGGTTAGGGAAGAGGGAAGACTCAGCAAAAGGCCATTAACGAACATGAGCGAATCAGAGAACGAGGTATCCCGTATGGATCAGCTGGAGAATAGTCTCACTAAGGTCACCGATTAACTGCAAGCTTTGACTACCTCTATGGCTAATATGGCTGTGCCCCATGCTGAGGGAGGTTATGAGAACGTGAGGCGCGAGGACCCTCCAAATAGGCTGAATGATGATATATTTGTCTTCGATGATGACATGGCTAAGTATGCCGCAGGAAGAATAGTCGGGTCTCAGGTTGAATTGCAAAAACGTCGCGATCAGGTAGAATCAGTTACCCACAAGATGAAGGGCAAGCATGAAGATATGCTAGACTATGAGGCAATGCCGTTCGAGGAGCAGTTGTCGGCTCAGTTCAAGATGTCTGACTTGGCTAATTCAATGGGAACGGGGATCCGAGGGTCCATCTCCGATAGTATGTCTCGGTGATGAGTTCAGTGGGTCTGTGGAAATGTCAGGTCCAGAAGATGTTTGGGATGTCACTTGAGGGGGCACCCGTGGTATAGTATCACAGCCTCAAGAGAAAGGTCAAAGATGACTGGAGGGCGTTGGCGGAGGCCTTTCTGGCTCAGTACGTAACTGATTTGGAGATCGACTTGTCACTTCGCGACTTGGAGAATACCAAGCAAAAGCAGGAAGAGAGCTTCAAAGATTATATGGACCGCTGGAGAAGCCAGCTTCTGAAGATGCAGACTCGGCCCTCAGAGAAGGACCAGATCAAAATGATTATCAAGGGCACCAAGCCCTCAATATATGGCAAGCTGATGAGGATGACCTCCATGATTACGGACTTTCGACAGTTGAGGGAGACTATCATGGACATTGAGGAAGAGGAAGCAGAGAACAAGAAGTTTTATAGTCTGAACATGAGGACTGTTGGAGGACCATCAGGTGCCAAGCCTATCTCTGCTGAGGTAGTCACAGTCAGAAGCCGGCGTTTTTCTAACCTGGGTAGACCTTTTTCTAAGGTGCTTGAGAAGTTTGCGAGACAGAGGCTCCTTAAACCCTTAGAAGCTAGACCACTCCCCAATCCCCCACCATTTCACTATAACCTGAACCTTTACTGTCACTACCACCAACAGAAGGGCCATGACACTGACAATTGTGCTCGCCTCAAACACGAAATCCAAGACCTCATAGATTCCCATAAAATACCCGACCTCGAAAAAGAACAGCCCAACACACACCGAAACCCCCTACCAAATTATCACTATGTCCCACCACCTACCTATATGATAAGCTCTGGCCTACCTGAAAGCCTTGTCCTCAAGTCCTTTAACCACCAAGCCTTTTGTCTGGGGATTTGGGATAACAATAGTGAGGATGAAATAGAGCAAATGAAGAATTTCTGGGAAGACTTCTCCAGTAGTGATGAAGAGTAGGTGAGAGGAATGACACGCAGCGGGCGCTTCTACAGTGATACTGCAGAGAAGGGTAAAGAAGTGTTAGCAGAAGGTAAAGAAGTGACGGAGAACGAGGATAATATTGAGGGAGATGTAGTGCTGCGTTAGTTGAAGAAGACACAAGCACATCTAAGCATTTGGGAGTTGTTGTGTGCATCGTAGGAGCACAGGTGTGCCATGGTTGAGGCATTGATCAAGATAAGATTACATGAAGATGCCAACCCTACGATGTTTGTGGGATCGGTGCAGAAAGAAGGTTCGTAGGTGATAACCTTTTCTGAGGAGGAACTCCCGGCGGAGGAAAGGAATCATAATAGACCTTTATTCCTCAGAGCCGAAGTGAGGGGCAAGAAGACATCTTGTGTGATGGCTCATCCATCAATGTGTGCCCATTGAAGATTTTGGCGAGGCTTGGTATAAAGACGACGGATCTGAGTCCCTCCAATATGATTATCAAGGCTTAAGATGATAGCAAATGGGGAGTTGAGGGTACTTTTGCTGCGATGGTCAAAGTGAGACCGATTGAGGATGAGGTTGAGTTCACAGTGCTGGATATCCCGGCCAATTTTGCTTTGTTGTTGGGAAGGCCATGGTTTCATAAGCTTGGGGGGCGTGCCCTCCACTCTGCATCAGGTTATTAAGTTTCCGTACGGGGGAGAGATTGTCACCATCCAAGCTGAGGTAGACAATGATGTGGCCGCTTTGAAAATACAACCTTTCACGAGGTTCCAAGTGTCGGCAACCTTTGAGGAATGGGTAGATCCTAAGGTATCGGAGGAGCATTGCCCGACTTCAAGGGGCAGACCACTCGGAGGGGTTTGGGATACAAGTCTGATGAGGATAAGGCGAAGGCTAAGAAGAAAGGGTTGAAGCTGATGGAATACTTTGTGAAGACTAAAGGGTATCAAGGAGAGCCCGAACCAGTGGAAGTTAATGGGGTCATGGTACCGGGGTTTGAGATCTTCCAAAATGTGCTTGGTGAGAAACTGCTGACTGTAGAAGTCGCAAAGGAGGAAGAGAATTGGGAGGAAGAGTTGATGAAGCTGGAGAGCCTGACCCTCGAGGAGAATAAGGAAACTAAGGAGGACCTGGCTGTGGGGGATGAAGCATCTGCGGAGGATGAAGATGTTTACCTCTCTGATTTGTTCGAATGTATTTCTGCATCTGCTAGCAATAAAGACATTCATTTCGCGTACTTGTCTGAGTCTCTCCCTTTCAATTTGCATGACTTGAGTATATTTGACATCAACTCAACCAAAACAAACGCATTCAACCTTGGTACGCTTGAAAGCCCCAAGGAAGTCTTAATTACGAGTGAGGTTACCTCTGAAGAGCGGAATAAATTAGAAGAGATATTGGTCAAATATGCCAAAGTATTCGCTTGGTCCTATGATGACATGCCCGGGGTAGACAGAAGTATTGCCCAACATACGATACTGACTTATCCAAATATGAAGCCGTTAAAGCATAAACTCCGAAGGATGATACCTGAGTGGGCCGAGAAAGTCAGAGAAGAAGTCAAGAAACAAATAGATGTGGGATTTCTAGAAGTGGTGAAATACCCTGAGTGGTTGGCACATATTGTGCCAGTGCCGAAGAAAGACGGGAAGGTCAGAATGTGTATGGATTACCGAGACCTTAACAAAGCTTGCCCGAAGGATGATTTTCCTCTACCCTATATAGACGTATTGGTTATAGTGCGGCATTATCTGCCATGTACTCATTCGCGGATGGGTTCTCAGATATAATCAGGTTCTTATGGCTGAAGAAGACAAATATAAGACTGCCTTTGTTACTGAATGGGGTACGTATTTCTACAAGGTGATGCCGTTTGGGCTTAAGAATGGAGGAGCCACTTACCAGCGGATGGCCACTACGTTATTCCATGATTTGATGCATAAGGAAATTGAAGTATATGTGGATGACATGATGGTGAAATCAGAGACAAGAAGCAGACATATAGAAGCACTGGAGAAGTTCCTTGAACGAGTCGACAAATACAACTTACAGCTAAATCCCAAGAAGTGTGTGTTCGGGGTAACGTCAGGCAAGCTGCTGGGACACACGGTTGGAATGGGAGGAATAGAAGTAGACCCTGAGAAGATCAAGGCGATTACAGAAATGCCTGCACCGAAGACAGAGAAATAAGTTAGAGCATTTCTTGAGAAGATTCAGTACATCAGTCGGTTCATCGCCAAGTTGACGTCGGTATGTGAGCCTATCTTCAAATTTCTGAGAAAAGACTAGCCAGTGAAATGGAATGACCAATGCCAAGAAGCTTTCGACAAGATCAGAAAATATTTGGTGAAACCTCCTGTTTTGAAACCTCCAAGACTGGGCAAACCTTTGGTATTATATTTAGCCATTGAACTCCAAGCGCTAGGGGCAATGATGGTACAAGCAGATGAGACAGGGGTAGAGCATGCAGTCTACTACCTCAGTAAGAAGATGCTTCCGTACGAAGCTCGCTATCAAGAAGTAGAAAAGATTTGTTTGGCAGTAGTGTGGGCATCCAGAAAGTTGCGTCATTACTTCCAATCTTACAAGATCCCAGTGGTAGCAAATGAGAATCCTTTGAAGTATCTGCATTCAGTGCCTTCGCTAGTTGGGAAGTTAGGCAGATGGTTGGTGTTGCTGACATAGTTCGATATTGAGTACCTCACTTCCAAAGTAATCAAAGGGTGAGCCGTAGCAGAGTTCCTGGCATTACAACCGATAGAAGGAGATCAATACAAGTTTGAGTTCCCAGACGAGGAAATCCAAGCTATGACAATCCAAGGATGGAAGATGTACTTCGACGGAGCAGTGAACTGTAAATGAGCCGGAATTGGAATTGTGATAGTAACCCCTGAAGGAGAAACCCTACCTATGGCCAAGAGGTTGACGTTCGAAGTGACCAACAATATGGCTGAGTATGAAGCATGCACCTTCGGATTGATGGCGTTGATAGCCTTGAAATCTAAGAGCGTGGAAGTCTATGGAGACTCGATGTTAGTAGTCCGACAACTACAAGGAGAATGGGAATTAAAGGAAGAACGGTTGAAACCTTACTTGTTCCACCTCAGGAGTCTGGCACAGGCCCTCCCCGATTGTAAGTTCCAGCACTTGCCGCGAGAAGAGAACCAAATGGCAGACGCATTGGCTACACTTGCCGCAACTTGGGAAAATTCAGAGAAGTTGGTGATGAGACCTCTAGTGTTGACGACGGCGAGCAAACCTGTCTACGAGATAGAAAGGATATTAGAAGTAGAGGTCGACGACGGGAAATCTTGGTATCACGACATTCAGAGATATCTGGAACACGGGGAATTCCTGGAAGTTGCAAGCAGAAAAGACAGGATAGCCATCCAGAAGTTGGTTTCTCAGTATGTGAGTTTGAAGGGAGAACTGTACAAGAGACAGGCGAATGGCATTCAGCTGAAATGTTTAAGAAAAGAAGAGGCTCAGAAGGCAATGGAAGAAGTACACGCCAGAGTATGTGGACCGCACATGAATAGATTGAGTCTGTCTCGCAAAATAGTAACACAAGGCTTTTACTGGTCTACCATGGAAGCTGACTGCGCGAAGCTGGTAAAGCATTGTCATGATTTCCAAGCTCACGGTAACTTGAATCATCTGCCGCACACAGAGTTGCATGGGCTGTTAGAGCCGTGGCCTTTCTCAGCATGGGGAATTGACATGATCGGAGAAATTCGACCGAATGCATAGAATGGACATCGGTTCATAGTAGTGGCAGTAGACTACTTTTCGAAATGGGTGGAAGCCGAGTCATTGCGTAATGTTACAGCAAAGCAGATGGTGAAGTTCATAGCCCGTAATCTCATATGCCGATATGGAATGCCGCATCATGTGGTCACAGACAATGGAGTCCAGTTCCAAGGAGAATCAAAGGCGATGCTACAGAAGTACGGGATAGGACATCACAAGTCGTCACCGTACTGACCGTAGAAAAAATGGAGCAGTTGAGGCAGCCAACCAGACGATAAACACGATATTAGCCAAGATGACAGAGAACTATAAAGATTGGACCGATAAACTACCGTACGCCCTGTGAGGATACATAACTTCTGTGAGAACGGCAACGGAAGCCACACCTTACTTTTTTGGTCTACGGAATGGAAGCAGTATTGCCAGTAGAAGTTGAGATACAGTCTATGCGGGTATTAGCAGAAACAGAATTACCTGAACATGAATGGGCCTCACAGAGATTTGAACAGTTAGCACTGCTGGATGAGAAGAGGATGAAGTCCTTACAGCATATGCAGTTATACCAGAAGAGGATAGCTCGAGCATTCAATAAGAAGGTGCATCCTACTAAGATCAGAAAAAGTGATCTGGTACTTAAGCAGTCAAAGCCGTCGACGACCGACCTGAGGGGAAAGTTCAGACCTAACTGGGAAAGACCCTAGGTAGTCCAGAAAGTAATGGGAAATCGGGCAGTGAGACTGTCAGATTTAGAAGGGAACGAGTTCACCGAGCCGATCAACGTGGATAGATTGAAGCAATATTTTGCCTGAAGAAAAGAAGACCGAGCAGTCACCGGCAGAAGACCTAACCCAACGGAATAGGAAATTCATTCATGCATGCATGCATACACATAACGTATTTGCATTCTTTTTTGTGTTTGTTCTATTTTGTAATCACAGGTTTCAAAGAAGAAAAGAGAAAGCGGCAAAGGCAAGCCAATCAGAAGTAGCAACAGTACAATATTAGTATCAGTTTCAGGGAAGAGTCCCAGGGTTGAGGCCCGCATCAGTATTAGTTTCGGGGATAAGTCCCAGGGTTGAGGCCCGCATCAGTATTAGTCCCAGGGGTGAGGCCAACACCGGTATCAATTTTCGGAAATGAATCCCAGGGGGCAAAGCCCGCAGTTGAAAAGAAGAATTCCAATGGGGCGAGTGAAAAAAAAAAGAAGTCATTGATGGTTAGGCATATGTCTGGTGATGACATTGTTTGCTGTAAGGAGAAACCTTAGAAACGATAAGTACAAGATGTGCTCTCATCTGGTATTCTGAATGGATTGATCTCGGCTAGACTCACGAGCATTTGATTACGATATTTTAGCAGTAGAAGCCTGAGTGGTCGGCGAGATGACTAGTTGAAGAGATGGCGGATCGGTGAATGACCGTTTGCCTAGATGTCCATGCTGGCTTACTTATGTTACGATATATAATATGGTTGGAAACAAAGAAAAAGTCTCTGAAAAGAAAAGAAAAAAATAGACCACTTATAACCGATAAGCGTGAAGCTACCCATGGGCGAGTATTAGGACCACCATGAGGAGAAATGCTACCTTAAAGGGTAGGTGTGTCGAGAAAAAAAAAAGAGAAAGAGAAAGAAAAAAAGAAAAAAAGAAAAAAAGTTCAAAATGAAAAGAAAGAAAAGAAAGAGACGAAAAAGAAGAAGAAGAAAACCATATCATGTTGAGTACGAGGAAGTAATCACAAAGTATGATCAAGACATCTCGGTTGGTTAGACCCACTGATCCAATTCTCCAAGACAAAATCATCGAGTTGGCTTACTTAAGGATTAAACTGCAAAAGAGCCTTGGCACACACACACTAGGAGTCTAGTTCAGATCACTCATGCAGACGATCAGATTTGAGTGTATTAAATACTTTGAAGGTTCTCTGGTTTCGCCACAAAGCATCCATTGAGGACGAAAAAAATGTTTAAAGCCATCAGGATTATCTCGTGAGAGGCAATACATCATGTTGATATGCAACATCAACATCAGTATCAGTGTGCGGGCAAGGCCCACATCAACACCAGTTTGCGGGCGAGGCCCACATCAGTATCAGTTTAGGGGCGAAGCCCACATCAGTATCGGTTTGGGGCGAAGCCCACATCATCATCAGTTTGGGGGCGAGGCCCACATCAGTATCAGTTTGGGGGTGAGGCCCACATCAGTATCGGTTTGGGGGCGAGGCCCACATCAATATCGATTTGGGGGTGAGGCCTACATCAGTATCAGCTTGGGGGCGAGGCCCAAATCAGTATCAGTTTGGGGGCGAGGCCCACATCATCAGTTTTGGGATGCGTCCCAGGGTCGAGGGCCCACATTATCAGTTGTAGTTCTGGGATGCGTCCCAGGGTCGAGGGCCCACTACATCATCAGTTTTAGGATGTGTCCCATGGTCGATGGCCCACACATCATTTGCTATTCCGGGATGCGTCCCAGGGTCGAGGACCCACTACATCGTCAGTTGTAGTTCCGGGATGCGTCCCAGGGTCGAGGGCCCACTACATCATCAGTTTTAGGATGTGTCCCATGGTCGAGGGCCCACACATCTGTTGCAGTTCTGGGATGCGTCCCAGGGTCGAGGACCCACTACATCGTCAGTTGTAGTTCCGGGATGCATCCCAGGGTCGAGGTGTTGGATAGTTATGACCCATAGCATCATTATTTATACAGATCATTGTGTTGTTGTACAAATTAACTATGTGACAAAGGAGATTGCTCTCTTATCATTTGTGATTAGATCACCAAGATGTATAAATGATAGGAGGTCCTTCTGATTAGTTCCTGGATTGAGATGATATGAGACAGTATCAATCCACGAAGGTTTAATAATTAAATATCCATAGTCGTAGTATTATCGAGATTGGACATCGATAATGCGGAATAAACTAGTATTACACTTGTACGCGTTGTGAGGGCATAACAACATAGTTCTCATATATTTGGGTATAGGATACTCATGCAAGTGTAGTAGGAGGTTGTGTTTTACCGATGGTACGGAAAACAGCTTCGCTCTGGATAGACCTCTCAGAATTCCATTGGTAGTATTACTATATGTCTATGGAAGTCCGAATCAGGGTAGGTGTATTTGGTCTTAACCTGAGACTTGCACCGCTAATACTTGCGACAATCAATATACTTTGGTTTTAGGTCGTCCAGGGCTTTAACAGGTTCTGTGTACGCCTCTGCTGGGTATATTGAGAATCGTAGTGTGTTGGGTGTGATGTCAAAACGGAAGTATCACTCCAGTAATAGTGGAGAAGATGATCACGTAGGATACATAACTTGTTCTCTTATATGTTGCAGCTATCAGGATATTATGACTAGGTCATGTTTATCCGATTATAGAGACTAGTTGCCAGAGATCCGATAAATGCTTCGTACGGGGCAGACACATTTCCAGCCCCAGGCCTTGCACGTGACATCCGATACTGGATCGAAATATGCAATACTACGTATACTACGCCTGATATAGATCGCTTATTCCTGTAAGCATGTTTCTGGAGAATTGGGTAGGCATGGCGCTTTGCTAGAAGCCAACATTGTCTTGTAAATCGGTACAAACGTAGTACGAGGTACTTACGTGTTCGGATAGTCCCGACGACCGAATTTACTGCCAACATATCTGGGGATCTCATGGGTCGCTTCTTGAAGATTCACCGATGACGTATGACTCCCACTTTATTAATATGGGATTAATTAGATGAGAGAGAAAATTAATCTGGGATTAATTACGGAGATATTTTATCTGGGATAAAATATCAATTAAAGAGAGATAACGATTAATTTGGAATTAATCGATAAAATAATATATTCGATATATTATACGAAATTGGATTTCGACGCGGAATTGAAATTGGATTTTAATTCGGGCAAACGAGTTAATTTAGAATTAATTCGTTAGCGACATGAATAGTGATTTCGCTAGGCATAATCATTTAATTGCGTCGCAACGGAAAATTCGTTAATTTGGAATTAGCGAACCCGAGCCCGAAAGTGTTTGCGAGCGCATTCACATTTCGAATTGGAGTGCGGCCCGCAAGTCACATCTAGCATCAAATCAATCGTCATTCAAGTGATAGATGTATTTCACTTTGAGTGATTGACACTAGTCACTATTCATGAGTGATGTGGTTGATGGAAAGCATTTGATGGCTTGAAAGACATTTAACATTATTTTATTAATGTTATTTTACTTTCAAAAATTTGTGTATTAGATACACTTATTCCATTACAACCAAACTAACTCTCTCTTCTCTTTCTTCCTCTCCCTCTCACGCCCAAATTGGGATGTTTTCCTTCTGTTTTTCTGGGTAAAAACCATGAGCAAGGAAGAAGCAATGTGGTGATTTTTGTGGAAAAAATCAAGAGTGCTAGCACACATCGGGGTCTTGCAAAGGTGATAGGGAAACCACACACGTGAGCAAAGGATCAACACAAAGCTTGGAGCTTGTTTGAAGATGATCCATGGCCGAATTTGGAGGACACTTTTTCAGCTTACTGTCGAGCCTTCTTGGAGGGAGATAAGGAATTTTGTTCTTCGACGCATCGCTCAACCGCTCGATGTAAGTATTCCGAAACTTCCTCGATGTATTCACTTTGTATTTTCATTGCTTAATATGATATTGGGATGCTTAGCAAATTCCAACACGAGGGCCCACTACATCATCAGTTTTAGGATGTGTCCCAGGGTCGAGGGCCCACACATCAGTCACAGTTCCGGGATGTGTCCTTGGGTCGAGGGCCCACTGCATCATTAACTCAGTTCGAAGCAGCAGGCAAGTCAGGTGGCAGCTGGCGAGCCAGGTAAGTAAAAATGCATTGCATTACTTTGATAGGATTGTCATTGTCACACCCTGCACAAGTCCCATCAAAGTGGGGGCGACTGTAGGCACTGCATTTTTGCATATAAGTCCCGATGATGAGTCTCACATGGAGACACTACCTCTTTAAGTTCTGGAAGTCGCGGGAAACGGACGTCGGAAGGGAAAAGTCAGAAATTGATATCTTGTTGGACTAAATTTGTTTGCTTAGCTGTGGGTTCACTCGTTGGACCTCTGTTTTAAACTTATCCTTAGCCCAAAACCACCGCAAGTCACACACTAAGCCCACACATCACCAAGCTACACACCAAGCCCACAAAAATGGACCAAACTTACGCCCATGAAGACCAAAGCCACGCCCAAACCATTCCAAAATAACAAAATCACACATTAAACACAATGCTAAAATCAAGACAAATCACCTTCCCAAATTAACAGATTCAAATCAAATCCCATAAATCACTTTCCTAATTAAATTAAATCACATGCCTAAATTAAATAAAATCAAATAAAATCTCATAAATCACCTTCCCTAATTAAATCATATCAAATCAAATCAAACCAAATCACATACCTAATTAAATAGATTTTTCCTTATAGCACACTAATTAAAATATCCCCACATAATTACACAATATTCTTTCCCTATTCACATAAGGTAAACCCCAACCCTCTCCTATAAAAAAGGACCATAAACCAAACCTTAGGACCTCTGGATCATTCTCACGGAAAATACAAAGATAAAAACCCTAAAACGCTTCACGCTCACCCCTCTCTCCATCGCCCTCCAACCAGCCACCGAACCAACACATAACAAACACTCAAGCCACGCTTCACTCTCTCTCACGGCATCACACCTTACATACAAAAAGACACCCCCACCGACTCACACATCTTAGCCCACTCACAGGCCACTCACAAACAAACAAAGAAAATAACCATTCACAGGCCACGGCATCACAGCCCTCACACCAAAACGCCAAACCTGCACTACCCATGCACGCACCAACTGCATTGCCTATTAACGTACAAACTGCACTGCCTATCACCGAAATTACACTGCCCATTCACGCATAAACGGCACTGCCCATCACCCCATGCACTGCACCTTTTATTCTCGTAAAAAACTGCCTCTGAACTTCATCTTTTAACCACCAAAAATTAGCCTCTGCACTGCATCTAAATTACCAAAACTGCACCCTTAAAACAGTCTCAGAACACAGCCCAATTACCACATAAACCATTCCCCGAACACAGCCCAATAACCGCACAAAACAGTCACCCGAAATTGCCCAAAACCGTGACCAAATATAGCAGCAAAAAAGCAGCAAAACAGTGAGCAAACAGCAGCCCAAAACAGCGAGGTAGCGAAGGAAAACAAGAAACCTATGAATCGGAAAAGATGCGGAGCATTAACCCTTCCAACGGTCGTGTAACGCACTTCCAAGAGACGACTTAAGATGTTAGACCTGGGGGCACCATTTTTATTTATTTTCTTATTTTAATTCGCATAAGTATTGTTGATTGGTATATGCTATGAATTTCGGATGAATGGAATATGTGTTTTCTCTTGCGGTATATCGGATGGAAACCCAGACGTAAATTCCGTAGCCGAATCCGAATGGACAGTAATGAGGTTTGTACTTGGGAAACAACTCCACGTACCACTTGAGAGACACACATATTTCGTTTCATCCAATCTTATGTTTATGCATGATTTAATCGTTTAGTATTTTATTTATTTTTCTAAGCATGATGTAGTCGTTTAGCATGTTATTTATTTTGTATGTATGATTTAGTTGGTTATTTCCGAGCATGATTAGTTATTTCTTTTGCATTAGGAATTTGATTTATGTTTATGTTTAGGTTGTTTATTTATCTTTCCGCATTGATTTATTTAATATGTTCATGAAATTGTGTGCTTGCCGTTTTGTCGACTTACTTTTATGCATGCAAACTTAGATATAGGTTATATGCAAACTTAGATATAGGTTATATGCAAACTTAGATATAGGTTGTATGCGAACTTAGATGTAGGTTATTGTTGCGTAGACTTGGTTAGATTATTGCACAAATCCATTCATTACAAGCGGCATAAGTAAGAGACCATTACGAACCCAACGGTTTGAGGTCTTCCCTTGCGAGGGGTGAGTGCGGCCTTAAATCATTTTCCCAGTTCTCACTGGGTGGCGACTCCATGTTATTTCTCCGGTTTAGTTCCCACGTGGGCTAATCCGTACTCCCGACTAGGCCGCTAGCCTGTAACAGCGTCGCCGATTTTTGTGTCCTACACTTATGCTCATCAAGGATGGAACGAAGTGATAATCTGTTTTCCATTTGAATGTTTGTGAAATATTTTAACCCACCTGTTAAGAGAGAATGTTAAAATTAGGAATATGTTTTCATTAATGTTTCATAATAACGTTGGCTTTTAATATTATGAAGTTGCTCCCACTCAATTGTTTTAAAATTTTAAGGAAATCACATCAACCCCAATATGATGGATTTCTTGTAGGCAAGGATCCCATTATCATCATTTCATAACTCTGACTAGGGCCGGTCGTTATAAAATACGATAATTAGGTAGGTTCCCAACCAATTTATGATAGAAATCACAATTCCTTGATCATTGGGTTGGGCAATCAAATATGCCATAGCTTATGCTAGTCCTTGTGGACACCCAATCTTTGCCACTAAGTTATAAGACCACGCCTAAGGGTCGCTGCGTCTTATGACTCAGAAAAGTCAAACCATTGTCAATAGTACAATTTAGGGACAAATTGGTATTGGTTAGCCTGGTAAAGCCTAGTCCTGCCAATACGGTTTAAGCCTTTTGGGTCTATACTTTACAATGGGAGGTAAATTTTAGACTTAAATTATTATTTAGAATTTTAGCAAGTTTAAGTGAATAACTGTCAAATGGATTCCTCCATTGAAAAGTCCCCAGAGGGAGGGTGGAGCGAACTCTCTTAAATACCCTTACCTCTTAGGCTCTTATTGCCTTGGTGATAGGAATAAACATTAGATCCTCCAAATTAGTCAAACACTTTAAATATGCTTTAAGGTAAGCCTTGAGTAAATGATTATCTAGATGTCTTCACAATTTTTCCTTTTGGCTATAAAAAGGTAATGAGTGAAGGAAGACACCAAATCATTATCAAACTCTAGTAATACCTTTGGTTAAATTAACTTTAGTTTGGAAATTTTTATTAACGCTTTGGTCCCACCCCACTTGTATATTTTATAATGTCTTTTATTATAAATAAGTGATTTATATTTATTAGCCTTAAAGTAATAAATCTCTAAGTTCATCATGAAATTATTACTTAGCTAAGAGATAAACAATACACTCTATATTTCCTTAGAAAGTCTCTAGATGCTTGCACCCTAAAATAATCATGCCAATTCTAATCATACATAGAATCATCAAGCATATGAGTTTTAATATGTTGGAATTATTTTAGGCATTAAATAACTTTGATTAATATTTAATTATGATATTGCATTTTATTTTATTCAAATAAATTTATTATTCACATTTTTTTTACAGATGCGTGAACTTTAAATGCAATTTCATAATTCAATTCTTAACCAAATCATGCAAAACTTGTCCCTAAAAGTAAGTTCAGGGTATTAGCTTTCCAACGAGCTTTTACATACCCAATTTCGAGTTCAAATGAGAGAGAACTAATCAAAGCAAAAATGGCGCGCTGATACCACTGTTGGGAAGCGGCCGCGAGTGCGCAGCGGAAAATTAAAAAAATTATGATGCCGCTATCCCTTTACCCATGACCCATTTGTTTTGATTATTCTACAAGCCTAGGCATGTTACTATATATTCTATGCATAAAAACTCATAAAACATGCAAAGAACATAAACCTAAACATGTTAACTATCATAAGAACTCTAATTAAAATAAAGAAAGAAAAAGACTTACTTGAATCGAAGACTTCTCCAGTCCTCCCTCCAATATACAAGCTTTTATCGAACTCAGCAAGCTCTTCCATGTTCCAAAGAGCCACCCAAGTGTGTGGCCTCCAAAGTTGCACACACCAAAGCCAAAACTCAACGGCAAGACTACGCCTTGAGTGCACAGGTATTTTGCCCTTGGTGCTAGCCTAGACAAATATCTCAAATCTTTTAACTTGAGATTCCTCTAGTCAATTAGACTTAAGGATCCTCAAAATCAGTGGCTTACTCTTAAACTTTAGAGTTGCTCACTTATATAAACCCAAGATATGAAAGGTTTTGGTGTAAAAATTTGTAAAGAATTCTTTGGGTTTATATAGGTGCTCCAAAGACAACAAAATTAATTAAGAATCTGATGTGGGATAAATGCTAATTTAATCTTAGCCATTGGATCTTAATTTAATGGTTTAATGAGATTATAAAACCCTAATAAGATTTTGGGCCGAATTGGAATTCAAAACAAATAACAAATAAAAAAAATAAAAAAAAATGAAGCGCCATCTGCGCCATTTTTTATTTATTTATTTATTTATTCCAATTCCTAAAGTGCCCCTATCGTCATTCACCAATCCCTAAGCCACTATGAAACCTCATAAATGATCTGTTCAATAATTAAACACATTGAACCATTTATGAACAATTCCTACAACAATCATATATGCTGTTAAATTTGTATTGTGCACTGTTAACCATTGATTTCGACTTTGTTGTGTGTGACCTTTTAGGTTCCCCTCAAGTTGGACATGAAATGAATCGTGATAATTTAATCGAACATAAATTATCCTCCAATCAGATGGTTCTTCGATTTCAATGACCAATGTTGACATATAGCAACATGCCAAGGCCCCCAAATGAGAAGGAAAGATATATACCCATTCTGTATGCGATTTACATATGATACGGTCCCTCGCCTCACTGTATCCCCACCTTTTGACCTAGGGTACGGAAAGTGTCCACCCATATGGTCAAAGGTATGATGCTGATAGTGTCATGAATCGTACTAACCCAAGAATCTCACATGATTCTTTCGCTGCGGCCACAGTCTCAAGCACTGATCACACATATCAACACATATATCAACCCGCGAACTGGAATACTACTCTTATAAGAAAATATTATCCAAGAGAGTGGCGATTCTCTATTGTATCTTTACAAACTTCATGTGTTTCAACAAATGACCTAATCATACCCTTATGACCGAATCTTTTGAACCGGGGAAGAAGAATGTCAAAGTTATTTGATCCACAAATAAGATTGTAAAGACCTCAAGTCTAAGGACTAGTCATACAATCGATACATGAAAGTTCTCACAGACACATGGGATAAACACTCCATATGAAAACTTTCAGCGGTCAGTTCGATGGACACGAGCAACTCATGCATCCATGTGATACACCAAGCGGACGGATCTCCACTAGTAGCCTATGAGATCGTCTACCCCACTTAAGGGCGGATCATATCATCATGCTAGTCTCTCCGCTTTGTGAACGCTTAGATTATTCACAAAACTATGACTAGGAATGTTTGAGAGTAATGATTATCATAAGGCGTGGAGCCATCATCTTATTACTCCAAGGGCTTTATTACAGTGTTTGATGATTCATATAATTTATGTAAGACACGTATAATAAAGATTTCCATTTTATTAATTAATGAAAAATATTACAAATACATTTACATATAGCCCATCCATAAGTTGGGTATAGGGCATATCCCTTACAATTTCCTCCCTCTTAAAAAGGATTCGACCTCGAATCAGTACTTGCGTCAAAAAGAGTTAAGTCAGAAACATTAAATTTGACAGACACATTATACTCACCTTATAAATCCATCTTGTACGCATTTTCATTAATCCGTTCAAAACTTGAAAATGACCATCCCACTAGTTGTAGCTTGGATTTATGTTGTTGTTTAGGAAATTTATCCTTGTGCATTTATACCCAAACCCAATCACCAGGCTGAAATACCACACACTTTCTTCCCTTATTGGAATGAGAAACATATTGCTCATTCTTCCTATGTATATGCTCTCTTGCTTTCTCATGTATGTGTTACACCAAATCAACTTTTCTTTTGCCATCTAACCAAGCATGCTCATCAATTGGCAATAGTAACAAATCTATTGGAGTTAGTGGCTGAAAACCGTAAATACTTTCAAACGGTGAATAAGATGTAGAATAATAAATGTTACACTTATATGTAAATTCAATAAAAGGCAAGTTTTTAAGTTCTTTGTTATAATAATACATAATAACTGAGTCAAGCTCATATTAATCACCTCGGCCTATCTGTCAGTCTGGGGGTAACAAGTAGTAGAATACAAAACATTCGTTTCTAACTTACCCCATAAAACTTTCCAAAAATTAAGAAATTTAACATCTCGATCTGAGACTATACTCTGTGGAATTCCATGGAGTCGTACTACTTCTCTAAAGAATAAGTCTGTAATGTTAGTGGCGTCATCAATCTTATGGCATACAATGAAGTGTGTCATCTTATTGAACCTGTCAACCACTACAAAGATGAAATCTTTACTCTGTCTAGTACTAGGTATATCCAATATAAAGTCCATTGATACATCTACCAATGTATAGATTTCAACCATAAAGATCCTGATTATATTGATATTTCAATAGTAATTAGTGAAATACGAAATTTAATAATGAATTTGTATAATGAGTATAATACTAGGGTCGATCAGTCGACCAATCTTCTAGTCAAATGCAGACTAGGCCAGTTAAGATTAGTAAGAGTGATCGCATATTAATGCAAATGCATAAAAAACCTAGAGGATCCACTGGCAATAATTCTGAATTTGACATATTTCTAACAACAGTTTTCGAGTTTAGTGATAGTTCCATAGGTAAATAATTTCCAATCATTGAGTGGTGGAGTAGACACGTAAATACATTTCCAACTCTTGCATTAATCGCTAAATAATTTTTAACAACTCAATTTTCAATGGTAGCAGTTGAATAAGTTTTTAGTGTGTTAGGTAGTATATTATATGAGACATGGTCTACCATGAGCCATGATTCATTAGAAGCTCAAGCCTGCTTGGATGATTGGACGAGAGCAGAATTACGACAACAAGAGATACAACAACAAAGAATTGAAAATTTATATGATTTAACAAAAACTGAAGGACCAATGAGTGGAATATCCGATAATGGCAGAGATGATTAAGGTACATGGGTTATTCAAATTCAACAAAAGGTAAGAGAACTACATGGGCTTTGATTCATTTGAGGTGGTTGTGGGACTCCTAAGGTCGGATCGATGCCCCTTGCGGTGGAAGTGGGTCTAACCCATAGGTATCAAGCATGGGTGTAATGTTAAATAATTTAATGTAATACTATATTCCATTACAAGTGTATAGGAAAAAATCGGGGCTGAATCAGAGTCCGAAAACTCAAAAAAGGGAGAAAATAAATTTTAGCGCGGACAATATACGACGCGCGCGCTACAGTGCGCTTGTTGACAATTCTTTTTTTTGTTTTGTAAACTGATGCTTTTTAAGCATCAGCTCTCTGGAATGCAAATAGGGTATTTTACCCTATTTGATTATAATCTTCCCTAAACACTTTTAAACACCCAACATTAATTTTTAATATCAAAACCAACATCAACACATATTATAGAACAAAAATCATGTATTTCAAAATATCAAATACTTTAACAAAAATATAAATTTATTCTAAATACGCACTTGCGTAAATTTTGAATTCAAAACACAAATAAAATTAGAATCCCACAATAAAATGACTCATAAATAATTTTAGTTCAGTCAAATATGGTCAAGTGATTCTTGAATGGTAGTCATAGCTCCAAGTTTTCATCTAGAGTTCCAAACTCTAATTTTAAATTTATGTCCAACAGAAATATTTTGACCCAATCGCAAGCAACTTGTGTTTATACTTCCAAAGTATCCGTACATAATTAATTAGCCTATTTCAACATCAAGCTATGTTATTATATATCAAATATATAATTCAGCACTATATGTCTCACTAATGAAAACATAACTTTTGGAGAAGATCAAACTTACATAACAAGCTTGATTTCAAGATCTAATATTCTTTCCTTGTTGAAATGTTGTGGAGAACTTCCAAAGCTAGCAAGCTTGGTTCCAAGATCCAATCTTCTTCTCCTTGTTGTTGTATAGAATTCACAAAACTAGCAAGCTTGGTTCAAAGATCCAATCTTCTTCTTGTTGTTGTTGTAGAGAACTTCCAAAAATTCTCTAACAAAAACTTTTACTTAGGCTAATTTCTCTAACTCTTGCTTGTTTTAGCTTTCTCAAGTTTGGTTAAAAACTTGCTCAAGCTTGTCTTTTATAGCAAAACTTAGGTAATTTTTAATTAATAAAAGTTCTAATCAACTTTTATGTGGGCTTAATCCAATTTGTCCAAATACGAATAATTAGGTGTGACTAATCACATTTGTCTACCACTTTGATTTAATCCAATTAAATCAAGACAAAGTTTAATAAATGGATTATTTCATTGTCTACCACTTTGATTTAATCCAATTAAATCAAGACAAATACATCTATAATAGTATATTTGTAATTATCAAAATATCCTCAAATGGTAGATATATTTATAAATTTACAACAAACCCCATGTGTAATTTTGGATTAATCCAAAAAATCCAATTGGGTCCAAGTAAATAATTATTTTTATCCAATAACACTCAATTATTTTAGTTTATAATATCAAATATTATCGGCTACCCAAGTGCTTAACGAGTACACTTCATATTATGAGACTCTCTAAGTCCAGACATATTCGTCATATAAGCCTAGCTTATATGTACGCAATTCGGTCACCTCCAAATTCGCGAAGAACACGAACGACCTTTCTGAACAAGTCAAGGTCATCACATATGTTTAACAATCGTCTGTCATAAGCTATCAGAGTTGTGCTTAGGAAACATTGATTTCACCATCCAGTTTCCGAGGCGTACATCTCATGTCGACATGTCCACGATTCTTTACAACTAATTAGAAACCATTTCTGATATATGTGATTCACCCTATGTGATCGGGTTTGGCCAAAGTCTTAAGAATCGTAGCTTACTCACATGGATACCTAAAGCTCTTATGGTACACATACGGGCCAACAGATCCTATCTTGATACTCACTTGATTAACGAGTGCATCGGTCCACACCCAATGAACATCTAGCGGTCAGACCATGAAAGGTCTCTGACATATATGGTATTAAAGTGTGAAGGATCACACACGAAATCAATGTATCATATAGTCAAAGGATCACATATGCTACTCGACCATAGAAGATTCCTATTTACGGTGGTATGTACTTCCAACTATTTGGAATCACATGTGAGTCATTCAGTATTCGCTTCAACGAAAACCCACATGTCTATACGACCTTCCCTTGGTCATGGTACATCGGGTTAAACCATTGGAACTCCAATTCCAATATACGACATGTGCTAGTCTTCTAGGTTATAGGAATTCGACCATATTCCAAAACCAACGACTAGGAATATTTACTTTAAGAATAGTTTATAATAGTAATATTATCCCAATTATGACCCACCCAATGTCCAATATTATTATATGACTATTCTAAGGTCAATGTCATTCTCAACATATATATATATATATATCAATCTAATATGCATAATGACATTACCATTAGTAAAAGTTGAAATGAAAATGTAGTTATTTTATTAATAAATAATAAAATATAATGTACAATACATTATTCGGATTGGCACTCCAAGCACCAACTCCAACAGATTCATCCAGACCCTAGAGGATATGTAGACAGCTTAATTTGTTAAAAACAATTAAGTCCAATCCCTTTTAATTTAATTTTTTTCAAATTAAAACTAATTTAAATCAAATTTAATTTTATTAATACGGTTTGAATCGAAATCTCGGTTCCGAAATCTGAACTGAACCATAATTTTACGATTTGATTCCGGAATCGCGACCGGCCTTACTGGCAAAGTTATACAATGCCAAAATGGCCACTTTTTAAGCCAGTAGAAATGTCCACTCAGTTATACATTTATCATACAAACGCTCAATGTCTCTCCACATTTTAAGCCAGTAGAAATGTCCACTCAATACCCCTAGGGTTTTGACAATGCCAAAATGGCCCATTAAATCTCCTTCATGCGCTTCCCTAACTAACAACTCACACATGCTAAAAATAAGAATGCATAATTTGTTATCTCTAAATAGAAAACCATCATGCTGGTTGAATTTACTAAAAAAAGACTTTCACATGCGGTATATATATCGCTAAAGTCAGTATCACGTGCATAAAGTTCTTTAATAAAGCCAAACTCAAGCATTCACGCACTCAATGAAATAAGTAAAATGTACCTTCACGACAATGCATCAGTGACAATGTTTTCCTTACCATCTTGTGTGGCATTTATTTAGCTTACATTGGCCCTTCAAATATTTAAATGACTCATGATTTGAATGTATCACAAACTCTCTAGGTAACAGATAATGCTACCAAGTCTCAAGGGCTCTTACTAGTGCATACAACTCCTTGCCGTATGAGGGTATCTCAAAACTGCTCCATTCAATTTCTCACTAAAGTAGGCTATTGGCCATTTTTCTTGCATAAGAATCGCTATAATGCCTAACCGAATGCGTCACACTCAATCTCAAATATTTTCTCAAAATTAGGTAATGCCAAAACTGGTTCACTGCACAACTTCATCTTAAAATCCTGGAATGCACGCTCCTATTTAAAGCCAACAGTTTTCTTCACTACTTCAGCCAGTGGTGCTGCAATACTGCTGAAGTCTTTAACAAATCTACGGTGGAAGATTGATAATCCATGGAACCTTCTGACTGCTATCATAGTTGTCGGTGTGGGCCAATCCTGAATTGCCTCCACCTTATCTACATCAAATTCGATGCCTGTACTTACAATAAAAACATGGAAAACCATTCTATCAATACAAAAATGCACTTATCAAAGTTAGCATACATTTTTTTCCAGCTTTAATACATCAAGAACATGTCTCAAATGCGTGATATGCTCATATAATGTTTACTGTAAACTAAGATGTCATCAAAATAAACTACAACAAAGATACCTATAAATGCACGTATAACATGGTTCATCAATCTCATAAACATGCTAGGTGTGTTTGTAAGACCAAATGGCATAACTAACCATTCATACAAGCTATATTTGGTCTTAAATCCAGCTTTCTACTCATATTCCCCTCTCATATGAATCTGATGGTATCCACTTTTTAAATCAATTTTACTAAAATTTTGGAATCATGCGATTCATCCAACATGTCATTTAAAATATGAATAGAATTGTGATATTTTACCATTATATTATTGATTGCTCAACCATCAATGCACATACACCATGTCCCACTTTCTTAGGAACTAGAAATACTGGTACCGCACAAGGACTCATACTCTCTCTAACATACTATTTATCCATCAACTCCCGCACGTGTGACCGGCGTAATCACACGCGTATAATGCAAGCGCACGTATCGTTCAAGTAGTATAAAAAGTATCGATTCCACGAAGACTTAATACCTAATCTATTAACTTTATAATGTCAAATGATTACTAGTATCTAACAGGTTGATTGATTGATTTGAAATGGTGATGATTATAAATTTAAAAACAAGTAAATAAAATTGCACGAAAGTAGGTTTAAGAAAATTCAATATTAAGAAACTATCTAGGGTTGTGAATCTTTCCAATATCTTTTAAAAGATGAAGTGGTTATTTCATGTTTGTGTAATTTATCGGTTTACTAATCTGGAACACTAAATTATGTGAAAGCCTATGTCGATGGTGGACGCAAATACCCAGTATAACCCAATTGAACCATATGTCTATGTCAACCAAATTACCTGGATTCATTAAGTTTAAGTTCCAATTAT
Organism: Zanthoxylum bungeanum; assembly: GCA_019454045.1. Lineage (NCBI taxonomy): Eukaryota > Viridiplantae > Streptophyta > Magnoliopsida > Sapindales > Rutaceae > Zanthoxylum > Zanthoxylum bungeanum. Next base: position 213,790 of record SKCR01038190.1, on the reverse strand, counting down.
AGCTACCCCTGCCCGACAGGTATATGTCTATCATGTAAGGAAATCTATTAAAGGGTTATCTATCCTCAAGGAAGATCGTGGGCTATTAAGTCTAAAACTGAAACCTAAAATTCCTTTGTCAAGTTTATTTTAGATTTACCAGATCAATCTTATTAGTGGCCAATTAACAAGACGCATTAAGCTTCAGACTTAATAAGTAAACCTTTAAATTACCCAAACTATAAAATAACCCCTTATAAACCGGTGATATTAGAAGTCATCACAACCCCAGATAACTAACTTAGTTACGACACATAACTATGGTTAGTAAAAACTTAAAAGTAAAAGACATAAAGTAAAATACTGAAAAGTAAAATGCTGGAAAGTAAATAAAGAAAATTACAATAAAAGAAAATGCTTGAGTAAAAGGATCCACTTTTGTCACTACTAATTTAGATATCTCCCTTAATATAATATATTAACTTGTGATGATTTTACCAACCAGCCATATAGGCGGTAACCTGATTAAGTCAAATTAAGTCCGACCAGCCATAAATGCGGTATCAAAATTTATCCATGAACCTGCCATATAGGCGGTAAGAATATTTAATTACCAACCGACCAATCTGGCAGTATCCTTGCTTAGTCAGGTTTAAACCAGTTTAAAATGAATTACCAACCGACCAAAATAGCGGTATCCTCATTAAGTCAAATTTTAAATAGTGAATATATTATATTTAAGGGAGATTAATCTAAATAACAGTAATAAAAGTTTTACCTTTCATCCTAGCAGGGGGAAGTTACCTCCTCATAGCTGAATAGTAAAAACTAAAAAAATAAAGAAAGTAAATTATTATTACATAACGTAATTAAAATTAATTACAAAACTTAAATTAAAATAAACTAGATAGAAAACTCATTATTTACATCAGAGAATTCAGAGAGGAAGGTACATCTGAAACTGAAACCTCGAGCTGAATTTATGGGCCTCGGTAAGGTGTGCACGTCGCGATGCGCCACGTGTCAGCTTCTGGTTGGCTGCTTCAGATTCTTATCTGATGACGTGGCGATGTGGATAATTGACTCAATAATTATGCTGACGTGGCAATGATGTGGTGATGACGTGGCAACACATGGCGAAAGTGATTGTCGGCACCGTAGGGTTACGACACATGGCAGGCTGTGATTTGCTGATGATAACGTGGCGCTGATGTGGCAACACATGGCGAAAATGATTGTCTGCACCGTAGGATTGCGACACGTGGCAGACTGTGATTGGCTGATGATGACGTGGCGCTGATGTGGCGAGTTGACTCGGTCTACTACTGATGTGGACGATGACGTGGCTGACACATGGAGTGACACATGTCGATGGTGATTGTTGGCACCATAGCATGATGACACGTGGCACGGCGCACGTTAGCAGATCAGTTATGATGTTGACACGTGGCAGACGCATGTTAGCAAGTCAAACTTTTCAGATTCTGACACGTGTACTCCGGCGCTCGTTAGCAACTCATGGCGCATGTTAGGCGTCACGATGCCGAAGGCTTGCGCGTCGCGACGCACAAAATTACCAAATTGTCCTTTTGTTCGTTTTTCACTGTTTTGGCCCCAAATCACCTCGAGAGAGTCCTGAAACTTTATTTATCTACAAAATAACACAAAACACATCAAAATATTCACAAAACTCAAGAAACTATACAAAATATTAAGTTAAATGAGTGGAAAATAGTGATATAATTATCACTCATCACACCCCCAAACCTAATATTTTGCTAGTCGTCGAGCAAAACACAGAATAAAATAACATAAACATCTTTAAAATAAAATTTAACTAAGCCACTTTCGTAAGGATCACGGTTGCATTTAGCGTATGCAACAAGCCTTTAAACCCCTAGGTGTCCCTAGTGGACGAGTTGTAGTCTCGTGAGGGTTTACATCAATGATACCCACAAATATTTTACAAAAGTAAAAAGGTAGTGAAACTAATGCACACAAAGCAAAAAGACAAGCGAAAAGAGAATAAAGAAGTTAGTGACTAATCAGGTGAAATTTCTACTCCAAGTTTACTAGTTGTTTTGTTTTGTTTCATTTTAAATTACTAAATAAGTAAATTCTCCGATTATTTTTACCATTCTTCATATACACAGCTAACAAAGTATTTAAACAACTCATTTTTTCCCACAACGGTCATAAGTACAGTTGATAAGAGAGTAATATTTTTTAGGGCACCAGGTGGCTTTAGGGCACCAGGTGTTAAGACACCCCTACGAACTTAATTACTCAGACTTCAGATATATATGTTTTTGCAACATCATTGATCCATGTAGCGAGCTTTGGGCCAGTGACTCCCAAACCAGTTGGCTTTAGGGCACTAGGTGTTAAAACACTTATACAGACTTAATAACTCGGATCTCATACGTTTTTTTTTTACTCCATTGCTTTTTGAGATGCTTCCTCCAATTAAACTAGAGCACTGAATATTACAAACTTTCAATTACAGCTTATGTCTGTATGTTACCATGCATGTTAATAAAACCTGCCAACTGAGCATATGAAGATCCATTTTAGTCAATTTTATGGAGAAATTACAAATTAAATAATTCAAAAGGAAATAAACAAAAATTAACTTGTTTCGAAAATGGGTTGAAATACGTATCAGGAATGGGAACTCCTTACACAGCTATCTCTCACAAATTTCACATTTTTAGTTAAAAAAAAAAACAAAAACGCAAAATATTTTTGTAATATTTGAAACTTTTTCAATTTTTTTGTATTTTTCGAAAAATTTTGGACTAAAAATAAAAACAACACACAACTAAAAACAAGATACTGATCAAATAATTCCCTCCCCCAAACCTAAATGAGACATTGTCCCCAATGTCTTAAACAGTAGAAGAAGAGTTTAGAAGATAGTACCTGGTTAACTGAAATTCTACACGAAAAGTTAAAGGTTAAGATCTAGATTAATTTGACGCCTCTTACCACGATCGTCCTCGGACCAATTTATCTTTGAAATGATAGGGTCAATTTATGGTTCATAGGCTAAGATTTGGTCAATTAAATCCGGAGCAGTTCTGGCAGTGAATATGAGTTCTTTTAAAGGTTTTGACACGAACCCATTTCTCCGGGCATCATCAAGAAACACACAAAGAAAATCATAAAATCCTTCAACGTTGTACAGTCCAAGCAGTTTCTGGTGTATGTTCAGGTTCACCCAAGATAACACTGTAAAAATTTCCTCCAACGTACCCAAGCCACCTTGCAAAGCAATAAAAGCATCAGCATAGTTAATCATTTCTACTAATCATTCAGGCATACCTGGCACGATCAGTTCCTCTCCATTTGATGGTCCAATAAGATTTGCTTCTACCAAGGGTTTTGGGATGATTCCCAAAACGTGACTGCCTCCATCCTGTACAGCTTTTGAAATGATCCCTATAAGTCCAAGATTGCCTCCACCATATACTAAGTGCATATTCCTTGCAGCTAAGACTCGACCCAATTCATGTGCTGCTTCTACGTATTGTGGCTTAACACCAACACTAGTACCGCAAGACACACATATATTTTCAACTCGTCTTCTTGAAGTGGCTTCCATGTTTTACTTTGGATGTCTTCAAAAGTACAATGATGAGTTAAATTTATAACACCTGAAAATGGTGAGTTTTGTAGACTCACACGAATATCAGTTGGAATACCTTTGATCATCAGTAGTCTCATCTGTTCCAAGCGAGCTTTGTAGACTTTCATCAAAGATTTTTGAGGGAGAGAAGGAAATTGCTTGTGAAGATTTGCGAGAACTTCTTCCATCCTGAAATGACTTTAACTGCAAAAATTAAACACACAAAAATAAAACACACCAGATCATAATATATACACAAATTGCATGGGTTGGCTCCCTGCGAGCGCTAAGTTTAACGTCGTTAGCTAGGCGTGACTTCTCGAACGTTAGGCTGGATCTAAAAGTGTGAAACTTTCTTTTTGTCACTCAAATGATTCTCCCCAGTAGTGCTTGACACGCTGACTGTTAACCTTGAATGTTTCATTAGTGTTGGGATCCAGTAACTCAAAAGCTCCATATGGTAAAACCTGAGTGATCACAAATGAACCTGACTACCTTGATTTCAATTTTCCAGGGAAAAGTTTTAACCTCGAGTTGTACAACAACACCTGCTGTCTTGGTTCCAACTGTCTGTGTACTATTTTTTGATCATGCCATTTCTTGGTATTTTCTTTGTACAATCTGTCATTCTCATTAGCTTGTAGACGAAACTCCTCCAATTCGTTGAGTTGGTGAAGTCGTTTCTCTCCTGCAGCTTGTGAATCAAGATTCAACTTCTTCAGTGCCCAGTACGCCTTGTGTTCAAGCTCAACTGGCAGATGGCATGCTTTAACAAACACCATACGATATGGGGACATACCAATGGGTGTCTTCTAAGATGTTCGATAGGCCCATAATGCGTCATCAAGTTTTGCAGACCAGTCATTCCTTGTTGATCCAACGGTTCTCTCCAAGATTCTTTTGATTTCCCCGTTTGAAACTTCAACCTGTCCATTTGACTGTGGATGATAAACAGTGGCAACCTTGTGAGTAACTCCGTATTTGGATATGAGTGCATCAAAATATATGTTGCAGAAATGTGTGCCACCATCACTGATAATTGCCTGAGGTGTTCCTAACCGAGTGAAAATATTCTTTTTAAGGAATTTGATCACCACTTTTGAATCATTGGATGGCAGTGCCATTGCATCAACCTATTTGGAGACGTAGTCTACAGCAACCAGGATGTACAGGTTTCCGAATGATGGAACAAAGGGTCCCATAAAATCAATACCCCACACATCAAATGTCTCTACTTCCAGAATATTTTGCAAAGGTCCTTCATTTCTCCTGGAAATTTTCCCCGTTCTCTGGAACATGTCACATTGAAAAGCAAAAAGATAAGCATCTTTAAAAAGAGTGGGCCAGAACAAACCTGTTGAATTGTCCGCCATATGGTGATGAATGACAGTGTTGCAAAACACTGTTGACCTCCTCATGTGGAACACACCGTCTCAATAGTTGATCAGCACAGTGTTTGAACAGGTACGGCTCATCCCAAACATAGTGCTTGACTTCATTGAAGAACTTCTTTCGTTGCTGAGTTGTCCATTCCAACAGCCATTTTCCCGAAACTATGTAGTTGACATAGTCAGCATACTAAGGGACATTCTGCTGTTTCATGGAAAATAGCTGTTCATCTGGAAAAGTTTCTTTAATTGACAATTCTTTCCCAGCTGTTTCTTCATTCTCGAGCTTTGATAGATGATCTGCCACTTGGTTTTCTGTCCCTTTCCTGTCTCAAATTTCCACGTCAAATTCTTACAGAAGAAGTATCCAACGGATCAATCTGGGTTTGGCATCTTTCTTAGTGATCAAGTATTTGATTGTTGAATGATCTGTGTAGACCACTATTTTGGGACCCAGCAGATAGGAGCGAAATTTGTCAAAAGCGTACACAATTGCGAGCAACTCCTTTTCGGTGGTTGTGTAGTTGAGTTGAGCTTCATTCAAAGTTCTGCTAGAGTAGTAAATGGTGTGGAAAATCTTTGCTTTGCATTGTCCCAAAACTGCACCTACAACAAAATCACTAACATCGCACATCACCTCAAATGGAAGGGTCCAGTCTGGTGCTACAATGATGGGAGAAGAGACCAGCTTCTGTTTTAAGATTTCAAAAGCTTCATGACATTCTTTGGTGAAGTTGAAAGGCACATCATTCTCCAAAAGATTGCAAAGAGGTTTAGCAATCTTGGAAAAGTCTTTCATAAATCTCCTGTAAAAGCCAGCATGACCAAGAAAGCTCTGAATCCCTTTTACTGATGTCGGCGGAGGTAGTTTTTCAATTATCTCAATCTTTACTTTGTCTACCTCGATTCCCTTTTGTGAGATCCGATGTCCAAGAACAATGTCTTCATGTACCATGAAGTAGCATTTCTCCCAGTTGAGTACCAGGTTGGTATCTTCACAATCTTTGTAACATTTGTACCAAATTTTGCAAACAGTGGTCAAAAGAATCTCCAAACACAGAGAAGTCATCCATAAAAACTTCTATACTCTGCTCCAACATATCTGAGAAGATGGCCATCATGCAACGCTGAAATGTGGCGGGAGTATTACATAATCCAAATGGCATTCTACGGAAAGCAAAAGTACCATAGGGACATGTAAATGTGGTTTTCTCCGGATCTTCTGGGGCGATGGCAATCTGATTGTATCCTGAATATCCATCCAGAAAGCAATAGAACTCATGTCCCGCCAGTCTATTTAACATCTGGTCAATGAATGGTAGCGGAAAATGGTCATTCCTTGTTGCTTTGTTCAGCTTCCGGTAGTCCATGCATACTCTCCATCCAGTCACTTCTTGTTGGAATCAACTCGTTCTTTTCATTGGTGACAACATTAATTCCTCCTTTCTTCGGTACACACTGCATAGGACTCACCCAAGTGCTGTCTGAGATGGGGTATATGATGCCAGCATCCAACCATTTGATTATTTCTTTCTTTACGACCTCCTTCATGATTGGATTGAGTCTCCATTGATGCTCCACTGTGGGTTTGTACTCATCATTCATCAGAATCTTGTGCATGCAAAATGATGGACTAATGCCTCGAATGTCTGCTATACTCCAGCCAATGGCTCTCTTGTGTTCTCGTAATACTGTCAGTAACTTTTCTTCCTGCTCCAATGTTAGTGAAGAATAAATAATAACAGGTAATTCAGAAGAGTTTCCAAGAAATTCATACCTGAGATGGCTCGGAAGTAACTTCAGCTCCAGCTATGGTGGTTCTTCAATCGAATGCTTGATTCGATCTTTCTTTGGCAGTTCCAGGCTTTCCACTTGTGGTGTCGATTTGAATCGGAATGGTTTGTCAAGGTAGTTGATACATTCCAGGATTTCAGCATCTAGCTCATTGTCAGTCATGTTGGTGATGCAAGCTTCAAGTTTGTCCGTGGGAGTTGTATCAATATCCTGGATGAGGCTATCAACAACATCAATTCTGAAACATTCTTCTTCCTTTTCATCGCTCGGGAATTTCATGGCTTTGAAAACATTAAGGTAACTTATTGGTCTTGAACTTTCATGGTCAGTTCTCCTTTTATACATCAATAACAGTTCGACCTGTCGCTAAGAATGGTCTCCCAATAATGATAGGCATACTTTGTCTTCCTCCATTTCTAGGATAATGAAATCTGCTGGGAGAATGAGTTTGTCAACTTTGACAGGACATCTTCAACCACTCCTCTCGGAAATGCGAGCGTTCGATCAGCAAGTTGTAGTGAGACTGAGGTAAGCATTGCTTCTCCAATTTGTAGTTTCCTGTAAATAGAAAAAGGCATTAAATTAACAATTGCACCTAAATCACATAAAGCCTTACCGATATATCCAATGGTGCATGGGACTGTGAAACTGCCAGGATCTTTCAACTTCGGGGGAAGTTTCCTTTGAATGATGGCACTGTATTCTTCCGTCAATGCTATTGTCTCGTAATCTCCCAATCTTTGTTTTCTTGAAAGAATGTCTTTCATGAATTTTACATAGCTGGGCATTTCTTCCAAAGCTTCTACAAATGGAATGTGGATGTGCAGTTTTTTGAACACCTCCAGGAATCGAGCAAACTGCTTGTCCAGTTTGTTTTTCTGAAGACGCTGAGGAAAAGGTGGAGGTGGAATGATCTGATCTTTTTCTTTTTCCTTTGCTTCTTTTTCCTCCATCTGTGGAACTGCATCTTTTGGAAGTTCTTCAATTGTTGCCTTGATTCCAACATCTTTGTTGATTTCAGTACCGCTTTTCAAAGTAATGGCTTGACATTGCTCATTCCCTCGGTTCCTTGGATTTTGTTCTGTATTGCTGGGAAGATTTCCTGGCGGTCTGTAACTCTGAGCATTGGCCAGTTGTCCAATTTGATTCTCCAGTGCTTTGATGGAAGCAGATTGACTTTGAAATATAACATCATATGCTGCTTGTTGCTTTTTGAACATCTCTGCAATCCATTCTTTCATTTCTGGTTCCTTTTCATATTCCTGGCCTTTGTTCTGTTGTTGAAATCATGGTGGTGGATAGTTCTGCTATTGGAATCCAGGTGGTGGATTGTTCTTTTGCCCTGAATTGTTGCCCCATGAAAAATTGGGATGATTCCTCCACCATAGGTTGTAGGTGTTGGAATATGGATTGTTCCCCTGTCTGTTGAAATTGTTGACATAATTCACCGTCTCTTCAAGTTGGTTTGGTTCTGGTGCTCCTCCATATGGTGAACTTATGGATCTAGTGGTAAGAGTCTCCATGAATTTGCATATGTGATCTAGCTTGGCGTTGACTGCTGTATTGGCTCCAACTTCATAAATTCCTGCAATTCTTTGGATCATGCTCATTTCTGTTGGCCACAAGGAATTGTTGTTGGCCATTTCTTCTATTAGGTCTCAGGCTTGATCTTCACCTTTTTCCATTAAATCTCCTCCAGCAGCAGCATCGATTGTGGTTCTCATTAGTCCAGAAAGTCCATTATAGAAAGTTTGGACTTGAAGCCATTTTGGAATCTCATGGTGAGGACATTTCTGGAGCAAATCTTTGTACCTTTCCCAAGCTTCGTAGAGAGTTTCCGAGTCTTGTTGTACAAAGGATGTGATGTCATTCCTCAGCTTTCCAGTTCTGGCTGGTGGAAAGTAATTTGCAAGAAATTTGGTGGCTAAAGTGTTCCAAGTTGTGATGGAACCTGCTGGCAGTGAATGTAGCCAAGCTTTAGCTCTGTCTTTTAAGGAGTATGGAAAAACTCGCAGTCTCGTTGCTTCTTCAGCTTCTCGGTTGTAATTGAAAGTGCAGCAAACTTCCAGAAAGTTACTAATGTGGGTATTAGGATCTTCAGTTGCTTTTCCCCGAAACTGCACTGACTGCTGAATCATCTGAATGTATGTTTTGATGTCACACGCATTTGCTGGTAAATGAGGAAGTACAATACAGGAAATGAAGCCGTCGACCACCAAAATGGTTCTGTCTCGAATGGGTATTGGTGGTGCAACTTCCAGAGGTTCAGGTTCCATGTTGACTAAAACTTCTTGGCCTTCACGTATTTCCCTTCTCAACTGTCTGATGGTTTTTTCAATTTTCGGGTCAAACGATCGGAGTTCACAGCTTCTAGTTCGTCTCATGTAGTTTCTGAGAACCTGAAACACAAGAAAACAAAAAAAAAAAAAGTAAAAAGAAATTAGATACAATAAAGGTATCTAACCTCAAAACTAATAGTGAAAGATAAATAAGTCCCCGGCAACGGCGCCAAGAACTTGACCGGCGTAATCATACGCGTGTAACGTAAGCGCACGTATCGTTCAAGTAGTATAAAAAGTATCAATCCCACGAGGACTTAATACCTAATCTATTAACTTTATAAGGTCAAATGATTACTAGTATCTAACAGGTTGATTGATTGATTTGAAATGGTGATGATTCTAAATTTAAAAACAAGTAAATAAAATTGCACGAAAGTAGGTTTAAGAAAATTCAATATTAAGAAACTATCTAGGGTTGTGAATCTTTCCAATATCTTTTAAAAGATGAAGTGGTTATTTCATGTTTGTGTAATATATCGGTTTACTAACCTGGAACACTAAATTATGCGAAAGCCTCTGTCGATGGTCAGACGCAAATACCCAGTATAACCCAATTGAACCATATGTCTATGTCAACCAAATTACCTGGATTCATTAAGTTTAAGTTCCAATTATGGCTACCTCCGCTCGACAGGTATATGTCTATCCTGTAAGGAAATCTATTAAAGGGTTATCTATCCTCAAGGAAGATCGTGGGCTATTAAGTCTAAGGCTAAAACCTAAAATTCCATTGTCAAGTTTATTTTAGATTTACCAGATCAATCTTATTAGTGGCCAATTAACAAGTCGCATTAAGCTTAAGACTTAATAAGTAAACCTTTAAATTACCCAAACTATAAAATAACCCCTTATAAACCGGTGATATTAGAAGTCATCACAACCCCAGATAACTCACTTAATTACGACACATAACTAAGGCTAGTAAAAACTTAAAAGTAAAAGACATAAAGTAAAATACTGGAAAGTAAAATGCTGGAAAGTAAATAAAGAAAATTACAATAAAAGAAAATGCTAGAGTAAAATGATCCACTTTTATCACTACTAATTTAGATATCTCCCTTAATATAATATATTAACTTGTGATGATTTTACCAACCAGACATATAGGCGGTAACCTGATTAAGTCAAATTAAGTCCGACCAGCCATAAAGGCGGTATCAAAATTTATCCATGAACCTGCCATATAGGCGGTAAGAATATTTAATTACCAACCGACCAATCTGGCGGTATCCTTGCTTAGTCATGTTTAAATGAGTTTAAAATGAATTACCAACCGACAAATATAGTGGTATCCTAATTAAGTCAAATTTTAAATAGTGAATATATTATATTTAAGGGAGATTAATCTAAATAGCAGTAATAAAAGTTTTACCTTTCACCATAGCATGGGGAAGTTACATCCTCATAGCTGAATAGTAAAAACTGAAAAAGTAAAGAAAGTTAAATTATTTACATAACGTAATTAAAATTAATTACAAAACTGAAATTAAAATAAACTAGATAGAAAACTCCTTATTTACATCAGAGAATTCAGAGAGGAGGGTACATCTGAAACTGAAACCTCGAGCTGAATTTATAGGCCTCGGTAAGGTGTGCACATAGCGACGCGCCATGTGTCAGCTTCTGGTTGGCTGCTTCAGATTCTTATCTGATGACGTGGGGATGTGGATAATTGACTCAATAATTGTGCTGACATGGCGATGATGTGGTGAGGACGTGGCAACACATGGCGAAAGTGATTGTCGGCACCGTAGGATTGCGACACATGGCAAGCTGTGATTGGCTGATGATGATGTGGCGCTGATGTGGCAACACGTGGCTAAAATGATTGTCGGCACCGTAGGATTGCGACACGTGGTAGACTGTGATTGGCTGATGATGATGTGGCGCTGACGTGGCGAGTTGACTCGGTCTACTACTGATGTGGACGATGATGTGGCTGACACATGGAGTGACACGTGGTGACACGTGTCGATGGTGATTGTCGGCACCATAGCATGATGACACGTGGCACGACGCACGTTAGCAGATCAGCTATGATGTTGACACGTGGCAGACGCACGTTAGCAAGTCAAACTTTTCAGATTCTGACACGTGTCCTCCGGCGCACGTTAGTAACTCATGGCGCATGTTAGGCGTCGCGACACGCAAAATTACCAAATTGCTCTTTTGTCCGTTTTTCACTGTTTTGGCCCCAAATCACCTCCAGAGAACCCTGAAACTTTATTTATCTACAAAATAACATAAAACACATCAAAATATTCACAAAAATCAAGAAACTATACAAAATATTAAGTTAAATGAGTGGGAAATAGTGATATAATTACCACTCATCAACGTGCCTTTGAAGTTTCTTTGTTTCCTCAGGATAATCTTGTAGGCTGGACGATATGGAATGACTACGCTAGATATGAAATGTATCTGATGCTCAATGTCTCAAATAGGTGGAAGCCACTAGGAATTTCCTCTGTAAGCACATCATTGAACTCCTACAAAAGAGAAAAAATAGACACAAGAGTGAAGGGAAATGTTAGTAATACAAACATGTTGATCCTTATATACTAGCAAAAACATGAGCTTGCTAGCTTTGAAAGCTTTCTTCGCTTCGCCCTTACCCATGTAGAAGCTATTTTTCACTCGCCCTTTCTTTTCCCCCTTATGGTCACTCACACATCCATTGGGAACACTCATGGCCTAAACCTTAATTCGCTCTATAGGTTCGTTTTTTTTTACCCATTTTTCTCATCTCACTTGTTTCCCCCAATGTGGTGTTTTCTCTCTCTTTCTCTCTATCTCTCTCAAGTTGCAACTTCACTTGATCCTCATGGAGTTGCCTCGATGTAAATAGGTATAAAGTAATGGGTTTTCCTTTATGCTAAAAGGAATATTTGTTCTTGAACCCATCATGCGTAACCTTCCAATCAAACTTCCATGGACTCCATAAAAGAATATGTCTTACATGCATTAGTATAACATCACACAAGACATCATTAGTATACGGCCTAATGGTAAAGCTCAATAATACATTCCTAGTCACTCGCACTTCTCTCAGTCATTCAACCACTGCAACTTGTAAGGATTGGGATGCTTTAAGCAAACTAATCACAACCTCTCAACTAAAGTCGTACTTGCAACATTAAAGCATCCCAATCATAACCTCTCAACTAAAGCCGTACTTGCAACATTTGTACAATTACCCCATCAATGATCATACTACACCCATTTCCATTCACACAGTATCTAGTGCAGAATACGTTCTCTCTCTACTGATCACTCTCATCCTCACCAATTTGTTCATTCAAAGCACGATTGACCACTAAAGACAAGTTATTTAGTGGGAATGTAGCTCACTCTTTGTCACTAGTATCCTCTTTCACTGACTTATCAGCCTCAACCTCAACCTCACTGTAAGTAGAATACACCTTACCAATCTTCATGTCAATCACTAAGGTACGTCTGTTGGGGCACTATGAAGCATAGTGTCTCATGCCTAAATATTTGAAACACTTAGTCTTGGTAGTTGTACCCTCATGTTTTAGTCTAGCCTTACTTAGTTATATAGCCTACTCACCCTTGGTACTAGGTTCGTCCCTCGGCTTAATAAAGCCTTCATCCTGTCTATCATTGGATACCCATTTCCCCTTCCTCGCATGAGTAGCCTAGGTGCCAATTCTGGATGTTGACTTCTTTTTCAACTACATCTCTACCTCAACGGCTATGTGGAGCATATCATCTAAATCAACTTAATGATGCAAATCCACCATGTTGGCAATCTCTCTATTCAAGCCCCCTAAAAATCGTGTCATAGTAGCCTCTACATCTGGCTTGATCATGGCAACCTCCATCTTAGTATAGTAATCTTCAACACTTTTAGTCCTCTGATACAGATGCTGTAATTTCTGATACAACTCTCAGTGATAATGGCTGGGTATGAACCGTTACCTCATGAGACCCCTAAGTTTTTCCCATGTCTAAACTAGTCTCTCATAATTTCTCTCTCTACTGGTGACAATCTGATCCCACAAAATCATTGCGTAATAAGTGAACTCTATGGCTGCCCAAATTGATATTCTTCTCATCTGAGTAATGATGAAAGTTGAAAATCAACTCGATTTTCTTCTACCATTTCAAATACGCTATTGGATCATTATTGCCTTGAAAGTTTGGTATTCTGATCTTGGGGTTGCTTAAATCACCATCGATATCACCATGCCTACCATAACCCCTACTGTCATAATCCTCACATTTGTCATCAAATCCTCTATGTCTATCGTCTCTCCTATCAAATCGTTTATCCCTCCTATCATGCCTCTGCTATTGCCTATGATTCCTCGGCCTAAACCTCACTTCTTCAACACACTCATCCAAGTCATCAAAACCATCAGGCTCATTCTCGGCCTCCTCTTCCCTTGGTAGTACTCGAGGTGGTGGTGCTTGTCACTGTGACATATTTTAAGGTGGTAGAACACTTAGAACATTGTTAGTCTGTATACTTTCAACACTCATAGACAAGCATTCCAAAGAAATATTCATGTTTTCCATTATATCTGTAAATTTTTTGTCCAAAGCCTCAAGCTTATCATCAATGGTCAAACTAGGATATGTCATCTCAAAGCTTAACAAATATGTTAGAAAATAACAAGTATGTGGAAAAAAATAGATAAAACATCACAATCACACATACTCACATGCTTGCACTCAAATAATTATCACTCCACTCCACTTGTGTTTGCACTCAAATATAATGTGAATATAACTCACTAAAGAAATTCATAACATTATGTAATCTTCAAGCTAGCATAAACGACAAGAATCCATTACAATTAGGCAAATAGGGTAATGCGTGTAAGAATAACAAATACGTAAACTCAATCAATGATACTTAAAGCTAGAGTACTCGGAATAAGAAAAATGACAAGTTAGCTAAATATGCAAGCATGCATGCAAACACTCAATGTGACACTTAGCAAATCTTGTGATCACTCTCTTTTCTTTTTCCTTTTGACATACACATATATAATTTCGGAAGAAAAATTGGTGCCTCAATAGAAATTTTGATGAAATACCATCTATGGACACCCCTTTTACCATATACAACCAACTAAATTCAACTAGAAATTTGAACTTTTTTACTAATTTTTTGGGGGCCAATTTGAGACCTGAAATCAAGGCGACACAGCAATCAGGTTGATCGTGCACTCATGGTGATTATGCAATCAGGATGATCGTGCATTCAGGACGATCATGCAATCATGACGATCGTAAAATCATACATGACGATTCATACATATAATCTCTTAACGACCCAAACTCACAAGATTACACTAAGAACGCAATGAATGCATGCACGTAAGTTCATGATAAATTGTAGAATAATGATTCCAAATCTGATCATAGTAAACGAGGTATGAATAATACTTAAGACAAAAACAACTAATTTACACGTAATCAACAAGGTCAACCATAATTACTTAAGGATATAATTTTAAAGATGAAAAATAGATTACAACACATAAAGAAAAATATGAGAAACACAAGAACCAACAATGGCTGAAAATCAAGATGAATAAATATCTTGATGGCCAGAACTTACAAACAACAAAGACTCAACAAACACACATATTAAAGATAAAAAATCATATTCTGGAAGCCTCAGCTATGATATCAAATGACGAAGAACTCACTTGGGTGATTAGACCAAGCAAACCCCTAACCAACGGATTGGAACCTCAAGAATCGCGAATTTGATTTTGTTAGAACAAAACCCTTCCAAAGTCACGGAGAAGATCCACAAAGAACCTGCCTTTGAGAATCCTTAAGATGATGCTTTGTTGTGTCTTTTTGGCATGGATATGCCACCAAGTTTTTCATTCCTTAGATGAGTCAATAGCTTGAACAAAGGGGAATCCCTCACTTTAGCTAGTTTCGGCAGTAGCCAAATTTTCAAGGATAATCAATTTTTAAAAATAGAGTGTATCATTCAAGAAGATGAAGTTTACAATATATATCGCAAGCAAGTAGAGACTCTAATACCCTTAATAAATATTTTCCTAAACTAAGATATTTGAGCAAGTTGCAACCGAATTAAATATTAAAAGTCAACAAAATGGGCATTCTTTCAAAGAATGCCTAATAGGTCCCTAAAACTAAGTAGTTTGGTTCTAACCAAATTTGATCTAAATAACTAAGCTCACTAAGTTACAAACTCGTTAACTAAAGTAAATATTATAAAAATTAAGTTAAAAGAAACTCATGGCCTTGACCGAATTATTCATAGGCATCGTATTAGGTCGAAATCTTCCAAAAATGGTCTTCGTATTGGTCGAATTATGCTGATTTGGCCGAATCTGGCCGAATTGGCTGAATCTCTTCCAAATATCTTTTCCTTCAAAAAAATGGCTAGTGTGCATCATTCTGATTTAACTTGAGCCGCGTTAAATGTTTTGAGCCCACTCAATTGAAACCCTCATGTGACGCTAATGTGCCCTTGAGTTTTATGTTGCATTCGGTAATGGCATTTTGTGCTAGTCCCGTCATTGTGTCTCTGATTTTCTTGGCTCGTTGACGTGTGATCAGCCATGTTGGCACTTGCAAAGGCTCTATCATGTTGGCCGAATCACCTAATGTTCCTTGAGTGGCTGGATTTGTGTCAATATATGAATGAGATATTTTGATCGCTGGAAACGAGTAATACAATATTTTTGAGAATATTGTTTGTGAATTTAAGCTAAGCAATGTTATAAGAATTTTTATTAAAATTTTATACAATGTTTATTTCAAGCAGCAAAGTGGAAGGACACTATTTGTTGGAAATATACTAAAGTTAATATTCATAAAATGTTATAAAGGTTTTCAATATGTTTTTGTATTTTGGTTGCGTTCTTTGAATTATGAATGTTAGATGTGGAACCTGTAATAATATTCATGAACATGTTTTTTATTTACTCTGATAGGTGTAGGCTTTATATAAAAAAAAATACTCCAGAGTATGAGAATCTCGGTACAAGTTTTAAAAAAACAAGTATATCTTGATCGGTAAGGAAAATCATTTAAATGAAAAATTCGATTCCATGGGTAGTTTCCAGTTCTCAATATTGTAAGACCAGAACCTACCCGCATTAAATCGGTTCTGTTTTTATAGACCCAGAACCTACCCTAAATGAAGCGGTTACGATTTCAGAACCTGTTAAGGCGGTTCGGTTCCTTACGGTTCCGGTTCTATTTGGAACCATTACACACCCCTAATTGGAATCCAAATAAAAAGAGTGGTAGGTCAAAACTTTGTTTGTTTTTTTTTTGTTATATATAAAAAAGAAAATTAAATTTAAGAAAATTTAATACTCATTGTAATAATAAAGTTAAAAAAATTACCTGTAGAATGTCACATATTTCATAAACTCTTATACGATCCCAAAACTTAAGATTGTCCTTAGCTATTCTTATATGGACGTTCACACGATATTAACATATGAACGTAATTAAAAGATAAAAACACAGACTCTAATATACTAAAAGACGATGAACATTGGATCAAAAACCTTATTTTTCTTGTATTTACTATTTAGTGTCGTCATTCCCTTAGTAATATTTAAATGTGTTTACTTGAAAATTATATACATCTTTTTATTTATTTATTTATTTTGGTCTTCTGTTAATAGAAATGTGGCATGTGTACAATGTATCCAACCAATTGCAATCACTTTCATTGAGGTGGATTTTGTTATATTGGATTTTTCTAATAAATTGACCTTTGAGAGATTGAGATCGTAGTGTTAGTTAACTAGTGCTCTTTCATTTATCTAAAAAGAATGATTATGACTGGACCCATTAAAAAATAAAATAAAATAAAATAGAAGATGAAGAAGAACCCCCAATGCAATCCTTTTTGCTCCCGAGCCTAATAATAAATAAATAAACTGAAATTATTAACAGTAAATGTTTAAGACTATACACAACTTCTAATATTTATTATTGGTCGAAATAAATTTTGGATGTGCATCAGGAAATTGATTTTTAATTGTGAGAATCTTTTAAGGAATTTTTACCAAATAAAAAAAACCAATTATATCTCTCAAAGTGTACTATTAGCAAAGAAAAATGTGGTGTTTACTTAAATTTTCACTGAAGATACTAGTTTGGGTGACAATTTTCTTAAAAGAGAGAAGGAAAAAAAAAAACTTAATAGGAAAATGAATATTTTATATTTATGATGTCAGCATATATATATATATATATATATATAGCTGTCATAATCTTATATATTATAATTTTGAGCCGCCTTTTAGCCACAACCTTAATTAATTAATAAACAATTGATTAACTTTAGTTTCAGCTAACAATGCAATGGTCGGTCCAGTTATCTTCTAATCAAGTAATCAACATCAATCCTTTAATGTCTATGCTTTTCTGTTTACAACATAAAATTTGTGGTCATCAAAATTCAACATTTCTTAATAAATACTGTCAATTTGTGCCTCTTGCATTGAAAAAAGGAAAATTATATTTCAATTTGACCTTTTGGTTAATCCAAATGGGTGATTCAAACAGAAAAGATTAATGTAAGAGTAATTTATTTTTTAATATAATTGGTAAATAAAAACTATCACTACAAAAAATTATTTTTTTTTATGGTGAAAATTTAGTGGGGAAATCAATTACGCCACTAATGATTTTAGTGGCGAAAAAATAACTTTTAGGGGCGAAAATTTTCGCCAATAAAAATTAATTTTCTTGTAATGTATTTTGTTTAAAATGTTAATTTATGTATTGAAAATATAATTATTTTAACTCTTTGTATATTTGTTGTACCATTTCAAAGAAGATGAATTATTTGGGGTTGGTTTGGTGACACGCTCAAAAAGTGATTCTTTACTCCCAATTATAAGAGTGTCGAAGTAATAAAATAATCTGGTAAGACCGGGATCGATCCATAAGGAATATATTTGATAGGATAAAATAACAACTTAAGTGAAAATGAAAAGAGTGGATTTTTTTGAAGTGAATGAAAAATTTAATTTAAACTGCAATAATAAAATAAAATGCTTGAGGTTAGGGGATCCACTTTTAATATTTCAAATTTAGAAATATCACTTTTTATAATATGTAAATTGTCATTATTAGTTTATTACCCAATTAATTTATTTCAGGAATTAATTATGTCAAAACAAATAAAATCAGCCATAAAGGCGGTTATAACTTTTGTCTATAACAAGTCCAGTTAGGTACTCAATTATGCCAAATAAATAAAACCAGTCATATAGGCGGTAACAAAATTTATCAATAATTAATCCAGATTTAAATTAAATATTAACCATTAGATTACAATTTATATATTATAATATAAGTGAGATTAATCTAAATTTTCATATTAAAAACCTTCACCATTTTCCAATCAAATAAAAAGTAGCTACTCATAATTTAAAAAAAACACGCATAATTTTATTAAAAAAAAAATCAAGAAAGCTTTTAAAAAAATAAAACAAGCAAGAACTGGATTCCTTCACAAAATTTCAGAGAGAATCGTGTGAAGGAAGCTGAGGAAAATGAAGTACAGAACACCTCTATTTATAGAAAATTTTCAAGCTTTCTCCACCATTTCCTCCACCAAATGTTTGGTGGAAGTTTGACAATTGTAAATTATCATTTTCCATTTTTTTAATTTTTTTTTTTGATAATGACTTTAATAATTACACATAACACACTTTGGAATTTTCATCAATTTTAGCCTTGAAAATCTCAGAATTAGAAAATTTTGTGAACTTCAAAATTGTAGATCTTCGAGTCTTCTTTCATCTGGAACTAAAATCACATTACTCCGATATTGGAGTAAAATGTTTTGGCCAAAATATAAAAATTACGCAAAGTTGGAATTTTTTAAATTGTACACTGTTAGAACGCATTTTCAAGTTTCTGGTCTCCAAAATCCAAATGTTCAGTCCATTTTTCTAGTTAAGCATCCAAAATATTATTTCACCAACATAAGAAATAAAAATCACAATAAAAATATATAAAACATAAATTTAATTATTATTTCATAAATGTGCTAAATTAAATGGATTAATGAACCACAAGTATAAAATGATTAATTTTCCTTTTAATAAATGTACATATTTTAATGTTCATCATTTGGCGAATTCAGATATAGTGCTGATTTTTTATGCTTCTCTTTTAATAATTTTTTTGTTATGCGAGGATTTCATAGCGCATAATATTACAATTTAATTTGGTTACTGTGTTCTTACAATGGACTGAAATGATACAATGAACGAAAGTGCTACAACAAACAGAATAACAACAGGACAAGGACAGGCAGAGAACGAGAACTAAAACTGAGAGAATTTCGAGGCTTGTTGATGCGGCAACAATCTCCTTAAAACAAATTTGCAACGGACTCTCCTAACAATACACTTCCACAATTTTAAAGAAATTCACATGCCAATTGGGAGACCTTCTATTGCTAAAAGGCCTTGAAAAATTAAAGAGACATGCAAAAATTGGCTGGGCCAGCATAATATTCCCTCTATAGCTTTCCCATATAGGACAAGCTTACTTTTCTTTATTTTCCAACACCAATGGGTGAACTTTGAGCAACAATTTCTCATTCACCCAAGCACCATTTTAAGCATATGAATATACCATTTCGAACTACTCACGGAGGAGTATCCGAATCATTCAATAATAACCACTAACACGAAGTGGACCATGCTTGAAATTGTGCCTCAAAATGCTTATTCATAAGCATTTTCCAACACATAATACCTCCAGGGCCACAAATAGATTTGGTGTGGATTCTCAGTTTCGAGTGATTATAAGGATTTCATAATTTCTGTGACTAGACTTAAATCTTATGTTTTTCTTCTAAATTTATATTTAAGCTGATATGATTATGTATTTATCTCCTTGTGGTGTTTTAACTATGAATGAATTTCATGTTTCAAATAATTTAATATTTAATTACATAGAATTTTATTTAATAACTATCAATAATACACAAAAATCAGTTCACAATTGAATCCTTGTCCTCTTTTGGCTAAGCTGTGTAGTAGGGGATTGCCACAACCAATCTAGGCATTAAGTAATTAGAGATGATAAATACATGAAAATATATTTTAAATGCTACTTATATGAGTATTATTGCATGTCTTTGGAGGTAATTTAGACATTTTAATAGATTTATATACTATGTGCTTTAATTCATGTTCATATTCCAATTGTTTTTTTTGTCTTTGTTTTTTTTTTTTTTAATGTATTTCTATGTAGAATGAAGTTAATGCAAAATGGATACTCGAGACCTTGTAAAGTGATGAGAACTAAGTGATGCCAACTGATTTATGCAGACTATTTTAGACATTTTAGAATATTTATGGAATCATTAGATATGAGGTCAATGAAATTGGAAACTACACTCGAAGAAGAATGTATTCATATAAAGAATATGTAAAATGGTTAAGAGACGATAAAGTTATAAGCATTTAAAACAGCGAATCAAAATTGAAGTATGAAAGATGTTTGATTTGTGTTCTTCTGGGTGTTCAAACGTAACATAATATGTCAGGCGGAGACCATTCTTCAGGTCATTCAAACGCACTTACTCATCATGCATTTTTCAAATATGGGTAAATTTTGATATTTGATCATAACTTTCTAATACGATATTAGATTGAGGCAATTCGATGTTCTCCGAAAATAGGATTCAAAAATTTATAATTTCATATATCATATAGAAGAAGAACAAATTCATATATTTTCACTACCAAAAAATGCCCCAAAGTGAATCAGACGCATGTCAATGTAATAAATAAGAAAAAAACTTGACTTTTTATTAACAACATAAAAACAAAATGCATTAGGATTGATGAACACTAAAAAATACATATTTATTAAAAGAAAAATTAATTATTTTATACTTGTAGTTTTATTAATCCCATAAAATTAGCACATTTGTTAAAAAATAATTATATTTATGTTTATTGTGATTTTTATCTTTATATAGATGAAATATTACTTTGGATGCATAATTAGAAAAATGCACTTGGAATTTGGATTTTTGAGGCCAAAAACTTGAAAAGACGTTCTAACAGTGTTTAAATTCAGAAATTCAAACCCTGTATAATTTTCGCATTTTGGCCATAACTTCTTACTCCAATATAAGATTGAGGCGATTTTAGTTTCAGATGAAAGAAGACTCAAATATTTACAATTTTACTGTTGACAAGATTTTCTAATTCTGAGGTTTTCAAGGCCGAAATTGATGAAAAATTCAAAATGTGTTATATGTAATTATTAAAGTCATTATAAAAAAAAATGAAAAATGACAATCTACAACTGTCAAACTTCCACCAAACATGAGAAATTGGTGGAGAAATTGATGGAGAAAATAATGGAGAATGGTGGAAAAAGCTTACAAAATTTCAAGTTATACATTTTTCCTCAGTCAGATTTCCATAATTTTCTCTGAAAATTTGTGGATTTCCAACTCTTGTGTGTTTTATTTTATTAAAGCTTTCTTGTAATTTCTTTTTATTTTAGTTATAAAATTATGTGTGTTTTTATTTAAATTTATGAGTAGCTAATTTCTTTTTGTTGTGGTAAATGGTGAAACTTTTAATATGAAAATTTAGATTAATCTCACTTATATTATAATAAATAAATTAAAATCTAATGATTAATATTTAATTTAATTCTCGATTAATTATTGACAAACTTTGTTACCACTTATATGACTGATTTTATTTATTTGACATAATTGAGTACCTAACTGGATTTGTTAGAGATAAAAGTTATCACTGTCTTTATGACTGGTTTTATATGTTTTGACATAATTAATTCCTGAATAAATTAATTGGGTAATAATGACAAATTTATAAATTATAACAAGTGAGATTTCTAAATTTAATATTAAAAGTGGATCACATAATCCCGAATATTTTTTTTATTATTATTACAATCAAATTTAAAATTTTCCAATTACTTTAAAAAAATCCAGTCTTTTATTTTTCACTCAAATTGTTATTTTATTAATTCAACACTCTTATACTTGAGAGTAAATAATCACTTTTTGAGCGTGTCAAGAGTTCCAAAAATCAATTAAAAAAAAGACTATATATGTTTTATTACTTATGCAATGATCTCAATTTCACATATAACAATCAATTCCATATTTAAGTTATCCTAAATTTTAAATTATCCCATACAACATGCGCTTTATTCTTGGGGCCGTTTAATCAATCAACTTTCAAAGTTTCAAATTTAAACACCAATTTTGAAAAGTATTTGATGGAGACATGTTAGTGATATTGTGATAAATTATTAACATTGGTCCAAGGAAATTACATCCACGTATAAATGTAAGGAAAAAAATGTTTGGTTATATGTAGCAAAAAAAAAAATAAAATAAAAGGCCCCCAAAATAGAGTAGAAGCCTCCAATGGGTGATTTGATTGCAAATAGCTTAAGATTTAGTTGTCATGTCATGAGTTCGAGTCCATAGGCTGTATTTCTTATAAGAACATATGGCAGTTGGGGGTTTTACCTGCTCCGCTTAAGTTCGGGTCAGATGGTTTGACAACAAGGTTTCCAACGTTTCCAAAAAAAAAAAGAATAGCAACATATATCATAAATGAAAGGATATAATCCTTAATGAGAAAGAACATAACCCTCAGAGTTGAAAGGTTTACTTGAAGGGTTATGACCCTTGAAGAATTACATTCATTGACATAAGGGTACATTTCCAACGACAACCCTCATTGTCTATAAAAATGAGTTATTGGGTTCATTTTTCATTCATCCTAAAACTTTTATAATTCATTCATTGCTAGAGAGTCTAAAGTTTTACAAATGAGAGAGTTTCCACCATTATCCTAGTTCAAGTTCTTGACGAAATGATTGGCCTTTTTACAAGAATCAACCAAGTATTCTAGGAGAATGTTAGTCACAAGAGATCCATAGTGCACCGAGGCGGGGTTAATAAGTTCTTAAGAACATAGACTTTCTCGACTTGGTTCGACTTCATCATCTTCTACATAATAATTTCCAGGTTTTTCCAACTCTTGTGCGTATGTTTAATTGATGATTTGCATAGTCTCTATTTAATGATTTTGATTGAATAATGCATGTTATAAAATGATTAATAACACATCCGCCCAATAATCTTAAGAACTTATTATTTTATATGTATTGTTAACTCTGAATTATGCATGTCTTATTTTTCTTTTCTCTGAAAAATATATTATGTGCATGAAAAATACATAAGGGCATTCGAACACTCGATGAACGTATAAGAAAAAATTCAGTGTATCATATTTTCGTTCAAACGTGGTGACGAACGTCACTTGAACGCAAGCTCTATGGAAAGGTTCATTCGAACGCGTTATCAAACGCTACACGAATGTGAACTCTCTGAAATGATTTGTTTGAATGGCTGAACGAACGTGACACTAACGCAAGTCATATCTGAAACTTTTTTAGATTTGGAATAGTAACATAGACTTAGATTAGTCTATTAATTCACAGATTTCATAAAACATATATTAACTTGTTAATTCTCATATGATATACATATGCTTTAGTTATGGAATTTGGTAAAATAAATTAAATATATACTTAAAATAATATTAACTTAGTAAAAATCATATAAAAAAAATTGTAAACTTGGTAGTATAGATTTGAGTTAATACTAAGGGGTTCAATTATCACATGCATCCATCTAGTTGATTATGCGATAAAATTGAGATTATTTAATCTGGTTTATTGATTGTTTGTTGGATACTTGGTTCAGAGTTAAAGTGCAGTTATACACATGTAATTCCATCTAAGCTTGATTGAATTTATATAGATATACTTAAAAATTATTGTTTTTCTTATTGAGATTTAAAGTATAACACTAAAGATTGAATGCCTAAGGCTTTCTATTAAGAAAGTGATTAAGAAAATTATGTCATCTAGACGATAAAAGCATTCAAGAACTTGTATTATTTGGTACTACTATCCAACATAATAATAAGTAGATTCTTATTGTAACACATAAACAAGATCATAAAGTTGATCTTTGTGTAATTTATCTTGTGTATTTTCCTGTTACACATAACTAGTAGAAATATCACAGTACCGATCGCTCATAGAGAGAAACATATAAGTTTGGTGGAATAAACTTCAAACAGTGGCATAATAAAATATTGTTCTACTTGATCACACTACAGTTTGCTAAGTATCTCAAAGAAAATCATCCGGGGTCCTGTGGAGGGAGAAACTAAAACAGTTAAACAACTACGAGTTGAGGCATGGTCGCAAGACGACTTATTGTGCAAGAACTAGTTCTTAGAAGGACTTGATAATACCCTTACAATGTGTTTCAAGACATGACTTCTACAAAGATTCTATGGGAATCTCTTCAGAAGAAGTGCAAAATAGAGGATGTCTGACAAAAGAAATTTATCATGAGTATGTTCATGGACTAGAAAATGGTAGATTCAAGGACGGTAATGTCTCAGTTGGGTGAAGTACAGTTGATCATTCACGAAATATTAGATGAAGGAATAAAACTCTACGAGAAGTTTCAAGTTACCACAATAATTGAGAAGTTGCCTCCATCGTGGAAGGAATTTAGGAGTTATATGAAACACAAAAAGAAACTGATGAGTCCTGAAGACCTAGGAGTTTGGTTGCGAATCGAAGAAGACAACATGAAGTCTGAGAAGGCTAGCTACAAGACCATGGAGTCTAAGACCAACATCATTAAGGGTGGGGAAAAACAGTGGAGTTGATTCTTCCCAAGCTAGCAAGAAGTTCAAATGGAAGTGTTACATTTGCGGAAAAATGGTCACAAGGAAAAGGAATGCAGAAACAAGAAGTCTCGGGACACGAGAAAGAAAAAGAAGAATGAGGCCCATGTCACTAAATAATAGTTGATAACTGATGAGATCTCATAATTGAACCTCTCTATAGTCGTAACTACAGCTAATTTAGTTGGAAACCCGAGAGAATGATGGGTAGACACGAGGCTACTCGTCATATTTATGATGATAGTAAAATATTTTTCTTCTACCAGAATGTCATTGGTGGCAGTCATCTGACCATGGAAAACTTGTCTACCTCCAATGTGGTTGGACAAGGCACAGTGGTTCTGAAGATGACATCTGGGAATGAGCTTACATTGAAAAATATTTTGCATATTCCTGATATTCGGAAGAACTTTGTTGCGGGTTCATTTTTTTTTAGCAAAAATGACTTTAAGCTTATATTTATTTCTGACAAGTTTGTACTGACAGAAATCCATGGATTCTAAGACCAACATCATTAAGGGTGGGGAAAAAAATAGCGAAGTTGATTCTTCCCAAGCTAGTAAGAAGTTCAAAGGGAAGTGTTACGTTTGCAGGAAAAACGGTCACAAGGAAAATGACTGTAGAAACAAGAAGTCTCAGTAAACGGGAAAGAAAAAGAAGAATGAGGCCATGTAACTAAAGAATAGTTTATAATTGATGAGATCTCAGAATTGAACCTCTTTACAGTTGTAACTGAAGCTAATTTGGTTGGAAACTCGAGAGAATGGTAGGTAGACATAGGGCTACTCGTCATATTTGTGCTGACAGTAATTGGTGGCGATCATCTGATCATTGAAAACTCATCTACCTCCAAAGTGGTTAGACAAGACACAATGGTTCTGAAGATGACATCCGGGAATGAGCTTACATTGAAAAATATTTTGCATGTTCCTAATATTCGGAAGAACTTGGTTTCAGGTTCAATTTTTAGCAAGAATGACTTTAAGCTTATATTTGTTTCTGACAAGTTTGTACTGACCAAAAATGATGTCTATGTAGGAAAATGATACCTTATTGACGGCCTTTTCAAGTTCAATATAATGACTATTAATCGACATAGTGCTAATAATAATAAAACTACATCTTTTGCTTATATTATTGAGTCATAAAATGTATGGCATGGTAGGTTGGGTCATGTTAATTATGATTTAATGCGTAAATTAATTAACATGAATCTTATACCTAGATTTACAATTGATAACCAACATAAATGTGAAGCATGTGTTGAATAGAACATCATTTCATTCCATAGAATAAAATTCTAAACCCTTGGAACTTATTCACATCAATGTACGTGATATAAATGTTGTGCAAACAAGAGGCGGTAAAAAGTACTTTGTCACTTTTATCAATGACAACACAAGATTCTGATATGTGTATTTGTTGAGGAGCAAAGATGAAGCTATTGAGAGCTTTATACACTATAAGAACGAAGTTGAAAATCAACTTGACATGCAAATCAAAATAATCAGGAGTGATATGGGAGGTGAATATGTGTGAATATTGTTCCAACCGTGGAATTATTCATGAAACTACTGCTCCTTATTCACCTCAACAAAATGGGATTATAGAACGAAAAAATCGAACATTGAATGAAATATTGAATGCCATGTTAACAAGCTATTGTTTACCCCAGAACTTGTGGGGGAAGCCCTGCTTTCCGCCAACTACATTTTGAACAAGATACCTCATAAAATATTAGACAAGCCACCATATGAATTGTGGAAATATCACACATCTTCCTACAAATATCTGAAAGTGTGGGGGTATCTCGCCAAAGTGATGGTTCCTAAACCTAAGATGGTTAGAATAAGACCTAAAACTATGACTATATATTCATTGGATATGCTCACAACAGTAGCGCGTATCGATTTTAGTACATAAATTTTAGATTCCTGACATCAATCCAAATATGATAATTGAGTCAAGGAATTTGACATTCTTTGAAGAGATATTTCACTGTTAAGAAAAACAAAGAATGAAGTCTTTCAAAAGTTTTGTTAGTTCCATTTTTATTGGTAATATCCGTAAAAAAACAAGTTCAATTGAGTTGTAATGAGTCTTGAAGATCTCAGAGTAATTGGACAAGTATTTAGACAAAATCTGATGGAGTTATCCGAGCGATGTTCACTCATTTGAGCCATTTTGGCTCTTTTGCACTTGAGTTTTTGGAATAGCAATCTAATTTCTATCATATCTTGTTTGCTCAATAGTGTGACCTTTGACTAGATGACCTTGCTATCCCCTTTTGCAAAAGTAAAAAGAAATAAATTAAAAAAAAAATGAGACTCAAGTGTAAAAGAGCCAAAATGGCCAAATTCAATAGATAAGGGCAAAAACCCTTCACTCGAAAGAGTTGTTAAATATGAGCTCATGATATTTCTGGGGTAAATAATATAGCATGCAACTAATGTTGCTTATTTTCAGGTCCTAGTGGTGCTGGGTTTGAACACCTATTTTGTGGACTTGGTTTGTTTAGAGATGGATTTCTTTGATTGTGTCCAGCTCATAAAATAAGGTCTTAAGCATTGATTCGTTATGCACTTTATTTTTCCACGCAAGTGCTTTATATGCTTTGGTGTTTATGTCATATGCATGAGTGTTGTATTTAGCCACTTTTAAAATGATGCATATGTTTCATGTCATAAATAGCTGAATATTGACTAGGTATCATTGTATCTATTTGAAATGCTGCTTCAGTCAGTTTTGACAGGATTTTTTGTTTATCTCATTGTGTGTTTGTATATGCTTCATATCACTGCATATCATTTATTTTGCATATCATTGAGTGTTTACTTCCCATTTGATTATTAATTTACTAACTGAGTTAGCCTGTTAGTGAGGGGGAGTAATTCCTATTTGTTTATGCTCTTGCATGTGTTTGTCTCCTGTTGTTTTTCCTGTTTCCTTCGCCCTTTTGTCATTTCGTGACAAAAGAGGGGAGAGTAATATATTAAGGGGGAGAGCCTTAATATATGGGAGGGAGTCGTAGATTATCCTTTAGATATCTCCGTTTTAGAGGGAGTTCAAATTAAGGGGGAGTGGGATATCTACTTGTACATGCATGAGTTTTATACTTGTTTATTTTATACTTGATAATCCCGATGCTTTTCACGGTATATTATTGTTTGTGGATGTTTCAGGTAAACAGGTTTTGTTGCTGAGGTGGCTTTGATTTCACGACTACTTGGTTAGGTACTAGATCGAGTCATATTGTAATAAGTCACTGTTTTGATGGTTGACAGTTGACTATTTTTCTTTTTGGGTCTATTACTGTAGTCTTTGTATTAGGTAGTGTTTTGTCACGGAATTCCAAAGGGGGAGATTGTTAGTTCCATTTTTATTGGTAATATCCGTAAAAAAACAATTTCAATTGAGTTGTAATGAGTCTTGAAGATCTTGGAGTAATTGGACAAGTATTTGGACAAAATCTGATTGATTTATCCAAACGATGTTCACTCATTTGAATATTCCAGAATATTTAGAGCTCAAATTGATATGAAGTCAGTTGCATTGGAAATTAGACTCGAAGACGATCGCGTACATAAAGTTACAAGCGTTTTAAGTTGCAACTGAAAACCAGTCCGTGATTCGCGTTCGTGTGGCGTTCGTACTTGAGTTCGAACGTTGTCGAGGCAGAAACTTTGCATTTGAGTTACGTTTTAAGTACGTTCGAACGTCTCTGCGTAAGTATGTTATCTTAGACACGTTTTTAAGCCAAAATAACACTAGGAAACCCTTTTCCTTTGCTCTACCTATATAAACAAACATTGAGCCACCTTCCCCAATGGTTGAAACACTTTTCACTTGAGCCAAAATCTCTCAAAGCTTTCAAACTTATTTGATTCCACCTTAAAGTCTTTTTTCATCTTCTTGTCTTTCTTGTTAAAAGTGTGAATCTCTCTTTGATAAACCTTCAATACAACTAAACCCAAAATTCCTAATCCTTCAGAGTTCTTTAGGAGGAAGTTTGGTTGTCGGAGTTCTAGCGTCAGGGGTGATACAATCTACTCAGAGACTTCAGAGGTTCTGAAGAAAATCGTGGGTTGCGGGCTTGAGGAGTTGCCTTGAGTTCTTGCAGTATTGAGGTACTTGAGTCGGTGGAGTTGCCACCATAGGTCTTGACCATCGCTGTAAGTTTTTCTCTATATAGTGGATTCAGGTGGTAGCCTATACCCGGAGTGGTTTTTTACTCGCAAGAGTTTTCCACTTCGTCACCAAAATTATTGTGTTGATTTTGTGTGTTTGATTTATATTTGCTGCTTTAATTTATTGTTATTGTTTTTATATTTGCAGTATATTTTAATTGTTGGTTATTGTGGTTGCTTATTGAGATTCCATAGTTACAGTAATCAGGACTTGTCCTGTTTATTGTTTGTATTTCCGCATAGGGTCAGAACTTAGGATAATAGCGAATTTTTAAGTTTCATTGTTATCGTTACAAGTAGTAATCAAGTTAACCAAGAATCATATATACATGAAAATATTGAGGAAAATGAATCTAGACGTAGAAAGATGCAAGACCGTCAAAGTCATTTGAACCTGAGTTTTTGACATACTTGTTAGAAAATGAGCCTCAAAGTTATAAATAAGTAATGTCTTCTTCGGAGGTACATTTATGGAAAGAGGCTATCAATAATGAGATTGATTCTATCCTTCAAAATCATTCTTGGGAATTGGTTGATCTTCCTCCAGGTTGTAAGTCGCTAGACTACAAATGGATTTTCTAATGGAAGATGAAGTCAGATGGATAGATAGATAAGTACAAGGCAAGATTTTTCATAAAAGGTTATAGACAAAAATAAGTTATTGATTACTTTGATACCTATTTACCAGTGACCTGTATCACTTCAATAAGAATGTTTATAGTCATAGAAACTATATTTGGTCTTAAAATATATCAAATGGATGTAAAGAAGACATTCTTAAATGGTGAATTGGATGAAAATATTTATATGGACAACAAAAAGGTTTCAATGTGCATGGACAAGAACACAAAATCAAATCCTTGTACGGATTAAAACAAGCACCTAAATAATGGCATGAGAAATTTGACAAAGAGGTGTTATCAAGTGGATTCGAAATCAATGAGTGAGATAAGTGTGTTTACACTAAATCAACTAAAAAGGGATATGTCATTTTACGTCTCTATGTAAACAATATGCTGATAATTGGTAGTAATCATGAGATGATTTAGTCTACAAAGAAAATTTTGACCAACAAATTTGACATGAAAGATTTAGAAGTGGCTTATGTGATTATATGAGTTAAAATTTCTAGAACATCAGAAGGATACACATTATCTCAAGTTTATTATGTTGAAAAAATTCTTAATAAATATAACAAATGAGATCTAAATGTGGCTAGAACTCATGTGGATCTAACTCTTCATTTATAAAAAAATACTAGTTCGAGCATATCTGTAACGGCCCGATAATCTTGATGACTAATATATTATGAGACGCATGATATATGATATAAATTATGTTCGAACATATATACACTCATGAAATGACTTTAGGGACAATCGGTAAATTCTTCGTAATTTCGATACGAAATTATACGATGTTCCACTTCGGACAGCCTATGATATTTGAGCCATAATTTTTCATACAAACCCTGATTTTTATGAATTTTATATCATCGAAAATCTAAGACCGAGATCTATAACTTCCGCGTTGGACATATTTCCAAACTCGAATAAAAAATAAGTAAAAAATACAAATCACAAATCTAGATGAATAGTACCCGAGGATGAATCTAGAAAACTCTAAAAATTCTAAAATTTTCTGATTTTTTTACATTACATAATTACAAAAATCAACCAAATAAGTCCAAGTATAAATAAGGGACATTATTCATTCATCTCAAAGTTTTGAAGAAAGAAAGAAACGTGGAGAAGAAGAAGAAAGTAGAAAAGAGAAAGGAACTAGAGAAAGAGAGAGATCCATTTTCTTTCAAACTCAAAGAAGAACAAATGCAAATAAATCTATAATAAGCCAAGAATGGAAATAACAAGCTTACAAGGCTTGGAGGTTGAAGGAGATCAAGTAAGTTGAGGTAAAGAATCTTGACCCAAATTTAAGTTATGAAGTTTTGATAAAATAATGTTATGGTAGTTTTGTTGACATACTTTTAATTACATTAAGGTGGTTAGTGAGTTAAGAAATTGATCTTATTAAGAAATGATCAAGATGATAAAGTTTAGATATTGAGTTAAGTTAATATGTATGGAGTTGAAGAGTTGTTTTGGTGGGGAATTTTGATATAGCATACATGAATGTTGAAGTTTAAAGAAATACTTGTGTGAGAATTATAATATGAGGGTGTTGGGAGTGCATTTGGGCAATTTAGGCATTGAAGTGTTGGTGTTGGGCCTTAAAAAGAACGAGTGTCATGACGCAAACAGGCTAGTGTCACTACGCGTACCAGAAAGATGACCTATATTTCGGTTTTTTCGGGTGAGCATCGCGATGCATAAAGCTCGGGGTTGCGATATGAAATAGAGGAAGTTCTCTGTCTCAGCCTTCTCGAGTGAGAGTCACGACGCACAAAGCTCGGCGTCGCAATGCGAAATAGGAGAAGCTTTCTGCCCCAACCCTACCATGAGGGAATCGCGACGCGTGGCCATTTCCCAGGATTAATTTTTTTGCCAAATTCAGTTTCAACTTAGGATATTAGAGACCATCCGAAAGATTTCGTATCATCTTATAGACACGTAATATATCATTTCATAAATATAGAACATCACATAGTAACAATAGTTTCAAAGTATATTCCATGATTTGTATTCTAATTAAGTTACCCATTAAATATCATCTCAAGAACCACAAATTCCTTCGGCAAAATGAAGTAATGTTAGCGGGACTCCAAATCAATGAGTGGACCCTTTTCTCAATTTATTTCATTTAAGTTGTTTTCGATATAAGACTTATTTTTAAAAGCACATAGGGTGTTAGTTGAAATGATTTGCAATTATTTCATGATTGAGAAATATTTTAGAAATAAATGATTTTTAAAGTATGATTTTGTGATTTTTGAGGCATGAGGGAAAAATCCATCTCAGTTGTAACTTGATACAGACAAGAAATTGACAGTTACTGGAATTGACAGACATGACATGTGCACATGGAGAGCAAGACTAAGGGGACGGCGATACGTAACGCCTCTAGATCCTAGTTTCTGTGGCTTGGGGGATGACGACACATAACGTCTCTAGATCCTAGTTTCTGTGGCTTGGGGGATGACGACACGTAACACCCCAAACCACCAGATTTCGGGGCTAGGGAGATGGCGATATGTAACGCCCCTAGACCGTAGATTCAGGGATAAGACAATGGCATGTATTGGGGGATGGTGATATATAACGCCCCAATGACATGGATTTACACACCTGACTCCAGTTCAGTGGCTTAGGGGGCGTCAATACGTAACGCCCCAAGACCACTAGTTTAGGCGGATGAGGGGACAACGATACGTAACGCCCTTATGCGTCAGGTTTTCAACAGCCATTTAGATACATATTTTCAGTTGCAGACTTTCAGAAAATACGTTTTAAAAAAGAGTTTTCATAAGAAACTGTTTTATGAGAATTTTAGAGATTTTTAGGCCAAAAGCAGTTTTCAGAAAAGTTTTTCCAGAAAGAAAAATGTTTTCGCATAATGAAAGAGATTTCAGAAAAGATGATTTGAGATGAATTTAGTTTTAGAACAATGGATTTCTAAAAAGCATTTTAGTACCTATTTTTTAAAATGTCCACTCACTAAATCGTTCAAACGATCTAATCCCCCCACTCCCAGTGTTTTTGTTTAGCAGGTTTACCTAGAGGACAAGCTCCGGAGGATGGATACTGATGGCAATTACTAGGGTGTTGAGTCCACCAGGTCAAGTCAAAGGGAGAGAGTTCAGTCAGAGTCAAAGAGAAGTTATGTAATAGTCATTGGTATTGCATCAGGCGTTGCATAAAGTTATTATTTTTATGAATAAAGTTATAAAGGAAAGTATTATTGGGTATACGGTTATCTATATTGAGTTGCATTTCATGTTGATGGGTCATGGCAATAGTCCCTATGCATAAGTCAGTAATTTGAGATGAGTTTAGTAAAGATGATTACAGTCAGATAGTCAGAGGCTCAAGGGGATATGTCAGTTTATTCCTTCCGATAGCATACTCTGGAGGGGGATGTTACAAAGATGGTATCAGAGCATGGTCTATGGAGTCAATGACTGCAGTGGGTAGAGTGATGGGGTCTTGTATACGTAGTATGCCCGTGGTACTAGTATGTGAGGCACTACCTCTCTAGTATCTGATCTTCGAGTACGTCCTAAAGTCTTATAGACAGGTTAGTAAACATTCCTAAAGTTATCTGAATATTCTTCCATATAAAAGCAACCATAATCCTCGTTCTAGCCGAAAATCCTTTTGTAGTCATCTTCGTTTAAACCATTAGAATTTAATATAAGTTATGAAAATAAATAGTAAAAGTTCAGGGAATGTTCACCCAATGGAGTGGAAAGAGAAAGCAATAAGAAAAGTAAGGAATAAGGTATAGATGTTTAAGGTTACCAGAGACAAAAGAAACAAGAGAGACGGAATGAGATGATAAAGAAAGTATAAGAACTTATAGTAGTAAAGAGGGAATATAGCAAGCCTGAGTAAGAGTAAAATATCGAGTAGACTTAAATAAAGTTATTTTCCTCCAACCAAGATCCATTTTCTCCTCAGAAAATCCATTCAAACTAATTCAGTAGCCTTTGAATATCTCGTATAGATAGCAAATTCCCCGAATGACGAGGAATAGTCAGAAAGATAAGAGTGGCAACAAATCTGATTTGGCCGTGGAAGTCCCAATAGACACGAGATACCAAAAAGTACGTAGAGATTCTAGATACCCAAACCTAGACTTGTAAGAGATAGAGTGAATGAACGTCGTAAAGGAAAAAAAATTAGTTGCCTTTACCAAAAAACCCGATGAAGATAAGGTCTCAAACTACCTAGATTTCGAATCTCGCAGTGATACCAAATAAGGAAGTTGTCCTGACGGAGTCTTTCTCGTACATATTTTACATGAGTAATAGACTCTATCAGGACATAGCGTACCAGAACAAGCATGTCAACCTCCGTTTAGATATGGAACTCATGTCCTAGCCCTTCATAGATAAATAAAGATAACCGTAAGAAAATCCAGTGCCCATTAAAAGAGACAAGATGGACCTTTCGAAGCTAGAAAAGAAAGAAACTGACACAAGTCAGGAATAGTAAGTTTGTAGTACCAATAACAACCCATGGATCAGACAGATGTTAATGGAAATCCTTGCAAGTTTAAAGAGTATAGACTCATGAGAATGAAGATATTTGGAAGTTAGCAAGAGTATCGGTATGGACAGTTAGATTAAGTGTTATAATTGTAGCCTATGACAAGAGCAGAGAATTAGAAATAGCCAATAGGGATGAATCATCACTAGTCTTGATAGCATAACTTAGAGCCAAGAGAAAAGATATGGGATTGGATAAAATGGAAGGATGCGGAAAATAATGAGGAAGTTCAGTACATAGAGTAACATAAATAAGGTAACTTAAAGACAATAAGGTAGAGGGAGATCGCATGATGGTTGATAAAGGTTGGGGAACCTTAAAACATGAAGAAATAGATGCAAATCCCTGCAAAATGAACGATAACTCTTCTATTCAATAAACTGACCCTAGTAAGTGTATAGGAACTTAATGGTCCATCACTAAACCTAAATGAATAATAATGAATATTCATGGATTTCTATGAAACGCATATAGTGACCCTTCAAGTTAGAGCCTAGAAAAGATTTAACCAAATCAATGAGAAAACATAACATGAAAGATAAATTATGAAACTACAAGACAATCAAACCAAGGAGTTCAGCAGAACCTAGATAAGAATCATAAAATAATGATAGTTGTAAGAGATGGAGTAGTTAAGTTCGCCATAAGCCAAGCAAAAATTTAAAGAACCAATCTGACCCATTATGAGAGCGTGGCCCCAAAGAAGATAAAAACTCAGAAAAGTAAAAAACCAGATTGCAATTCTCAGGAATAAGATATACGACTTATAGAGATCCTCATTATACTAGAATGGGAGAACTAGTAGGAGAGTAGCACCCGAACTAAAAGTATTAGTGGTGGTATCCTAACATGTCGAAGAATATGGAGTTCTAGAAAATAAATGAATTAAGAGGTAGTAAGATCAATAGTCAAAGAACGAATCATGAGTGAAGTTGAAGAAGAAAATTCAGATAATACATAGCAGAAGTACCTTAGGGTGGGAGCCAATGCCAGATAGGTAAACATGGGAGCCCTAGGCTTATAAATGAGTAGCAAGTACAACCACAATACGGGTAGCTAGTGAGAACACCACAATCAGGAACGCTTTAGGACCAATCCCCACCCTCCTAACCCCTCATTATATAACAAAAAAAGATGGACCTTGATGTTCGCCTCAAGAAACTCCCAGAAACAAGTGAATGCGCAGTAAAAGTACACCGAAACATAAAATCTTCAGATTTAGTACAAGAGCATAGTAGAAGGAGAAAATAATGCTAAATAAAATATTTAAAGGAGAAATGGTCTAGATGAGATGATTAAGAGAAAAAGTATTAGTCAAGCAATAATGGAATACAAAAGAACCAACTTTAGACATGACCATGGAAATTGATGTCCCTCAGATAAAGATACAAAGACATAAACCACAGAGATTCAGGTATAGAATATAGTAGCAAAGAAGACGAAAATGACAACAAGTAAAATATTTGAAAGTGGGATTATCAAGATAAGACGACAATGGGAAAGAAATACTAGACAAACCATAACAAAGGTGCATAAATACCAATATGACTTTTGGTTATGAGTTCAGTAGAACTACGAAATGACTAGGAATGCCTACGTCAGTAAAGAAATGAAACTAAATATACATTAGATATGAAGTAGAAGGAAGATAGCAAGTATAATCATATGTTCATTTCACAACACACCGCTGCAAATAATACTTAGATGACTTGAAACAAATTTATTAAGGTAACACGTAAGATGGCCAAAGGAAAACAAATATATGGATATTAGTGATACCAGGACAACACTTAATGAAATAAGACAATATGAATAAATAATATTGGGATAACTTGGCAAGAATGACAAAACAATGCCAAAAGATGGATAACCGAATTTATATTAGCAATAAATTTAAGGTACGAGAAGAGTAAGAACATTAACCAATACCAAGTCATCAACGTCAATGTTAATGATAAACTAGAAGCAATGAGGAGATTGGTCATAAGCTATGAGGTTCTGAACTTCAGAGATAGATAGAGGCATAAGAACATGAAGGTCAGAAGTGATACTAGTTGAAACTTAGCAAAAATGAAAGGAATAGTTAAATAGACAAGTTAAGAGAATGAATGTCAAGATCAGATCGAGCATGTGGAGTTAAGGAAGCATCTAGTATGATCATTGGCAATGTCGACAAGAATTACTCTATATATGTTTGTCTCAAGGTTAAGTCATAAAGTACGGGAAATATTAGTGTTTCAAGAAATTTGAAAGTGCCCACTCAGAAGAGCCCGAGGATATAGTTAATAAGGTCAAATGAATTTTTGAGCCTACTATGGGTAAAAAAGATATGACATAGGAATGACCATCTAAAAGTCTTAAGAAATATTAAATTAGAACTGATAACTCGTGCATATAATCAAGTTAGAGGACATTGAGTATAACCAGAGAGATAAAAATAAGATATATGTGACGTATGACAATGGTTATAACAAAATGGTTGTGTAGAGTGCTTAACATAAATCTCATCAATTATAGGCGAGGAATTATCTCACAACAAAAAATTTAAAAGATTGTTCACTAAAACCCAAGAATATTAGTACAATATGTACTAGTATAGCAAGGAGTATGATACAATAAAGCAGATATTAAGGTAAGACGAAGAGTATATATGTTTGCTACCTAAGTGATAAATAAGCAGCCTTACAAAGATCTTAGTCATTAACTCAAACTGACCTAGATAATACAAATAGTTTTCAGCAGAGTAAAAGTTCATCCAGATAGATTGAAGTACATCCCCAGTTATGATTTTTAAGTCATGGCAAACGAGGTTCGCCAGGATAGTCGTATTGCACTATAGTATAATACCGGCTTATGTGAGACCGTCGTGAAGTAATGTGGTATAGCTGATAAAACGAAGTTGGTCATGAGTATACGATCAATTGAAATTCAGTAGCTTAGAGAATAGTGTGTGAAACAGATGACTTGTGGTAAGATATTCGGTATTAAGAATCCCAAGACAATTTCATGATTCCAGTTCTTAAGAGGATTCGAGGACGAATCATATTTAAGGGATGGAGAATTTATAACACCTCGGTAATCTTGACGACTAATATGTTATGGGATGCATGATATACGATATAAATTATGTTCGAACACATATACACTCATGAAGAATTTGGGGACAATCGGTAAATTCTTCGCAATTCCAATATGAAATTATACGATGTTTTACTCTGGATAGTCCATGGTATTTGGGCCATAACTTTTTCATACGAACTCTGATTTTTATGAATTTTATATCATCGGAAAGCTAAGACCAAGAAATAAAACTTATGTGTTGAAAATTTTTCCAAATTCGAAGCAGAAGTAAGTCAAAAATACAGAGTACAAATCTGGATGAATAGTACCCGAGGATGAATCTAGAAAATCTCAAAATCTCTCAAATTTTATGATTTTTTCATTAAATAATTATACAAATCAACCAAATAAGTCCAAGTACAAATAATGGATACTATTCATTCATCTCAAAGAAAGAAAGAAAGAAACGTGGAGAAGAAGAAGAATGGAGAAAAGAGAAAGGAAATAGAGAGAGTGTGTGTGTCATTTTCTTTCAAACTCAAAGAAGAACAAATTCAAAGAAATCTAAAACAAGACAAGAATGGAAATAACTAGCTTATAAGGCTTGGAGGTTGAAGGAGATCAAGTAAGTTGAGGTAAAGAATCTTGACCCAAATTTAAGTTATGGAGTTTTGATAAAATAATGTTATGGTAGTTTTGTTGACATGTTTGTAATTGCATTAAGGTGGTTAGTGAATTAAGAAATTGATCTTATTAAGAAATGATCAAGATTATAAAGTTTAGATATTGAGTTAAGTTAAGATGTATGGAGTTGATGAGTTGTTTTGGTGGAGGAATATTGATATAGCATACATGAATGTTGAAGTTTAAAGAAATACTTGTGTGAGAATTATAATATGAGGGTGTTGGGAGTGCATTTGGGCAAGTTAGGCATTGAAGTGTTGGTGTTGGGCTTGAAAACATACGAGCGTCCACGACGCAAACAGGCTAGCATCGTGATGCATACCAGAAAGATGGCCTCTGTTTCGATTTTATCGAGTGAGCGTCGCAATGCATAAAGCTCGACATCACGACGTGAAACAGAGGAAGTTCTCTATCTCATCCTGCTCGAGTGAGCATCGTGACGCGCAAAGCTCTGAGTCGTGACACGATATAGGGGGGCATCGCGACATGCAACGTCTGGCGTCGCGATGCGTGGCAATTTCCCAAGATTAATTTTTTTACCAATTCAATTTCAACTTAGGATATCAGAGACCACTCGAAAGGTTTCGTATCCTCTTATATACACGTAATATATCATGTTATAAATATAGACCATCACAAAGTGACAATAGTTTTGAAGTATATTCCATGATTTGTATTCTAATTAAGTTACCCATTAAATGTCATCGCATGAACCACAAATTCCTTCGGCAAAGTGAAGTAATGCTAGCAGGACTCCAAATCGATTAGTGGACTCTTTTTCTCAACTGATTTCATTTAAGTTATTTTCGATATAAGACTTACTTTTAAAAGCACATAGGGTGTTAGTCGAAATGATTTGCAGTAGTCAAAATGATTTACAGTTATTTCATGATTGAGAAATATTTTAGAAAGAAATGATTTTTTAAAGTATGATTTTTTGATTTTTGAGGCATGGGAGAGAACCCACCTCAGTTGTAACTTGGTACAGATGAGGAATTGATGGTTACTGGAATTGACGGACATGACATGTGCACATGTAGAGCAGAACTAGGGGGACGACGATACGTAACGCCTCTAGATCCTAGTTTCAGTGGCTTGGGAGACGGTAATATGTAACGCCCCAAGACCATCAGATTTCAGGGCTAGGGGGACGGCGATACGTAACGCCCCTAGACCATAGATTCAAGGACATGATAGTGGCATGCATTGGGGGATGGCGATACGTAACGCCCCAATGACATGAATTTGCACACATGGCTCCAATTTAGTAGCTTGGGGGACGGCGATACGTAACGTCCTAAGACCGCTAGTTTAGGCGTATGAGGGGACATCGATACATATCGCCCTCATGTGCCAGGTTTTCAGCAGATATTTAGATATAGATTTTCAGTGACAGACTTTCAGAAAAGATGTTTTACAAAAGAGTTTTCATAAGAAACCATTTTATGAGAATTTCAGAGATTTCTAGACCAAAAGTAATTTTTTCTTGAAAGAAATATGTTTTCGCATAATGAAAGAGATTTCAGAAAAGATGATTTGGGATGAATTTGGTTTTATAACCATGGATTTCTAAAAAGCATTTTAGTACATATTTTTTAAATTGCCCACTTACTAAATCGTTCAAACGATCTAACTAGTATTTTTGTTTTGCAGGTTTACCTGGAGGATGAGCTCGGGAGGATGGATACTGATGGCAGTCACTAGGGTGTTGAGTCCACCAGGTCAAGTCAAATGGAGAGAGTCCATTCAGAGTCAAAGAGAAGTTATGTAATAGTCATTGGCATTGCATCAGGCGTTGTATAAAGTTAATATGTTTATTAATAAAGTTATAAAGGAAAGTATTATTGGGTATACGATTATCTATATTGAGTTGCATTTCATATTGATGGGTTAGGGCAATGGTCCCTATGCATGAGTCAGGGGATAGGTCAGCCTATTCCCTATCGGAAGCATACTATGGATGAGGATGTTACAGTATAACAATTAGAGTATTCGAGAATCATCGGAAGTCTAATTTATCTCACAAATTGCACACGACCAGATATCGCTCAAGCCGTAAATAAGCTTAGTAGATATATAAGTAATCCAGGACATAACCACTGGAAAGCCATAGTAAAAGTTTTGAGGTATTTAAGAGAAACTTCAAAATATGTTCTGCATTATATGAGATATGATATTGTTCTAGAATGATACAGCGATGCTAACTGGATATCTGATACAGTGGATTCCAAATCCACGAGTGAATTTATTTTCACACTTGATGGTGGAGCCGTGTCATGGAAATCCTCAAGGCAAACATATATTGCCTTGATAATCAATCTTCAAGGGAGATAATGGTTGTTTGAATTTGTTAGTTTAATAATTTAATTGTAATTGGTCAATTTGCTTCAGTGAGTTGTAGAATTAGAGGATTTTGGCTTTTTAATAAAGGGAACTATTTGTTTTAACTGAATGTTGTTGATGTTTGTCGAGAATTTCTCCTGTTTAGTTGGTTAATTCAATTCTTGTTGTTAAAATGGGTTTTGTGTTTGCATTAATTTAATGTAGGATTTATAAAATTCAATGTGTGATCACATGCAACACACATTGAATTTTTCACCGATTTCGACCTTGAAAACCTCAGAACTAGAAACTCTTGTAAAGAGTAAAGTTCTAGATATTTGAGTCTTCTTTCAGTTGGAACTAGAATTACCTCAATCCGATATCGAAGTAAAAATTAATGGCCAAAATACGAAAATTAAGCAAAGTTTAAATTTCAGAAATTGTACAGTGTTAGAACGCCCTTTCAAGTTTCTGGTCTCCAAAATCCAAATATCACGTCCATTTTTCTAGTTATGCATCCAAAGTATTATTTCACCTACATAAGAAATAAAAAATCACAATAAAAATATATAAAACATAAATTTAATTATTATTTCACAAATGTGCTAAATTAAGGGGATTAATGAAACTACAAGTGTAAAATGATTAATTTTCCTTGTAATAAATGCACACTTTTTAGTGTTCATAATTTACCTTAAGCGCAAGTTGAGAAGTCATAGAGGGGAATGGGCTTAAAGCCTATAAATTAAGAATTGTCAGCGTGGATAATTCAAACCAAACACTGTAAAGTTTTATACTATTTGCTATTCCCATAATGACGTAGAGTACTGTCTCTCAATGTTTGGTTAAGCTTAGGTTTTTAATGATCACTACACTAGGAGAAGAGTCTTAATAGGGGTATTGACAAAATATCTTACATAGGAAATTTTCTAAATATAAGGTGTATAAATATATAGGGAATGAAATGATATAATCCTTAATGTGAAAAGACTAAACCTTTAGGTTTAAAGGGTTCTTTGGAAAGGATATGTTCCTTAATGGGAAAAAACATAA
Source organism: Zanthoxylum bungeanum (assembly GCA_019454045.1). NCBI lineage: Eukaryota > Viridiplantae > Streptophyta > Magnoliopsida > Sapindales > Rutaceae > Zanthoxylum > Zanthoxylum bungeanum. The sequence goes on along the minus strand of SKCR01038190.1, from coordinate 172,406 downwards.
CCCTTAAGGTTGAAAGGTTTCCTTGAAGGGTTATGACTCTTAAATAATCACATTTATTGACATAAGAGTACATTTCCAAAGGCAACCCTATATGTCTATAAAATTGAGTCATTGTGTTTATTTTTCATTCATCTTAAAAATTTTATAATCCATTCATTGTTAGAGAGTTTAAAGTTTTCCAAGTGAGAGAGTTTCCACCATTGTCCTAGTTCAAATTTTTGAAGAAATGAGTGCCCACTTTACAAGAAGTAGCCAAGTATTCTGGGAGAACGTTAGCCATAAGAGATCTATACTGTACCAAGGAAGGGTTAATAAGTTCTTAAAGACAAAAACTTTCTCGACTTGGTTCAAGTTCATCATCTTCTACATAATCATTTCTAGATTTTTTCAGTTCTTGTGTTTATATTTAATTGATGATTTGCATGGTCTCTATTTAATGATTTTGATTGAATAATGCATGCTATAAAATGATTAATGTTGACGACTGTTTTTTATTCGAAGGGTAATATGAGAAATTAACCCCTCGGATAAACCTTCATTAGCAATAAATTTGTTTAGTTAGTAGGGAACCAAAAGCAAATTTAGCAAGCAAATAAGAAAACACAGAGTTTACGTGGTTCGACGGATAGCGGCTCCAATCTGCATCCACAGAAGAAATGAGGTGTATTTTATTACTTGTTCGGGGTCAAGTCTGACCCGAGCTACAAGTGGGGGGATACAAGAATGCCAAAATAAACACCTCGGGTCTTACAACAAACCCGGTATAAATCTATCAAGTGGTTGAGTACTGACCTACTTTCTCTCTCTATCACTAACCCTTCAACTCTAATTTCTCTTGAAGTTGTGAGATGCAGAAAATATCCAACCCTTTAACGGAGACTTCAACCCCTTTCTATAAGCTCCCAAATCCACTGTTACACTATTCATGACATCAGCTCATGTCACTTTGTCAGCAAAAAGTCGTAGTGACACTTGGCTCAACCACCTCTGTAAGCGAAAACCTATCATTCCAACCTTTTGGCCACTGCTACACGTTTTGTTAGAGTGACACCCCGCAACTCAACTGTTGTGATACTGTTCTGTCTGGCAGGGTCCCTTCCCAAGGAGAGCTATTGACCAACTTCCGTTACATCAGCCTTCTAGAAGCCCAAACTTCCAAGTATGACATATGTCACTTATAACTCCAATACATGTCAGCCTGTGATCCCATCTTCATTCCTCGGGTCAGCATACCGAGGCAGATGATACTTGTCAATGCACATAGCTTCCTTAATCAGGTCAGGTTGCTAAGCACGGACCTCTTCGAGTCAGTTTCCATAAATACTCAAATGAACCCAAATCCATCACTTTCTCTCTAGGTCGGGTCGGTATCCCAACTTGCTTCGTCATCACCAGGTTCTGCCCTCAAGAGAATTTCTCTGTATAATGAGGTCAGATCTTTCTGTCAAACTCCGTCTGTCTCTTCAGGCTCTTGAGCTCTTATTATCCATTTTGGACTAAGTATCATTTCTCTCTTATCCCGTTCTCGATATTTTAATCTTTCTCGAGGTGAAAAACCACCATCAACAATTAATAACACATTCGCCGAACAGATATAACCCTAAACTCTAACATAATATTTTGTGAATTGCTTTTGAAAAATAGTTTATCGGGTCAACTCATTTAGTCTTTAAGGTTAGAGCGAAATTTTCAATTTATTTTTATATTTTTAAAAATTACACAAAACACCGCTATTAATATATATGTCTCCGTTGAGGGAAGAAACGACATTAATATTTTAAATAATTTTGTAAAAGTATAAGAAGTAACTGAGTAAAATAGCGTCGAGTACTAAAGGGAAATTTATCATACTTAAACAACTACAGTTGTTAAAGAAGACGCAATCAAGTTGCTACATAAATTAATTAGAAGTAAAAGCGTACATTTTAAACCAAATATAAAAATAAATCTCCCCCAAAAATAATTTTAAAAATATTGGAATCAACTTTAATTCATTGCATGTAGTCGGATTTAATGTAATTAGGTTCGATGGTGTCCTCAATTATATGATATTTCCTTATCATGAAGTCAAATTCTTGCTTAGTATGGCAAGGTACCTACTTATGTATTATTGTTAATAAAATTTTATTTATTTTTGTAATGATTGATTTGGTTACATATATATTAATATTTTACTAATCATGGTCAACTATAAAAATTTCCTTAGAACATTTAGTTTTAGATACTTTTTCATACACTATACGGCACCAAATATTTAAAAGATTGGTGGATATTCATAAAAAAAATATATATGAAACTAATGAATACTGATTTTTATATATAATTAATTTATCTAGTCTTCTCAGTCCACTCACTATAAGAATATGGTCTTTTAGCGTCGTTAAAATTTGACGTTAAAAGAGTTCAAAGTCGACACTTAAATTTTTAGCTTCAGAATATGATGACGCAGAAATGGATGCTAAAGGCTGGTCGTGAAAATATTTTAATATGGATAAAGCTTCAGTGACGCTAAATATTCAACTCTGCATCGCCAATAGTCGTCACTGAAACCAATATATAGCGACGCTAAAAATGAAAACTTTTGTGTCAATAAGCAACGGTGACGCTAAAGATCATGGACTTTTAGAGTCGCTATAGTGGCGTCTCTTAATGTGAATAACTATTAGTGTTGACATTTATTATGTCGAAGCTAAATACAAACATTTTGTTCCGCCAAATATATTTAAAAATATTAAAAAAATAAAATATTATTAAAATATATATGTAATTACTGATAATTACATATATATTTTAATAATATTTTATTTTATAAAATTTAAAAAAAAATTGAAAAATTAAATTCAAATTATTATTATATATGAAATAAATATTTTATTACATTAAATTAAAAAAAAAATCATGCAGGACGATCGATCAGGTTTGGTGCTGTGTCTGTCAGGCCTGGAGGAACTGTGTAAGTCGATCATGTAGCACTGTCTTGAGCGAGCGATCTCTCCATAAGCGCCCGCAAACTAGCCATTTCTCAATCATTCTCCCCCTTCTCCTTCTCCTTCTCTAGTCGGTCCACTCGGTCTTGTGTCAGTTTCAACTGCTTCCTCAAGACAGTGACCTCCTCTGAGGAGCCGGACGATCAAGAAGTAACTTTTGTTGTCTTCCCTTGAGTGCCAAATCCTACGTTATAAGAGGTGGTGTTCTAGAACACTTGACGCGAAAACTTCTCATCAGTTAAAGACTGTAAGCCTTGCATGAGATTTTATGTTTGAATGTCCATCATGCGTTCCTACATTTTAAGATTATGTGTTAGTTAAAAATAATGGAAAATACTAAAATTTTACATAATTTATATAATTAAACACTTACATAGCACTTTCGGACGACATCGTTCACACAACCTTTGTCTTGAGTGTAGTGGGTGAGCTAGAAAAAATCTGGCATTGGGAGGGGTTGTGACACCTCTCCTGTGCTGATTTGCTACAGACGAAAAATATTAATCAGTAGTTAAATATTGTTAAAATGCAATAACGAAAACATATATCCACTTACCTCGGAGTGTTCCTCGCGATGCGCGAAAAACGGCTTCAAGCCTCCAATATGGTTGAACTGTAAATTCTGTCGATTCACCTTGTCCCGCACATAAATTTACTACAAAAAAGAAGTTAGTCACTATTTTATTTCAAAAAGTTTACAAAATGAAATATTATGAAAATTTAAAAATTACTGGGAATTCTTTTGAAGCCCACATGTCACACAAATATGCCCAATCTTCCTCACTAATGTCATGCGGCTAACGGGAAACAGCATTAACCACACCATGCTTGTTGAAGATGGGCTTGAATTTCTTCGTGTAGTAGTTCAAGTACGACTTACCCATACAGTGACTTGACTATATTCAGAGCAGTCAAGTCAACGTCGATCCACTCCTACAAAAAAAAAAAAAAACACAATAGTTAGAAGTATCATTTAAATAGGGGTGTCGAAACGAATTGACGAATCGAATATCTATCGAATCCTAAACAAATCGAATCAAATTGTGATGGAGTCGTATTTGATTCGTTTATTAAACGAATCATAATATCAGGATTCGTATTCGATTCGTTATTAAACGAATCGAATACGAATATTTGTTTAGTCATGATATTATTCAATAGTATAAATTACCATAATTTATTTACGTTAATTCTTCATAAATATATACATATGAAATACGTAATTAATATATTTACTAAAACTAGCTCACCAAAAATTGATAATATTATTTTTTATGATAATTAATCATAATTTCTCGAATCTTAATTAAAAAATAATAATAACCAGTAAAAAAAATAATAAAATAAACCAGAAATGAATAAACGAATCAATGAGCTTAAATTCGTATTCGATTCGTTTAATAAATGAATCGAATCAAATTGACTCATTTATTAAACGAATCCATTTTTTCAAACCTGTATTTGTTTTAAAACGAAGCGAATCGAACGAATAAACGAATCCTAACCTAAATTGTCACCGCTACATTTAAATAAAAATAAAAAGTAAAATGTATGACATTTAGCATCACTATCTAAACAGGCGACACTAAAATATGAACATACAACATCGTTAACTAAGTTCGACGATAAATATTGATGATTCTATATAACGACAAATAATTATCGACGCTAAATGCCTTAATTTTTTGGGTTGAATGTACGTTGACGATGCTAAATATTGTTATTTTTAGCATCGTTTGGTTTTGGCGACGCTAAATTATATATTTAACGATGATTTATTTGGCGACGCTAAATCTTTGGACATTAAATATCCCATACATGATCAGATTGGTTGCCATATATAACTTTAAAAAAAAAAAATCATTAATTAAATTTTAGTAAAGGAAAAATGACCAAACCCCTGTCTGTTTGGTGAAATTAACTATTTATTCTCTTATGTCTAAAGTTTATCGAACTCCACTGATATTGAAATGTTATGTAAATAGTCTGATACACTTTTGAAAAATTAATTCGATATTTTTGCTATAGCCAAATCTATAATTGGAAAAAGAAACTAAGCAAAAAAGTTGACAATTCATGAAATATTGCTATTCACTTTAAGGAGTTTTGGTAGTTTTACAAACTTGTAGGGGGAAATGATTAATTTCACCAAAGAAATGGGAGTTTTGATAATTTTTCCATTTATAAACTATAATTTTCTATGTCAACCTCTAATTTAGTTGGTTCAAATATTTTTAATATTGTCTAATTAAAATGATATGACTTTTGTATTTGTTATTTTTTTTCTCTCATACAGAAGAAATTTTTTGAGGATGACATTATTCAAAAAGAAAAATGGAGAAAATAATTTTAAGGTACCATGATGCCGCAATAACACTATAACCTTATGAATTTTATCATTTGATTATTTCATGAATTTTTTTTTTACTTAAATCTATATATCAACATCTAATTTATTTTAACTACTCATAAGTATCTCCACCCTATAGGTAATTGATTTAACTTAATTTTTTGATTTAAATATAGACTTCAAAATAACAATGAATACACTAATGATCAGTTAAAATAATTTCGACTTATATCCTTATTTGCAATTTTATAAAATTCAAAGGATGTCCACGTTATTTTTCCAAAATTAGTCTTTTTTTTTTTTTTTTTTTACTTTTACATATACGACGAGTCACCACGATTGGCGAAGCTAGTCTATAAAGCAAAGCTCAGTAAAGCCATTGAGCTAAAAGCTTTTCTCCATTAGCCATCAATATCTACTGAAACAGAACATGGAATCCAACGAATTTGAACATCCTTACATTCTCTGAGCTTTGAAACATCTTCTCATGGTAATGTGTTTCAACCCCACTTGCGCAATTATGTTCTTCAACCACTCAAAGCAGTTTTGCAACTGGGTTTCTTTTTTCTTTTTTTTAGCCTTTAATTAGTCTTTGCTTATAAAGTTGTGTGTTTGATTTGATACAAATGGAGGTCTCCATGGAAAGTAGCTATCTTTATTCAACTAGTGTAATCATATTATGAGCAATTGGATTTGCTAGTGATTTATAGTAGAATATTTTGTTGAAAGTGAAGTTGCTAGAAATGGGTTTGTTGCTTGTATGTTCAACGGGGCCACCAATTAAACGAAGAGCTGGATTAAGGATAAAACAAGCGGGGAGAGGTTCATATCGTGGTAGCTAGAGAAAGTTTTAGTATTAATTTTTGGGTGAGTTTCAGTTTGTTGTGTATGTGTTAGGCCTCTTTGTGTATTTTTCCTTTTTTTTTTTTTTTTTTTGTTGGTGGAGTGTTCAATAGATGGGAACGACTGCTTTGAGGCAGTTGTTGAAGAGCTTTTGCAACAATTTGCCTTGGAATTATGCTGTGCTTTGGAAGCTGAGGCATGAGGGTCAAATGTAAGTTTATTTTTCCTCAACTTTATGGCCTTTCTAATTTATTTGAAATTAATGCATATATTGAATGATTTTTCTCATTGACATAATATTTTGAGTCCGATCGCTTGTAGAGTTGTAGGTCATACTATTTTTGATGGCCTTTATCAAATGGTGTTGATTTTTGGGAGCAAAATTTGTGGATAATTTTGTCATTTTAATTTCATTTTTTCATTTTTTTTCTTCCTAGATTTGGTATACTGTTATTAAGTTGTGAAGTTGAACAGGAAATATGATTACTTTGTCAACTTCTGTAATATGTATGTTAATATTGAATTGCATCATTAGTTGCAAGCATGTCTCTGCATCAGAAGTTGAGTGACAAAACTTTTAATGGTTGAAAATGTAGGATTAAGCACTATTTTTTGTATTATTGACCTCTTAATCTAAATCTTAGGTTTCTATATTTATCTTATCTCAATATTCTGATAGAGGTTTCTTAAGGATCTATAAATTTGTTGTCTTTTGTGAATTTATGAATTGGTTCTTATTTATAGGATCTTGAGCTGGGAAGATGGGTACTGTGACCATCCAAAACCCAGAGGACCTGTGGCAATAATGTCAGAGGACATTTACCGCAATGGTGCCAATGAACTATTTTCTTCACACAGTGAAACAAGTGCAGGTTATGGTGGTTCTGAGGGATACCCAATTGGACTAGTGGTGGCTAACATGTCACATCTTCAGTATGCCTTGGGAGAGGGGTAAATTCTTGTTCTTGAACTTTATAATTATGTATCGTGTTCTTCTTTACACTCAGATTATACATACTTTATAACCATACGAAAGAAGTACCGCTAAAATTATTATCATCATCTGTCCTAAAGATAATTGTTCAACATTTCCTGTTGCTTGAATACTAGCAACCTAAATCTTGTTATTTAATTGTGTAAAAGAGTCGGGAAAGTAGTGGGTTTTTTTGTGTGATTTAAAACTTTTGTGAAGTAATATTTGTTGACGTTGTGCTACAATGCATCAGGGTTGTTGGCGAAGTGGCAAATACAGGAAATCATTTCTGGGTGTCATATGACAATGTTTCCACCGGAAAAGTCAACTCTAAGTTAGTTCTGGAGGTGATTTTCTAATCAATAGACAATAGTGCTTCGATTTACAGAAAGTTGATTAAAGTTTTGCAAATACTGGGGAGAATACATTCACATCTGAAATTTTTTTCATTGACAGTGTCCTGACGAATGGCTACTTCAATTGGCATCGGGTATCAAGGTAACTTGGTTCTGCATATGCCTTACAGGTCATATTTCATATATTTGCTCTACACAGAGATCTGTTCACGTGCACACGTGTTTGCTCGTTTATGTTGCGCAGGCGTGCATTAGGAACATTTGGCAAATTGCCATGCCAAACTTTAAATCTAAACTCATGCACGTGGATGATGAGTTGACTGTTTATAATTCTTATGCAGACTTTCTTACTGGTACCTGTACTTCCACATGGAGTTGTGCAGCTTGGCTCATTGGAACTGGTGTGTATTATTTTCTCTGAACCTTATGCATTGGCTTGTATTGGTTATATCACAATCTAGATGGACATTCTATTACCCACTGTATTCCTGTCACTACTCTACAATAACGGTCACTGTGAGTCAGTATCCTTTAGAGTTTAAATACATGCCAAGACAATTTCAAAATAATGAATTCTCGTGACTAGGTATAGTGATGATGCATTTACTTAAAAGAAATGTTTCCGCTTAAGGATGTTGTGTACTTCATAATGATATCCTCTTCTTTTGTGTGCATGTGTGCCTCCATTAGTACTGTTTGTATTTATTATATTTCTTTGACTACCAACAGGTTGCAGAAGATCTGGCAGTGGTATCAGACATCAAAGATAGATTCATTCACAATGCTGGAAGAAATGGTGTACTCCCTATCTTAAACAGGGATTTCCAAACTCGATCATCCTCAACACTAACATCTGGTCTCATGGATAGCTTAGATGAACCATCAGCTTCTACCATAAGCCAATTGAAATCAGAAGATTCAGATACTGTTGACAGTGTCAAGCCGAGTAAAATTTTGCTCTCAATTTTGGACCCCATTGTGCCGTTGGTAAATCTTCAATATGCACTAACGGGATCTGCGAAGGACCTGTCAGGAACTTTCAGAAGTGAAAGTGGAAGTAAGATTGGTGTTCCATCAATTGGTCTCAGTGAATTATCAAAGTCGCAAAGTCCTTACGCTTATGACGACCAGCTGGAAATGATGGAGAGTAAGTTGTTTGGTTTGTCTTGTCTGTAAGAAGATTTACTGTCATATTCTCAATGTAATAAATACAATGTGGAACTATTAGGTGAATTCTCTGCAAAGGACCTGCCACGAACTTTCAGAAGTGAAAGTGACAGTAAGATTGGCGTTCCGTCAATTGATCTCAGTGAAGTATCAAAGTCACAAAGTTATTCAGCTTATGCTGACCAGTTGGAGATGGAGAGTAAGTTGCTTGGTCTGTCTTGTCTGGAAGAAGAATTACTGTCATATTCTCAATGTTACAAATACAATCTAGAACAACAATTTCAGGACATCTCTTACGACACAGGGCATAGTAGTTCAGCCAGTTTTCTTAACTTTCCCAAAGATTGTGAGTTACACAAAGCACTTGGATCAGCATTTCAGAGTCATACCAGTGAATACTTGTGGGACTCAACTCTCTTGGTTGATAATATATGTAACAGCTCAAGTTTGACTTGCAAAAGAGATCTCGATGATGGAATCGAGCCTACAAGTTCTGCCAAAGGCATGGATGCAGAATATTTGTTGGGAGCTGTTGTTGCCAGTGTATGTAAGGGTACAGATGATACTTCTGATATTTTCAGTAGTGTCAGATCTTCTTTAACTTCATTAGAAAAATTTGTTAATCTCTCTACACCACAAAGCCATTCTAAGGAAAGCATTTTGGGGGAGGATGATACATTTCCATGGAGCAATGTCACATCTGCACCTCTTACTGGGGAGAAAAATGAATTTACACCAATTTCTGCTTCTTTCAAGAGCAAGATGGGAACATTTGTTGACAAGGAGCAGCTGGAAAAAGGATTCAACAGTGTGCAGCCTAGGAAGGGAATGAAGCTGTCCAATGTAAGCAAAAGGAGGACTAAACCTGGTGATAACCAGAAACCAAGACCGAGGGATAGGCAGCTGATCCAGGACCGCATTAAGGAACTTCGTGAACTTGTTCCAAATGGTGTGAAGGTCAGTACTTACTGCTTAAGCTGTGTTAATGCAAAAACCTTTTTGCAGCTCTGGCTCAGCAGCTTTCACTAATTTATTTGGTGTTTTGTGATAAATTCAGTGTAGCATAGATGGTCTCTTAGGTCGAACCATAGAGCACATGCTGCACTTGAGAAGTGTAACCGACCAAGCTGAGAAGTTGAACAAGTGGGTGCATCACGAGGTATGATCTCTAAAACAGTCCATATTTCTTTTAAATGTCAGTCACTCCTCTGGCAAGTTATTTGTTTCTGCTGGGGGTACATAGATAAGTTTTAACCGAAAAAGATCATATTAAACGACAGGTTTGGCACAGTGAATGTCAGCCATGGAGATAGAGAATGCAATAGATGTCCCAAGAAACTATTGGATAAGTGCGATTAGTATTGTGTTTATCTACATTTTATTTGACACCACTCATTAACAAATACACAGAAGGAAAAAGAAAATCAGAGACCTTTTCACAGTTGATTGGACACTAGTTTAAGAAACATCATAATCATTATGCCCACTAGAAACTGGATGTATCAAAATCCACACTATCTATGGTTGTAGACTTTGCTTGCTGTGTTAAATCACTATGATCCCGTAATAATTGCATAAACACCTCCCTCCAGTTACAAGGACTAGGCATGTTATTGTCTGAGTTTGGCCGCTGAAACATAGGATATGCTTATGTGATCTGTAAGTGGAAGTGCTAAAACTCAAAATGTTTTGTTTACAGGTTGCTGCCCGCAAGGATTTAAGATCATCCGAAACCAAGGATGGTAACAAAAACGGAACCACTTGGGCATTTGAAGTTGGAAATGAACTCCTAGTCTGCCCAATAGTCGTTGAAGATCTTGCGTACCCAGGACACATGCTCATAGAGGTTAGTCCTTCGATCTCAATCATCCAACAAACCATATAGTTTGTAAATTTCGAATGCTAATTGCCAAGCCACATTCAACACAGATGCTATGTAATGAGGACAGTCTATTCCTTGAGATTGCACAGGTGATAAGGAGATTAGGATTAACCATCCTTAAAGGTGTCATGGAAAGCCGTAGTAACAATACATGGGCTCACTTCATTGTAGAGGTATACTTTCTATTTCTGTGTTTTTTTTTTTACATGCGAATGTATCATATAATGGAAAGTCTTAATATGAGACACTGCAACATATGCAGGCTTCCAAAGGCTTTCACAGAACGGAGATTTTCTGGCCTCTTATGCACCTGTTGCAGCGCAAAAAAAACCCCATCTCCAGCAAGATTTGAAAATGTCAACCATTCATAAGAAGCCATCCAAGAAAAGTGGAGAACAATTCCAATAAGTTAAAACACCTTTGCATTACCAAGCATTAGAGTTAGAAACCTACTTGATATCCATCTATTGTATCAATACAAGGATTAATTTTGTGAAGACTCAGATGGAATGTTATTCGGTGTTTTGTGTTGATTTAAAAACCATGCTCTAAACAAATGAATGCTTGCTCGCTTTCCAGATGTACATCATACATGAATGTTCTTACATTGTCAAGCACAAGCTTCTTGATTTATCATTTTGATAATCAAAGCTGTTTTGTTTCTGCCAGCAGTAACGTGTGCCACCAACCACATGCGACGTTTCTGGGCAGGCAATCATTGATAGGTACTAGAGAAGGGATGTTGCGGTCAATGGAATCACCTAAACCCAACTGCCTCACAAGGAGAAGGAAAGATCAATTGCTGGAAGCAATTACACTTTACATTTGTTAAATATGTGACGAAAGAATGCAAGAAAATCATGAATATGTGATACCTGACCATATTTGTTCCATCCCCAGCTCAGGACTTGGCCATCCTCTTCAATAAACAACAGCAAAAAAAATAAAAAAATAAAAAAATAAAAAAATAAGAAAATAAAAAACCAACAGTGTCAGAGAAAGAAAATTGAACACCGCCATAGTGTTTAACAATTTTCTTGTCAAATCCATTAAACTAGACTAATCAAATTGTTCTGATACAAGTAACTGACTCCACGGAAACATCTACTACTATAAGCATGGAACAATCACACTATTTTTTCCTAAAAAATTTTGGTTGCTCATCATTAGACAAGATGAGACAAGCACAAGAAGACCTCCAACATGGAATGGTGTGATAGAACATCTAGTGTGCAGAAGTGAAAAAGATGCATCTGAAATACAACCATTCACGAGATACGAGGGGGGGCATTAAACCTCTAGTCCTACCCCGAGGCCAGTGTCTAATACCCTAATCAGGTTTTCCGAAAAAGAAAAAACACTACAGAAGCATATAAAATTCATCAGATTAATTCTTTGAATTCAATGGGCCTATGTTTAGGCCTATAAATATTTATCCTCAACCTGAAAACTTATCTAGACGGCTAGACCTCATGCATTGACCATCAGCAATAGATTCATACCTGTTAGCATGGCACTATGTCGAGCCCCACAAGATACTACTTTTGCACGCTTACTTTCCACACTTGGAGCATCCAATAGCTTAGGTAAAGTCTGGGGCAGACATGCATATCCCTTAGTTTATATAATAAATCTCAAGAAGTTCCCTCTAAAAAATTATAGTGCAAATTGGACTGATGAACCTCTACTCATTAGCCAGGATCTGAAGGAATCTACTGGTTTGGGCAACTAATACTAGGTCGAGGATAATACTAGCTCACCAAAATATAGAAAATTTCATCCAGATTATAAATGGAATTGGCTTGGCTAAAATCAACAGATCATAGCTTGTGGCATGTACCTCAGCCTGATCAGCACCAGTTCCCAACTGTCCAAACTGATTTCCACCAAAGACATACACACGACCCTCCACTGAGATACACATGGTATGCCACAGTCCAGCCGCAATTTGTTCTACTTGAATACTCGATAAAGAAGACACACAAGTTGGTCTCAGCTGATCATTTGTACTTCCATGCCCACACTAGATCATAGAAATGTCAGACGAGACAACAACTTTAGTTGGGACAACTGAAATACTAAAAAAACATGGTGTACAAACTTAATTTTATTAAAATGAAAATGCAATAGCCCAAGAGCACGAAAGAAAGAAGAAACTGCTCTTCCACAGAAATTGTGGGCAAAAAAATCCGGCATCCATTCAACCCTACTTATCAGCCCTTGTGAAGCATGAAATATAAGTGCCACAAGGAATAGGAAACCAAAGTTTCCAGGTGCTAGTTCCTACATTTTTCTATTGAGTCATATCCAGATGTTGGGCCCACTTAGGAATTACTCAACCTAAGTAGTTAAAAGAATGGCATAGTGCATATGAGGCTTCCCACACCGTGGGCTTTGGGGAAGATTCAATATGTATTCAACTTAAGCAGTTGTAACAAAAACAAAAAAAGGCTGTGATACAAGAAGCAAAAATGAGTGCTATCATTCAACAGAAGCCAATACGAGCTCACCTGCCCATAGAGTCCCCAGCCAAAAGTAAGAAGTGCTCCTGTATCTACAAAATAAGAAAAATTAAGGGAAAATCCCAGGTCAGTATATACCATAATCAATAAGAAGTTAACAACTTCACCAACTACCATCAAAATCATCCTAGAAAGCAACAAAATGACTTCATCAACCAATGAAAGCAAGCTGTGGGATCATAAGAGATATCCAAAATGATCATATTAACATCAACTGAATAATATACATAACTCAAGGAAAAAATTTCTCATTATGATTAAAAGGCTTTCCAGCATTTTGACGACTAAAAAAATCAGCCATCAAATGCTGACCTGTTACTAGTGCACTATGCCGACCACCACAAGCGATTCTTTTCACATAACTTCCGCCAACCTTCGCAGATGAGTTCACGCTACCTTGATGAACCAGTAACAACCTATCCTTTCCAGAAGCAGCAGGCTCGATGCACGGGATGAGATGAGGAGTTGACACCATTTTTATCCTGGTACCCAAACCTAGCTGCCCTTCGCCTCCATAGCCCCAACCCCACACCTGTCCCATATCTGCAACTTCGGTAAAAACATGATGCATCAGGAGTCTTTCTTTACATCAAAAATCTTCGGTAAAAACATGATGCATCAGGAGTCTTTCTTTACATCAAAAATCTTCCAATAGCTTCGTACTTCCTATGACCTACAAAACTACGTAGTGTGACCACAAAGAAAGCCCTGAAAATGTGAAGTGTTTGGGTTGTGCTGACCCAAGACTTTATTGATTCACCTGATAGTACTAAAGTATGGCGCCCACCAGCAGCAACCATGGTGACCTTCACTCCCAGGTTTAGAGTTACTAGACAAGGAGACACTGTGAAAAATTCATCACCAGATGCTGGGTTCTCAGACTCCTCTCTAGCTGATGATGTTTTTCTTCGCTTTATAACTTCCTCTCCAGCCCTTTTGTTGTCCGACTGAGATGCTGTCCCACCAGTTATATTCGAGCTCTGAGACCCTGGGCTAACTGTGAATATTTCAACTGTCATAACAGCGTTTGAAAATCAGAAAGGCTATTTCCTTGAGATCCCATGTTTAAAAAACAATTACCTTGCTCACTTGTCAGTGCACTTTGTTTTCCGACGTTATCCCTTCGGAGGGTGACTTTTGCAGAGGGGACGCACTCTTTCCAGCCCCACGTGTATACTTCTCCTGCTTCTGCTGAGAAATGACATATCATTATTCCAGAACAGTTCGGGAACAGAATTTGTTCACTACATCAACTGAAAACCCCATCTAGATTAGAATAGGGAACTAGCTTAAAAATTAAAATGCCTGTTACCATGGACATCACTTAATTCCTACATATGCTACTGAACAAACAAAATTGGCATTTTCCCACATATCTTTTTATGGTCTATTTTCACTATCACCAAATATAGGTGATATTAACTAAATCAATTGATCAAATCAAAGGCAATCAAATTGTATCCGTTCTTTAATTTGCACTCTTTCTTCTTGTTTAAGAAACTTATTTATTGCTACCAAAGAAAGTACCTGTAACTGAGACACAATGAGCCCAACCAGCAGCTGCCATAGCTACTGAAGCATCACTGGGAAGATGAAATGGTTCTGGAGTTTCCTTAATAATGTGCCGCATAAAGAGTACGCTAAATCAATTTAAATTAGAAACAAAAATTCAATCTTTAATACATTAGTAGATGACCGCATTACCCCATGCTTCCCTGAAGTCAAATAGCTTTGACCTTCATCATCCGCCGAGCCCCACGTTATCAGTTTCCCAGACTCTATTTAAATCAACCACCGATCGAGATTCAGAAACACGATTTCATAAAAAAAAATTCTTAAAAAGACGAAAACAGAGAAATTAAAATTATTTGACCTGAAATGGCGAGAGCGAATCCACAGCCACCTCCACAAACGTCCTTCCACGTATCACCGCCACGTAAACTTACCGGGATCGGAGAGAGGATCGGCGATTTTTCCGGCGAAACTCCGGGAAGGTATCCCCACATATACATGGCGGTCCCTTTACATTCTTCCATTTTCTCATTTTCTTCCCTGTTATTTTCATCCATCACGAGAAATTAAACAAAATCTTGAGCTTCCGGTGAGAAGTATTATTTGATTTCTGGTTAAGATTTGTGTTTGCCAAAGAGAGTTGAATCCATTTTAGTTAAAGCTCAAAACTTCAATAATAATAATAATAATAATAACAACTTGAACAAATCTAGGGGCGTATCAATTACAAGGAAATGGCATATGCCACGTGGATGCCACGTATTTCTGAAAACACGTGGCGTGATCACGACCGTGTTCTGGATTATTCTTTCTACGCCACGAGTTCCCTAGAACTTTCTGGAAGATCAGGGAAGACCTTCCTCGTTTTCAAAGTTTGTGTAGTTGCTGCCACGTGGTGGGGCAACGTATCTAATACTTGTATATATTAATTTAATGTATCGATTGCATTAATTATTTGTTTATTAGTTTTTTAATCATCGCGTGCCCGAGCTAGGGATAGGGAATGCGCGGCTGAATCAAGGCCGTTCAGATTAAAATTTGTTATATTTAAAAAATACGTCTAATTTAAGATTTGATGGGATAATAATATATTATTTAGGAAAAACCCACCTTGAGGCCCTTATACTCTCAATGTTTTTTACATTACACCCATGTACTAAACTTTCTACACATTGCACCACTGTACTCTCAATGTTTTTTACATTGCACCATTGTACTAAATTTTCTACACATTACACCCCTGCACTTTCAAAAAATTGACATTCCACCCTTATTTTAACGGCAAGTTAACAGAGTTGAGAAATATTCTGACATCACCCACCCTTATTTGTGTCATATCTGTCTGGTTTAGGAAGAAGCACCTATGCTAAAAAGAGAAGAGCTAAAAAAATGAGTGTTTGCTATAAATGTGCACGCATAACATGCAATACTCGTTGTCGTTCTTTAGGAATGGTGTCTGATAACCGTGAAGCATTTTTGTTTGTTTTTTGTTGTTCATTAATAACACTCCAAGATCGTAGTTTTGATCTAATTTTTGCAATAAATTAGTTGGATTTTTGAATGTATCAGAAGGAGCAGAATATTTATGCGCTCTAACATATAGTTATGCGCCCTAGCATAACTTCAAAGTAAAAAAATTTGATCGGTCCAATCCGAAATAAGGGTGGGTGATGTCAGAATATTTCTCAACTCTGTTAACTTGCCGTTAAAATAAGGGTGAAATGTCAATTTTTTGAGAGTGCATGGGTGCAATGTGTAGAAAATTTAGTACAAGTGTGTAATGTAAAAAACATTGAGAGTACATAGGCCTTAAGGTGAGTTTTTCCTATTATTTAAGGAAAAAATTTAGCCACGACAGCCACCACCACCTTGTCAATAGCTTTTCCCCTCCTCCTCTGGCCAGATCTCTCTCCTCTTGTAGCTTTTGTTGCTTTTTTAAAAAAAAAAATAAAAAATTATTTAGTTTTTTTTTTTCCATTTTTGTGGTAGTGAAGGGTGGTAATAGTGTTTTTCTTTTAAGTTGGGATGTATTTTTTTGTTTGTTATGTTTCTAATTTATTGTGTTGGTGGGCTCTTGATAATTACGCAATTGAGTTGTTTTCTCTTACGTTGGTTCGTTGGTATAATATTAATAATATCGTGCCGTGATAGATCAGAGATGATAATTGAATTACCCAATTGTTTTAGGTTAAGTGACGTGGCTATGTTTCATACTACATACAATACCATCCATTATGATATGACTTTTGTTCCTTTTATTGGCTATTTGAGCAATTTAAGAAAGTTATGTATGGTGATTCGTCGAAAATGATAATTAATAATCAAGATCCAACAAAGTCTACAACTATTTGTCTAGCCTTGCTATATATCTTTCATAGATTTTGTTGTTGGCACATTTGAATAAATTTTCAGAAAAATTACCTACAATAATGTATCGGTATCATTATGTATTTTAAGCACTGCATATGGGAATCAAATACCATTGAAGAGTTAGATACAACGTGGAAGAATGTTATCAAGAAATCAAATTTAACTGATAATGGGTGGTTCCAATCAATATATAAAACAAGATCAAAATGGGTGTCAGCATATGTGAATTACGTGTTCTCAGTTGGAATATCAAATAGCCAACGAGTTGAAAGTAGTCATTCTTCAAAATGTATGTTTCGAAAAAAATTCACTACTTGACTTTGTGATTCGGTTTAATAGAGCACTTGCTAGACAACAACATGAGGTGTTTAAAGTCGATCATATTGACTTGAATGAAAATGTCTGAAATTTATATCCGATATATTTTTTGAAGTTTCAAGTTAAATATAACACCACAGTCATTTTAGCATATTTATCATGTTCTTATAATTCATGCATGCGATGTTTTATACACATGTAGGGTCTGTGTATAGACCGACCCCGAGCAAGTCGTTTGCAATCCAACGAGGGATTCCATTTAACATAGAGGAAGACCAGAGACAAGTTCAGTTAAGATGTAGAGAAAATTTCAAGATCATATTTGTGTCACGTTCGTTCCAGAGTTCGAACGCAACCAGTTTTCGCGTTTGTGACGCGTTCTTTAGTCCGTTCGAACGAAACCTTCCAGGGGATTTTTATTCATGTGACGTTCGATGGGCGTTCGAACACGACTTGCCAGAATTGTGCGCGTTCATGTGGCCTGCGAGTGGTATTCGAACGGCCCTACGATTTTTAGAAGGAAAACACTAGAGTTTCGTGGCCCATAAAAATAGGTCACTTCTTCGTTTTTCTCTCAACTCTCTCACACATCACCCACGTCCAAGAACCTCCATTTTTCTTTAGATCAAGCTTAGATTAGAGTGATTTTCATGCATCCCCAAGTAACAATGAAGCTAGTAAATTTCTCTATTTTCTAATCTAGCTATTGCCTGTATTTTAGCATTATTTTACAAGCACTCATGTGCATCCATGGAAACCCATGCATGACCCATGTCAATTTTTCACGATTTGGGTTAATTAAAGTGTTAATAATGCTTAGATTAGTGATTATTGTCATGATTTGTGCATGGTTTGAGTTGAATCAAAGCCTAGGGTTTGGGTTTGGACGTTCCTATGAGTGTGAGGTATAGCTAGGCAAAATCCTCATGATTTGGGGATGCATAAGACAAGATTCATGTTTTTATTGTGTTGCGATAATTGCTTGTGAGGAATGGTGTAGTTGTCGTGAGTTGGGTGTGCGATTTGGAGATTTTCGTCGTGAACCCCTCTTGGTGATGTCTTGAGTGAATGGTAAGGTTGGATATCTCATTATGGTATCTCGCAACAGCTTAGAATATGAGAAATGCCTTAGGCTTCATGAGCATATGCATTGTTCACATATATGATTATAATCATAGTGTTTAAGTATACTAACTATACTTGAATCTATAAATTCCACGCATGAGGATCCCTTCAGTTTCATTTGAGCAGGCGAGCGTTAGAACAACGGTTCTGTGAGTGAATGTTATTTCCCTTATTATGTTTTCAAGTTATTACGGTTGCGGTATGCCTTACTTATAGATTATGTATTATAAATAACGATCCATGTTTCATTTTACACAAATTATGTGGCATGATCTTTAAGTCGTATTTGATGGTCACAACTCATGTTCTCAGTTTGTAGCCCATGTGTACTCACTTATAATTCATGTATTTACAAGCCACGTATACACGTTTTCAGTTTGTGTCCACACGTTATTGTTGGGGCGGATGCGGAACCCCTGGGGTTGGATCAGTTTCTTGCGCATCAGAATTGGGTCTAACCCTTGAATATAAAGCATGAATGTATTTTTAAATAATTAAATAGAATATTATATTCCATGACGAATCCATAGGAAAAACTCTGGGACAAATCTGAGTCCGAAAGCTCCAAAATGGAGAAAAAAAAGTTTCAACGCGCGAGAGTTGCGACGCATGTTGTGCGCGTGTTGTGACGCGCAAGTGCGAGAGCATCAGCTCTCGGCACGTAGCGCCGTGCACTTATAGAAATTGTTCCTAGAGAGCAATTTCCACTTATTTTTAACCCAAATCACTTCAAATTTTCTCCAAACACCCAAAATATACTTTCAACATCAAAACCAACATCAACACATGTTATAGAACAAAATCATATTTATCAAAAATATCAAATATTTTACAAAACATAAATATATTCAAAATACATATATGCACAACTTTGAAACTAAAATACAAACCAAACAACAATCCCACAAAAAAATAACCCATTAACAATTCTAGGCCGCTTAAAGGTAGTCAAGTGATTCTAGAATGGTAGCTATAACTCTAAGTTTTCATCTTGAGTTCAAAACTCCAATTTTGTGTTTCATGTCTAATATGCATAAAATTTTACCCAATCACAACCATATTGTGTTTCTATACTTCGAAAACATCTTTACATAATTTATTAACCTAATTTCAACTTCAAACTATATTATTATGCATCAAATACATAATACATCACCATATGCTTCATTAATGATATCAAATCACTAATGAAAAACATAATTTACTAGAGAAGATCAAACTTACGTAACAAGCTTGGATGAAGGATCTAATATTCTTCTCTTTGTTGAAAATTTTAGAGAACTTCCTAAGTTTCTCTCACAAATCTTTAAGTTAACTCTTTACTTAATCAAAAATACTCAAGCTTGTCTTTTATAATCAAGATT
This sequence comes from Zanthoxylum bungeanum, assembly GCA_019454045.1. Taxonomy (NCBI): domain Eukaryota; kingdom Viridiplantae; phylum Streptophyta; class Magnoliopsida; order Sapindales; family Rutaceae; genus Zanthoxylum; species Zanthoxylum bungeanum. The sequence goes on along the minus strand of SKCR01038190.1, from coordinate 152,637 downwards.
CTAATTTTTAATTAATCAAAGTTTAATCAACTTTTAGGTTGGCTTAATCCAATTTATCTAAATATGCATACTAGGTGTAATCTTATCATTTTTGTCTAACTACTTGATTAATCAAATTAATCAAGTGATATGCACATATCATTACATATTTTATAAATACTAAAATATCCTCCAATTGTAAAAATATTTATGAAATTACAACAAAATCCTTATGTGATTATAAATTTAGATTAATCTAATCAATCCAAATTGGTCTAGTAAATATTTAATATTATTTAATATTATTTAATTATTTTAATTGATAAGTATAATATCCAATATTATTTATTATCAAACATGATTGGCTACCAGAGTGCTCAACGAGTACACTTCATATTATGAGACTCTCTAAATTCAGACATGTTCGTCATATGAACCTAGTTCATATGTACACAATTCGGCTACCTCCGAAATTATGAAGAACATGAACAACCTTTTCAAACTATACAAGTCGAGGTCATCACATATATTTAACAGTCCTTCCGTCGTAGGCTATCCGAGCTGTGCTTAGGAAACATGGATTATACCGTCATATTTCCAAGACGTATATCTCATATTGTCGACCTATCTACAATTCTTTACAACTAATTAGAACATTATTTTTGATGTATATGCGACCAGCCCTAGGTGATCGGCTTCGGCCAAAGTCTTAAGAATCGTGACCCATAAACATTGATATCTAAAACTCTTATGGTACACATCCAGTCCTACAAATCCTATCTTGATACACACTGATTAACGAGTGTATCAGTCCACACTTAACGTGTTGGGTTTCTAGATTAGTCCCAAGGATCATTCAAGCAAGAAATCATGTGCGAATACAACAAAGAGGCATGGCGGAATCATACTTACATTGATCGGATTTGGCGATGCGTTGAACACAAAAATCTTCAAGCTTTCGGCAATGGTCATTTTGTGCTCCTTGTCATTTTCGGTCAAGCTCCATGGATGGATCTCCAAGCTCCAAGCTTTGTGTTGTGATTCCATGCTCATGAAAAAGGTTTCCCTATCACCTTTGTATGTCCTCTTTAGTGTGCTAGCACATTGGAAAACTTGCCACAAATTTTCCTTCTTGTTCTTGATCCATTCGGCCAAGCCAAAATTGAAAGGAAAGAGAGATGGCCATTCGGCCAAGGGAGAGAGTGAGGGAGATGAGTGGTGTGTGTTAGTTTGTGTATCTAATACACTTAATTGATTTCTAAAATCAAATAAAACATATACCAAATTTTTGGTATTAGCCTTTAAAAAAATCAAACCAAGATTTGGAGCCAAAATTGGCAATTAATGCCTTCCAACCACCACCATCAATCACTCAAAAGTGACTAGTTATCACATCACTCAAAGTGACTAGACATCACATCAATCAAAGTGACTAATGATTTGACGCTTGATGTGACTTATGGGCCGCACTTGAATTCGAAATGCGAGTGGGCCAACAAACACTCCTGGGTCCGGGTTCGCTAATTCCGAATTAACGAATTTTCCGTTGCAACATAATTAAATCAAATTTAATTAAATAATTTTGCCTAGCAAAATTACTATTCACAACGTTGACGAATTAATTCTAAATTCAATTCCTAGATCCAGTAGGTGGACATCCAAGTCCGAAACATATATCTTATATATGTCAATAAATCCAATATATTCCGTAACCTTTTTCCTCTGAATCAATTAAGCCTTGGCTTTGGCACAACAAACTTAATGATCTCAGTTAAGCGGAACCCATTGACCTTGGAAAGCTTCGTAATCAATGTCGATGGACAAGAGGTGATCTTGACTTTGGCCAAGAAATCACAACTTGGACAAGACACCAATATGGAACAAAGCTTTCATGATTCAAACACATCCGCGACGGACAAAGGTCTTGACTTTGGCCAACAAACCAGTGCCAATCTTGGATCTTGAGTAAGAATCACTCAATGGAAGGAAAAACGCTTAATATGTGGTGAGGGTTTTTCGCGTAATTGGCAACCAATTAATTATATTTGTTAAGGTATCATCATCATACACCTTTAAACATGCATTCTAAAACATAATAAGGTACGTATAAATAAATATAATAATGATATGCGGATGGATACTTAAACACATTGTTCCTAGAACAAATCTCTCTCTTTCCTCTCTCCCGCTAGCACAAGTATTACTTCTACCCAATTACATAACACTTCTAAAGAAACCTCATTTACATTGAGGGGAATAGGTGAGAAGAGAAATACAAAGAGTCAAGAGGTAATAGGCTGGACACGCAGGTCCAATTTAATAAATTCTAAATTTATTACAACAATTTCCAAAATTGCCCTCACCCATCTAATATCCATCCGATATAAATTATTCATACATCGCATCCATGTATTCACACAAATCATGTTATCAATCAATCTAATCCAATTAATTAATCTGAAATTAATGACCATCCAATGTTCATACAACGATTTGATTTTGCGCGACTCTGACTCGTTTTGCGAATAAGTACTCAAAGTACGAATTCACGAATTATATTAAACTACAACATTAAATCCAATTTAATTTGTATTTAATACTAATTCATTATTTAATTCCAAATTAAATATTTACACTTTTTAATGTGCCTTTACGACTTAGATTCCAAATCTAATCTTTACGGGTCTCAAACCCCAATTAACATCCAATGTCAATTTAATTAAAGTCCAATGGGCTTTCAATTAATTTCATAAGGCATGGACTTTGGTCAACATGGGTCAAACCCAAATACCAAAGACCATTTAAGGAATCACCATTATTTGCCGAGAAACCAATTTAGGCCCATTAGACCCAATTAAAGTTAAAGGTCCATTAAGTTATAATTGGACTTTATGGATAATGTTTTGGGCCCAATTGGATCCAACCAATTAGCCTAAACCAAACTTGGCCCAACTAAGCCCATTAAGCCCAATTACAACTTTACAAGCCCAATTCCAAATTTGTCCCAATTAATTAAATTACCAAAATTCCAAATTTCATAATTTAATTAACCTAAAGTGTATGCCATAATTAATTACTCAAATTAATATTTCCAAAACACTAATTTACACAATTAATTATGCTTATCATCATCAAAACATGTCCAACACATTTGAATCAAAAATCAATCATTTTCCATGCTTACAAGTCCACGGCAATTAGGGATTATTTGTCCAATTCAAAATTCAATCCAATTAAATCTCAAATCAACATTTCCCAAATCATTTCAACTCATCCAATGAATCAAAAATCAAAAAATCACCATGACATAGGGCAGTCCAACTTTCGGCCAAGCCATAAAATGGGGAAAATTTTGATCTAATCCAATTTTCATCAAATTGATCATGCATAACACCATGTTATCATAATTTAAGCATACTCAAACAATCAATTTCACTCAAACATGCTCAAATCAATTTTGCCCAATTTTACCCTAATTTCAATTTCATGCTCAAAATGGCTCAAGATACCATTGTTGGGTTTCTAGATTAGTCCCAAGGATCATTCAAGCAAGAAATCATGTGCGAATACAACAAAGAAGCATGGCGGAATCATACTTATATTGATCGGATTTGGAGATGCGTTGAACACAAAAATCTTCAAGCTTTCGGCAATGGTCATTTTGTGCTCCTGGACATTTTCGGTCAAGCTCCATGGATGGATCTCGGATCTCCAAGCTCCAAGCTTTGTGTTGTGATTCCATGCTCATGAAAAAGGTTTCCCTATCACCTTTGTATGTCCTCTTTAGTGTGCTAGCACATTGGAAAACTTGCCACAAATTTTCCTTCTTGTTTTTGATCCATTCGGCCAAGCCAAAATTGAAAGGAACGAGAGATGGCCATTCGGCCAAGGGAGAGAGTGAGGGAGATGAGTGGTGTGTGTTGATTTGTGTATCTAATACACTTAATTGATTTCTAAAATCAAATAAAACATATACCAAATTTTTGGTATTAGCCTTTCAAAAAGTCAAACAAGATTTGGAGCCAAAATTGGCAATTAATGCCTTCCAACCACCACCATCAATCACTCAAAAGTAGGGGTGTTCATAGGGTTGGGTCGACCCGCGACCCGACCCGACCCGGACCGACCCGACCCGTCCCGGTCGGGTTTAAGAAAATTTAAAATTAAATTTGGGGTCAATTTTGACCAGACCCGAAATGTCGGTTCGGGTCACGGGTTTCGTTTGGAAAAGTCGGGTCTGACCCGACCCGACCCGATGTAAATAATATAATAACTATAATATATATATTTTAAATGATACAACTTACACATGAAACTGGCGTGGCTGTAATGGTAAAATCTTGGCTGATTCTTTGAAGGATTCCAGGTTCGAATGTAGATGGTGAGATTTGACTCACGACTAGTTTGAAACTTATCAAGGACTTTGCCACCTCAACCACACACCAACCTAGTTAATTTTTGACATCGAAATATATATGTTATATTTATTGAATTTTTATGGTGACCCGACCCGACCCGCAATTTTTTGACCCGACCCGCGCGGGTCATGTACTCAATTTTCGGGTTTCGGGTCAACTGACCCGATTGACCCGACCCGATCGGGTCATTAAAAAATCAAAAAAACCCGACCCGACCCGACCCGTGAACACCCATACTCAAAAGTGACTAGTTATCACATCACTCAAAGTGACTAGACATCACATCAATCAAAGTGACTAATGATTTGACGCTTGCTGTGACTTGTGGGCCGCACTTGAATTCGAAATGCGAGTAGGCCCGCAAACACTCCCGGGCTCGGGTTCGCTAATTCCGAATTAACGAATTTTTCGTTGCGACGTAATTAAATCAAATTTAATTAAATAATTTTGCCTAGCAAAATTACTATTCACGTCGCTGACGAATTAATTCTAAATTAACTCGTTCGCCCGAATTAAAATCTAATTTAATTTCGCGTCGAAATCTAATTACGTATAATATATAGAATATATTATTTTATCGATTAATTCCAAATTAATCATTCTCTCTCTTTAAATAATATTTTATCCCAGATAAAATATATCTGTAATTAATCCCATATTAATTTTCTCTCTCATCTAATTAATCCCAGATTAATAAAGTGTGAGTCATACGTCATCGGTCAATCTTCGGGAAGCGACCCATGAGATCCCCAGATATGTTGGCAGTAAATCCGGTCGTCGGACTATCCGAACACGTACGTACCTAGTACTACATTTTTACCGATTTACAAGACATGGTTGGCTTCTAGTAAAGCATCGTGCCTACCCAATTCTCCAGAAATATTCTTACTGGAATATGTGATATATATCAGGCGTAGTATACGTAGTATTGCGTATTTCGATCTAGCATCGGATGTCACGTGCAAGGCTTGGGGCTGGAATTGTGTCTGCCCCGTACGAAGCACATATCAGATCTCTGGTAACTAGTCTCTATAATCAGATAATCATGACCTAGTCATATTATCCTGATGACTGCAGTACATAGAGTACCAGTTCCGTATCCTACGTGATCATCATCTCCACTATGACTGGAGTGATACTTCCATCTCGACATCACACACAATACACTACGATTCTCAATATACCCAGAAGAGGCGTACACAGAACCTGTTAAAGCCCTGGACGACCAAAACCAAAGTATATTGATTGTCACAAGTATTAGCGGTGCAAGTCTCAGGTTAAGACCAAATACACCTACCCTGATTCGGACTTCCATAGACACATACTCATACTACCAATGGAATTCTGAGGGGTCTATCCAGAGCGAAGCTGTTTCCGTACCATCGGTAAACACAACCTCCTATTACACTTGCATGAGTATCCTATACCCTAATATATGAGAACTATGCCGTTATGCTCCCACAACGCGCACAAGTGTAATACTAGTCTGTTACGCATTATCGATATCCAATCTCGATAATACTCTGACTAGGGACATTTAATGATTAAACCTTCATGGATTGATATTGTCTCATATCATCTCAATCCGGAACTAATCATGGTAATCTAATTACAAATGATAAAAGAGCAATTTCCTTTGTCACATAGTTAATTTGTACAACAACACCATGATCTGTACAAATAGTGATGTTATGGGTCATAATTTTCCAACATAACGAACATCTAGTGGTCAGAACATGAAAGGTTTACTACATACATGGCAACAAAGTGTGGAGGATCACACACAAAATCAATGTTATCCTATAGACAAATGATCATATATGCTACTTGATAAGTGCATTAAAATGTACCTTGAACATCACTAATTCGGTTTGATTATCATGTGTTTAATCTTAATTATAGTTTATTTTGTGCTTTGTTATTAGGAAGCAATGAAACATGGATATTGGAGCAATTACGCGTGTATCAGGACCTTACAGACACATATGAAGCACGCAGGAAATGAGCCGAAACACATGAATCATTATCCTGCAAGCCTGGCCGCGAGTCGCTTAGTTCATTTTTTACGCAAATAATGACTCCAGGACCCCTCTATAAATACCCAAGCTCGTCCATAACCCTGAAAACAGAGAGAAAAGATAGAAAACACACAACAAATAGTTAGAAACATAATTTTTAGAGAGAATAACGAAGAAGTTTCAAGCCAAATAGGATGTCTCTCCGATCTATCAAGGTTGTGTCTCTCTTCTCCATGAAGAACTGATCTCCTAAGCAAAGCTAATGATGAACTCTTGTATTTAACTCTTATATTCATCTTTTTGATTCCCGAATACTCTTCAATGTTTAATACAATTGATGATTTATTATTTTCTATTATCTTTTGATTTATAATCCAGAGATTGTGTTTTACCAACTTGCATATAGGAATAGTCATGCTTCTTCTATGTGTGATTGGAGAGCCCAGTTGTGACTGGTAATGTTGTTTTATGAGTTGATCTTTTGCTGCAGTATTTCCTGTGGGCATATTGTCGACGTTAGATAGGTCATAACGATAGCTTTGTGTGTTGTTAACATAGATAAAGTAATTCATCGATTACCTTAGAATTTAAATATGTTTGAAATTGAATATCTTCCGATTATTGGTTTGGGATGTGAAACCTTCAATTGAGTAATAAAAGGAATCAACAACTGAATATAGAGATTTGATACAAGAGAGATTCTCGACGCTTTGCTGCATCTCCCTACTGATAACTCTTAAGTATTTTCCATAGTTTTTATTTCATATTACCAACTCAATCATTATCTTTTCATTAAGTTATTGCCAACATTTTTGTTTAAGTAAATTAGTTCATTGTAACCATCTCTCTGAGGAATCGACACCCCAACTAAACTGTGATAACCGTAAGTATCTTTTGGCCGTAATCAAATTTTGTCGCCGTTACCGGGGAGACGGTTTACAAGCAAAAAGAGCTGGTTTGCTTGGTCAACAACATAAGCGGTAACTTCGTTCCACCTTTATTTTTTATTATTTTTTGTTTTATTTCAGTTTTAATTTTAGTTTTGATTTTTTATTTATTTTTAGTTTATTCCTTTATTTCTGTCCTTATTTTACTCGTGTTTAATTGCATGCCTAGACGTAGGGATATGTTTGGTAGATTTGTTAGGATTGAAGATGACAACTCAGACTCAGAAAGTCTGTTTGATAATCTTTTTTCCACACCATCTACATCTAGCACACACGGCATGAGTGAGTATGAGAGACCACCCATGAGGACTCTTGAAGAGTACCTCCATCCCACTCGCATAACTACACCATCATGCATCATGTTTCCTCTTAATGCACCACATATAGATTTTAAATCTAGAATGATACAGTATCTCCCAACCTTTCATGGTTTGGAGAACTAGAAACCTTATGTGCATATTAGAGAGTTTGAAGAGGTTGTAGCAACCTTCCATGATCGGTTTGGGACTACTGTCACAATTAGACTTAAGTTATTCCCCTTTGCCCTTAAAGATAGAGCTAAAAGCTGATTGTATTCTTTGAGACCTCGGTCAATAGGATCATGAGGCGAGATGACACGAAAATTCTTTAACAAATACTTCCCACACCATAAAACGAATGCCCTGAAAAGACAAATCTCTACCTTCTCCCAGAAAGACAGTGAAACCCTTTTATCAAACTTAGGAGAGGTTTAAAGAGATGTTAGCTAGTTGTCCTCACCACATATATGATATTTGGAGCTTAGTGAGCTATTTTTATGACGGTTTAACCCCTAGAGAGCGCCAATTCATCGAGACAATATACAATGAGGAGTTTATACGAAAAGAACCTGATGAGGCTTTAGAGTACTTAAATGACCTAGCTGAGAAATCACACACTTGGACATGACCTAATGCCATGGATAACATTGACATGACACACCCCACTCCTTGTAGTAGAGGCATACACCACTTTAGGGAAGATGTAGTCTTAAGGCGCAAGTTGAGCTATTAACTAGAGAGATAAGAGCCTTAAAAGCCAAAGATAGCAAGATTATGCATGCAATAGCCCAGTTAGAACCCCAAGGGATATGTTTTATGTGTAAAGGGATGGACCATCCGACCCAAGAGTGTCATTTCTACGGTGAGATAAGGGAAACATATAAGGAACAATGAAATACCTTTGGGACGTACAAGAAGCCTTATACACTGTATTCAGATACCTATAATCCTAGTTGGCGGAACCATCCCAATTTAGTTGGAAACAGAAGCCCCCACAGCCTAGTCAGACACCACAAACTAGAGGTTACAGTGCCCCCCAGTATCACACATCTGCTGTTCATATGAATTCTCTAGAGGATACTGTACAAGCATTTGTGGAGGCCCAGAATAAATTTTTGAAGGCCCAAAAAAAACCAATCAAAGGTTTAAGTCATTGATAGCTCATGTAGTGAAAGACAATAAGGAGATAAAGAGTCAAGTCTCTAAGTTGACTAATGTCATGAGTGTGCAAGAATAAGGAAAATTTCAATCTCAGGCTCAACCTAATCCACAAGGGCAACATATGGCACTGGCTGATCATCAGACATCTAATATAAAAAGTGTTAATATCATAATCACTATAAGTGGTAAAGAGGTAGAGATGCAGGACACCTTCAACACTGTAGGTGCCACTGAGGATTGTAATGCAAATACTCCTCAAGAAGAACAAGTGCCACATATCCTAGTTAGAATACCATTCCCTCAAGCTCTTAGGCCCAATGCGAGAGCTACAGACCCAAATGGTGAGATCCTAGAACATTTAAAGCATGTAAAAATTAACCTTCCTTTGTTACATGTGATAAAACAAGTTCCCACTTATGCAAAGGTTTTGAAAGATCTATGCACCATAAAGAGAAAACATCATGTGAAGACGACTGCATTCCTGACAGAGCAAGCAAGTGCAGTAATTGAGCAGAGGACTCCACCAAAATACAAATAACCAGGTTGCCTCACTATTACTTGCCACATTGGCACATATGAGTTTGGTCAAGATTTATTTGATTTAGGTGCTAGTGTTAATCTCATGTCATATTCTATTTATCTGCAGCTCGGACTTGGAGAGATTAAACCTACATCTTGTTAGGGTTGGTGCTCAGGATGCCAATCCGGATCGTATTTATGTCCGATTCATAAATACGAGCAATCGTATTTTCCATAATATTACTAATTTTAGTGGTAGCACCATTGTCTTTTATACGCCTATTCGATCTAATTGCGATTAGATATCTGATTACGATTAGATCGAAACTAAATCCGGTTTAGTGATACGTGTATATTAGACAAAGACCCTAGGATTTACAATATAGTGCACAGTTATAACGTAGTTTGTAATTGACATTGGGAAATGCACTATTAGATGTATATCCTTAAATAAAGCTCATGGTCAAGATTTGCTAACACGGGTCGGTTAGTAAAATCCGCTGAGACCAGTACATGTCGTATATCGTGACTTGGTCCGATGGTTTATCCCAGTGAACCATGAGTCTCGGAAGACTCGTATAGACATATTGGTGTTTATTTGATAAGACACTGAACGACTCACTGAAGGTTTCCTAATAGATGGTACACCAACGTCAATAGAAACCTTCTCGAGTTGAGCGAGCATAGTGGTCATCTGACTTGAGATACCACAGTGGGATATATGAGTTATCCTCCACACTTTGATGGCAGTCACGTCAACGATCTATCCATGATCAGACCTCCGCCTGTTCGTTGGGTGTGGACTGATGCTCATGATATCCAGTGCGTATCAAGATAGGATCTGTCAGTCCTGTGTACAGAGCATAGCTTCCTCATGTGTTTATGAATTAGTAAATCCATGACCGTGGTATAACTTCGGAAATCAGTTCCGAGTGTTATTTAGAGATCATAAATTGAAAGTCGATTGTATTATACCGAACATGTTTGACGTTTTCATCTATACCCTAGGTATAATACAGATAGCCTGTGATGGAGGGATTATACGTATGCAGTGACCTCGACTTGCATAGTTTAGCGAGATTATCTGTGGTCGTCATAATCCATGAGTGAGTGGATTATGGACACGAAATTGGATTTCGTGACGGATAAACCTAAACTTAGAGAGTCCCACAATATGAAGTGTACTCGTTGAGCACTTGGGCAACTCGATATGAATAATATGGATTATTCATAATACTTCATCGGATTAAATGAGTCAATTCGGATCGTTTAATCGTTAAACGATAACACATACACTTTGAGATTTTGTCCGTTAATAATTATTGTGTATTTGTATTTAATACATAATACGATTAGATACACATTAATTATTCGTCAAATGAGATTTTGACACATGCCATAAATATATGTATTTATTATTTAATGTAAATAAAAATACATATATGGTTGTTAATTAATTATTTAGTTATTTAATTGTTAAATAATTAAAGTTTTTAATCTTTATCCATTTATCATTTATTGAATGATACTTGGTGAGATTTTATTGGAACTTTTGGCATGACTTATGATAACTTTATTTATGTCCAATTTTGATTGGATAATTAAAAATCTTATTTAGCATTTTATTTGATAAATTGATAAGGACAAAAATTGCCATTATTTCCTTTATATATTCGGTCAAAAGGAAACCAAAAAGTGGAATAGTTTTCCATCTTCTTCCAACACACTCCACTGTCGAAAGCTTGCAAAATATATGGGTTTGGGAATTTTTTTTTTAAATCCATGAAGAAAACAAAGAAAATTCAAGAAAAAAAGGGCTTAAAAATTGAAGATTAAAACGTAATCCTTAATCCATAAGCTTAGAAATTTGTTTTCATATTTTCTTGAATACTTAGAATAGTTCTAGGGTTTCTTTGTTGGTAAAAATTTGGGGGTTTTGGTTGTGATTGTTTGTGATGGAAGATTAGGCATGTATGAAGTAGATATTAGACGAAATTAGTGTAATCTTTATCCAATTTAATCAATTGTTGTTTGACAAATTTGTTGCCATTCTAGAGTGTGATAACCACTCTTATTATGCCTAGAATTTTTCTAGAGTGATTCATATGTGTGGTGACTTTAGAGTGATTCATATGTGTGGTGACTTGATTTGGTGTGTTGATTAATTTGATTAATCTTGGAATTTTGGATTTAAAAGCATGAAAATGGAAATTTCGGTTCTGCAGATCAGATCTGCCCAAACTGGAAATTATGGGATGTTTTTCACGTCCTACGAATGTTTTGGATATATTTTGGGAGTTGGCACAATTGCCGGAAAGTGTTTCCGACTTGAAATAAGCGAAAAAGGCCAAAAACGGCGTTACCGGGTGGATTTTGAACCAACCGGGTGACGGCTGTGAAAACAGTGAATTCGTCAATGTTTGGGAAGCCCATGAACTGCCCCGACACTATTGGAGCTGACCTGGGCAGTTTCCATAAGTTTCGGGTAGTCGGTTCGGTCAAAAACGCGTTTTAGGCAATTTTGCGGAAAAATAGTTTTCGTAAAAGTTTCGCGAGTTTTCTCATTATTTATGTTAATATATGATATTAAATAAATTGATTAAGGTGAAATATGAATAAATTGTTCATATTAGATATTGAATAATTTATTCGGTATTTTTGAAAAAGTTTTAAAATACGATTTCGCCCGAACCGCGCATTCCGCTGCGCCCATTGCCCAAAACCCCAACACATCTATGGTTTTACAGTTAGCTGACCGCTCTATCAGAACACCGCGAGGATTAGTTGAGGATTTTTTAATACAAATTGATAAATTCTACTATCCTGTTGATTTTCTGATTTTAGACACGCAGTCTGTGTCACGACCCCCTCCATAGGGCGGGCCCAACCCTAGAAAGAGGTCCGCGATCAACTTCAGCTCGAGCACTCTATATGACAAACCCACCATTTGATCTCACACAATAATACATCATATATTACAAATACATGGAATTTACATCAAATACATGATTTACAACACATCCTAATAATATACAAGTGACGACTCAAATGTCTGGACCAACCCAAAAATACAACTGTGGCACGTGGATCCCAATCTGGTACTGCTCCTGCTGTGCTCGCGAACTACCTGGAATGTTTGGGGAAGAGGGTAGTGAGCTTAAAAAGCTCAGCAAGTAAGCACTCATTCTCTCAACATGACCTCACCAACAAAATAGGAATATATATGTATATATATAAAATATATGAAATATCAGTTAAGATATATAACAGCCATCTCAGGCAGAACATACTCACAACAACACATCTCATCTCATTACATCCATCAACTCATCTCAAAATCACATAGTACTCAATATTTCAATTCAAAGTACGAATATACAATTATATCTCAAATTAGTATTCACCATTATGTTCTCATGCTACTGATTACTTAATCAATTTTCCAACGAACATATATAAATATATATGTATATATATATTTATTATAATACAATATATGAAAATAGCATATATTATAATGTCATCACAACAATCATCCCACAACAATACAAACATCCATCAAACATGGTTGCTAATCCGGGTTTAGTATAACAGTGGATTGAAACCAATGAGAGAGTCCCTCTCTTACCCCCAAGGTTTCCAACCATATCAACTCGTAAAATGTGAGTGAAATATAATCAATGGGGGAGTCCCCGTATACCCCCAAATCAAAACCAATGGAAGAGTCCTCATTGACTGCTCCCAGAGTTTTCTATTATCTCATCTCATCTGATGTATCATCACATCTCATCTCAAATCCGACCACTATTATACAAAACCCGGCAGCGTAACACATCAGCACACATCATCAAACTCAATCACATCTCATATCCAATCCATCAATCTCATCTCAACAATCATGATTTCATATTTATCATGCTTTCAATATCTCAATATTATATCTCAACAAAATATATTTAATATAAATATATATATAATATACCATTATATTTATATATATACCGACTCTCACAACAACCATCAATCATCAAACAATATGTTAAGAGAATCACCACAGAGTGTACTTACCTCTATCCATGCAAAAGCTCTGAATAAATCTATATCCTCGCCAAGAATCGAGCTCCAACGATCTCCAAATCTCTCAAAGAAAGATCCACTAGTCAGCCAATATCTCAAGAATCACAGCGACGGCTTCAGAACTTGCTGATACGCTTAACGAGGCAAGTGGGCCCTACAACGAAGATCGGGCCCCACAACTAAAAAGCGGGCCCCACCACCAGAAACTTTCAACGGTGGATATATATACCAAAATGCTCGTATAATCGAGAGCAACAATCTGATATGTTCGGATCGTCGATCCAACGGTCGGATCTCAACTTCCAGTACAAATCCCAAATTACCGGTAGATATAAAACGGAAAACAACCCAAATGATGTCGGATCAGGAAGTGACCACCGGCGTTGGAAAGATCTCGGCCTGAAAAGTCTTCACTCGCCGGAGGTGACCGTCAAAGGTGATCGGAGATGGCCGGAAATTGCAGAAGAACCGGCGGCGAGTCGCTCCCTTCCAACGGCGCGTGGCAGCGTGTCCGACGTCCTATGGCGTCGATCTCGGCGGCTAGGGAAAGCTGACGTCGGCAGCTTTCTGGCGGTCCGGCGCGTGGAGGCTTATTACCGGCGGTGCAGCGGCGGCGGCAATTTGAAGTTTCAGTTGAGAGATAGTATTTGGGAGAAAATGAAGAAAGAGAAAGAAAAGAAAAGAAATGGGAGAGAAAGAAAGGCTGAGAGAAAAAGGAAAAGGTGACACGGCCCCTTAAAAAAAAAATTGTCTCCCAATGATTAATTAATTTATTTTATTTTATTTAAAATCTGTCACGTAGTATTACAATCTATCCACCTTACAAAAATTTCGTCCTCGAAATTTCTGAATCCTCGAATGGTTCTGGATATTTCTCCTTCATAACCCGTTTCACTTCCCGAGTCGTCTCTTGGATGTGATGATTGATTTCATGAACTTCACAAAATGATAACGTCTTGATTCAATTCTTGAACATTTCAATCATGATCTTCATAGGCTTTTCCTGAAAGTCATGTTCCCGCTCGGCTCCTTCGGTTGACTCTCTAGAATCTGAGAAGGGTCTATTATAAACTTCTTTAGAACTAATATACGAAGCACTTAATGGATCCTTTCTAATTACGGTGATAATACCAGACGATATGCCACTTTCCACACTTTCTCCGAAATCTCAAAGAACCAATTCAGCTCGACAAAAACTTTCATTTCCAGTCAAATCTCAGTCTTTCCTTCTAATAAGAAAACTTTCAAAATACTATATCTCCAACTTGGAACTCAAGGTCATACCCCCCACTATTTACAAAACTCTTATATTGATTCTACTCAACCAACAGTCTCGCTCGGATCAACCTGATCCTTTCAGATATTAAATCCACCAAGTCTGAGCCATGAATCTACCTATCTCCAATTTCGCCCCAACAATCAAAAGTCCTAGGTCGCCTCTCTCGTAAACCTTAAATGGAGCCGCGTCGATTCTAGTCAAAAAGCTATAGTTATTAACAAACTCGATCAAATGCAAAGGTTCACCCCCAACTCCCATTCATGTCAAAACACACAATCTCAACAAATTTTCTAGTGTCTGAATAGTCCTCTCTGACTGCTCGTCAGTCTGAAGATGAAATGAGGTGCTCGAAGAAATATTTGATCCTTTAGTATTCTAGAAATTCTCCCGAAAATGAGAAGTAAATCCGACAACTCTATCTGATACCATCGATAAGGGTACACTATGAAATCGTACAATCTGCTCCACAACTAAATATCATTAGTCTCTCTGGTTCCCACGTAACTCGAATCGCTAAAAAAAAAAATGAGCAGACCTATACAATCGATTCCCCACTACACAAATTGCATCATAACCATACCGCGTCCTCGACAACCATACCACAAAATCCATCACGATATTTTCCATGGCCACTCAGGTCTAGGTGAAGACTGGAGTAATCCAACTGGATGCTGACGCTCTCCGTTATCCTACTGACAAACTAAACACCGAGGTATAAACACTTAAGTCTCTCTCTTCATTCCCAACCACCATTAAGTCTTCTCTTGATACATCTTAGTGCTCTCAGATTCATATAATAAGGATCATCATATGTCTCACCCCAGATCTCTCACTTGAGCTTTCTCGTATATGGTATCACGACTTTATCGCCAAATAGTTATGCATCCTCTGAACTCCATCTAGAAGTATTAGTCTCATTTCTCACAATCTATGTTCTCCAAAGGAAAAGGCTCCACCCAGGGTCCCGTACAGACAACAACTGTAAAGAGTTTTTAGCAATTTTCGCAAAATCCACCACCTTAAGATTCACACTACTAAAAAGAGGATTTCCAAGTCCCTCATATTTCTGCTTTACATCTTATCATCGCGACAATTATTATCCTTTCCAATTATGCATGGATACTGTGAAAATGTCTTTTCATAAAGAAATTATTGATATCACTCCCTATAATAAGATGCATATGTTCTTAGGGAATTACTCAAATTTCTTTCATGACATCCTCCTCTGCCAATCCTAATTCCTATTCAAAATCTGTCAGAGCTAAAGTAATATACCAAAAGCTTTGTAAATGGCCAGTCACTGATCGAGCAATTATAGACTCTAAATATGTTCGAGACCTATGGAGAGATATTTACAAATGTCTTAATGAAGCTTCATCCGCTCTTTTGCCCAAAGAGATTGCAATGGATATCGTGGCAAGAGTTCCTACAAACTTCTTGAGATGGTGTTTCATTCTTAGAACCATTTGGAATGGTAAAACAGATGGTTTAATCCAATACAAAAATAATTCTGCGATTGTTCACTATGGATATCACAGATTCCATTCCACAGTTTTCATCAACAGTCAGGATTTCTTCAATCATTGCCAGTGGAGTCTCGGCACCGTATTTGAACTCGGTTTCCTAAATGGATTTATTCTTGGACCAAGTCCAATCCATCCCAACTATCCTGGTATCTCAGAAGCCAGCCTAAGTGAGCTTCCTCCCTTCATCAGTAATATTTTACATCGATGGTATAAACGACACAAAAGTATTACTGTCTGGATCGAAACCATTACTCTAGAATGGTCAGATGACTATTCAATCGTTTACCACCCAATTCATTTTATAAGAATCATACCATCACGTCAACTCACTAATTGGAGACTCGTTAGTTGGCCATCTAGACCGAAGCTTAGAGCTTACTATGGGTACGATGATATTTTCCCAGAAGATATTACTTTCCACCATTCCTGTGATCTTAGAGCTCTCTCCACAGACTCAATCCGTCGAAGTCTAGAAACCAATACTAATGATAAAGACTGGCAACTCTTCAATACTATCGAAGAATCATATAGAAGTATCGTTCAGGGCTACAACAAAATCAAGTTTCCTGACAGTTTCGAAATTCAAATCATCGACGGCCTCATTCCAATGTCTCTACGTGCGAAACGTCAATGGGAAGATTATCAATTCGAAGATGATCCTGTCCTTGCAACATAACCAAGTTGTTATATTCCATAATGTAATCATAAATCTTATATTTTGTTGCTTTACTTGGTATTATAGCGTTTGTTTGCTTATACAAAAGTGTCAATAAACTCTTCTTCCTTCTTTCTCAAACACCAAAATTCTAATGTCTTCGACTTACTCACTCACGATGATGTTATAACTACGACAAAAATTTCACATTAGGTGCAACTGTAGAAATCACGTCAGATACATCTTATGGAAATAACGAAAATGGCAACTGTCGAAACTATTGATGGTATAAGTCTAAACTCCTTGTTATCCTCAACAATCGGATAAACACCAAATAAGCTATAACAAATTCAAAATCTATCGGCTGAGTGTGAGGTCTCTCTACACTATTACACGTCATTCTCGCGTATCGTCAAACTATCCCTCTCCCACGTTGAGTACCAGTACCACGGCCACATCCAGACATTTTTCTACGGACACAAAACTACCCTTTTAATACCTTCATCTAATGCAACGTGTCTACAGAACCTAAAACCCTAAGCTCTGATACCAAATCTGTCACGACCCCCTCCCTAGGGCGGGCCCAACCCTAGAAAGAGGTCCGCGATCAACTTCAGCTCGAGCACTCTATATGACAAACCCACCATTTGATCTCACACAATAATACATCATATATTACAAATACATGGAATTTACATCAAATACATGATTTACAACACATCCTAATAATATACAAGTGACGACTCAAATGTCTAGACCAACCCAAAAATACAACTGTGGCACATGGATCCCAATCTGGTACTGCTCCTACTGTGCTCGCGAACTACCTGGAATGTTTGGGGAAGAGGGGAGTGAGCTTAAAAAGCTCAGCAAGTAAGCACTCATTCTCTCAACATGACCTCACCAACTAAATAGGAATATATATGTATATATATAAAATATATGAAATATCAGTTAAGATATATAACAGCCATCTCAGGTAGAACATACTCACAACAACACATCTCATCTCATTACATCCATCGACTCATCTCAAAATCACATAGTACTCAATATTTCAATTCAAAGTACGAATATACAATTTATATCTCAAATTAGTATTCACCATTATGTTCTCATGCTACTGATTACTTAATCAATTTTTCCAACGACTATATATAAATATATATGTATATATATATTATTATAATACAATATATGAAAATAGCATATATTATAATGTCATCACAACAATCATCCCACAACAATACAAACATCCATCAAACATGGTTGCTAATCCGGGTTTAGTATAACAGTGGATTGAAACCAATGGGAGAGTCCCTCTCTTACCCCCAAGGTTTCCAACCATATCAACTCGTAAAATGTGAGTGAAATATAATCAATGGGGGAGTCCCCGTATACCCCCAAATCAAAACCAATGGAAGAGTCCTCATGACTGCTCCCAGGGTTTTCTATCATCTCATCTCATCTGATGTATCATCACATCTCATCTCAAATCCGACCACTATTATACAAAACCCGGCAGCGTAACACATCAGCACACATCATCAAACTCAATCACATCTCATATCCAATCCATCAATCTCATCTCAACAATCATGATTTCATATTTATCATGCTTTCAATATCTCGAAATTATATCTCAACAAAATATATTTAATATAAATATATATATAATATACCATTATATTTATATATATACCGACTCTCACAACAACCATCAATCATCAAACAATATGTTAAGAGAATCACCACAGAGTGTACTTACCTCTATCCATGCAAAAGCTCTGAATAAATCTATATCCTCGCCAAGAATCGAGCTCCAACGATCTCCAAATCTCTCAAAGAAAGATCCACTAGTCAGCCAATATCTTAAGAATCACAGCGACGGCTTCAGAACTTGCTGATACGCTTAACGAGGCAAGTGGGCCCCACAACGAAGATCGGGCCCCACAACTAAAAAGTGGGCCCCACCACCAGAAACTTTCAACGGTGGATATATATACCAAAATGCTCGTATAATCGAGAGAAACAATCTGATATGTTCGGATCGTCGATCCAACGGTCGGATCTCAACTTCCAGTACAAATCCCGAATTACCGGTAGATATAAAACGGAAAACAACCCAAACGATGTCGGATCAGGAAGTGACCACCGGCGTTGGAAAGATCTCGGCCTGAAAAGTCTTCACTCACCGAAGGTGACCGTCAAAGGTGACCGGAGACGGGTGGAAATTGCAGAAGAACCGGCGGTGAGTCGCTCCCTTCCAACGGCGCGTGGCAGCGTGTCTGGCGTCCTATGGCGTCGATCTCGGCGGCTAGGGAAAGCTGACGTCGGCAGCTTTCTGGCGGTCCGGCGCGTGGAGGCTTATTACCGGCGGTGAAGCGGCGGCGGCAATTTGAAGTTTCAGTTGAGAGATAGTATTTGGGAGAAAATGAAGAAAGAGAAAGAAAAGAAAAGAAATGGGAGAGAAAGAAAGGCTGAGAGAAAAAGGAAAAGGTGACACGGCCCCTAAAAAAAAAATTGTCTCCCAATGATTAATTAATTTATTTTATTTTATTTAAAATCTGTCATGTAGTATTACAATCTACCCACCTTACAAAAATTTCGTCCTCGAAATTTCTGAATCCTCGAATGGTTCTGGATATTTCTCCTTCATAACCCGTTTCACTTCCCGAGTCGTCTCTTGGATGTGATGATTTGATTTCATGAACTTCACAAAATGATAACGTCTTGATTCAATTCTTGAACATTTCAATCATGATCTTCATAGGCTTTTCCTGAAAGTCATGTTCCCGCTCGGCTCCTTCGGTTGACTCTCTAGAATCTGAGAAGGGTCTATTATAAACTTCTTTAGAACTAATATACGAAGCACTTAATGGATCCTTTCTAATTACGGTGATAATACCAGACGATATGCCACTTTCCACACTTTCTCCGAAATCTCAAAAACCAATTCAGCTCGACAAAAACTTTCATTTCCAGTCAAATCTCAGTCTTTCCTTCTAATAAGAAAACTTTCAAAATACTATATCTCCAACTTGGAACTCAAGGTCATACCCCCCACTATTTACAAAACTCTTCTATTGATTCTACTCAACCAACAGTCTCGCTCGGATCAACCTGATCCTTTCAGATATTAAATCCACCAAGTCTGAGCCATGAATCTACCTATCTCCAATTTCGCCCCAACAATCAAAAGTCCTAGGTCGCCTCTCTCGTAAACCTTAAATGGAGCCGCGTCGATTCTAGTCAAAAAGCTATAGTTATTAACAAACTCGATCAAATGCAAAGGTTCACCCCCAACTCACATTCATGTCAAAACACACAATCTCAACAAATTTTCTAGTGTCTGAATAGTCCTCTCTGACTGCTCGTCAGTCTGAAGATGAAATGAGGTGCTCGAAGAAATATTTGATCCTTTAGTATTCTAGAAATTCTCCCGAAAATGAGAAGTAAATCCGACAACTCTATCTGATACCATCGATAAGGGTACACTATGAAATCGTACAATCTGCTCCACAACTAAATATCACTAGTCTCTCTGGTTCCCACGTAACTCGAATCGCTAAAAAAAAAATGAGCAGACCTATACAATCGATTCCCCACTACACAAATTGCATCATAACCATACCGCGTCCTCGACAACCATACCACAAAATCCATCACGATATTTTCCATGGCCACTCAGGTCTAGGTGAAGACTGGAGTAATCCAACTGGATGCTGACACTCTCCTTTATCCTACTGACAAACTAAACACCGAGGTATAAACACTTAAGTCTCTCTCTTCATTCCCAACCACCATTAAGTCTTCTCTTGATACATCTTAGTGCTCTCAGATTCATATAATAAGGATCATCATATGTCTCACCCCAGATCTCTCACTTGAGCTTTCTCGTATATGGTATCACGACTTTATCGCCAAATAGTTATGCATCCTCTGAACTCCATCTAGAAGTATTAGTCTCATTTCTCACAATCTATGTTCTCCAAAGGAAAAGGCTCCACCCAGGGTCCCGTACAGACAACAACTGTAAAGAGTTTTTAACAATTTTCGCAAAATCCACCACCTTAAGATTCACACTACTAAAAAGAGGATTTCCAAGTCCCTCATATTTCTGCTTTACATCTTATCATCGCGACAATTATTATCCTTTCCAATTATGCATGGATACTGTGAAAACGTCTTTTCATAAAGAAATTAATTTATATCACTCCCTATAATAAGATGCATATGTTCTTAGGGAATTACTCAAATTTCTTTCATGACATCCTCCTCTGCCAATCCTAATTCCTATTCAAAATCTGTCAGAGCTAAAGTAATATACCAAAAGCTTTGTAAATGGCCAGTCACTGATCGAGCAATTATAGACTCTAAATATGTTCGAGACCTATGGAGAGATATTTACAAATGTCTTAATGAAGCTCCATCCGCTCTTTTGCCCAAAGAGATTGCAATGGATATCGTGGCAAGAGTTCCTACAAACTTCTTGAGATGGTGTTTCATTCTTAGAACCATTTGGAATGGTAAAACAGATGGTTTAATCCAATACAAAAATAATTCTGCGATTGTTCACTGTGGATATCACAGATTCCATTCCACAGTTTTCATCAATAGTCAGGATTTCTTCAATCATTGCCAGTGGAGTCTCGGCACCTTATTTGAACTCGGTTTCCTAAATGGATTTATTCTTGGACCAAGTCCAATCCATCCAACTATCCTGGTATCTCAGAAGCCAGCCTAAGAGAGCTTCCTCCCTTCATCAGTAATATTTTACATCGATGGTATAAACGACACAAAAGTATTACTGTCTGGATCGAAACCATTACTCTAGAATGGTCAGATGACTATTCAATCGTTTACCACCCAATTCATCTTATAAGAATCATACCATCACGTCAACTCACTAATTGGAGACTCGTTAGTTGGCCATCTAGACCGAAGCTTAGAGCTTACTATGGGTACGATGATATTTTCCCAGAAGATATTACTTTCCACCATTCCTGTGATCTTAGAGCTCTCTCCGCAGACTCAATCCGTCGAAGTCTAGAAACCAATACTAATGATAAAGACTGGCAACTCTTCACTACTATAGAAGAATCATATATAAGTATCGTTCAGGGCTACAACAAAATCAAGTTTCTTGACAGTCTCGAAATTCAAATCATCGACAGCCTCATTCCAATGTCTCTACGTGCGAAACGTCAATGGGAAGATTATCAATTCGAAGATGATCCTGTCCTTGCAACACAACCAAGTTGTTATATTCCATAATGTAATCATAAATCTTATATTTTGTTGCTTTACTTGGTATTATATCGTTTGTTTGCTTATACAAAAGTGTCAATAAACTCTTCTTCCTTCTTTCTCAAACACCAAAATTCTAATGTCTTCGAATTACTCACTCACGATGATGTTATAACTACGACAAAAATTTCACATTAGGTGCAACTGTAGAAATCACGTCAGATACAACTTATGGAAATAACGAAAATGGCAACTGTCGAAACTACTGATGGTATAAGTCTAAACTCATTGTTATCCTCAACAATCGGATAAACACCAAATAAGCTATAACAAATTCAAAATCTATCGGCTGAGTGTGAGGTCTCTCTACACTATTACACGTCATTCTCGCGTATCGTCAAACTATCCCTCTCCCACGTTGAGTACCAGTACCACGGCCACATCCAGACATTTTTCTACGGACACAAAACTACCCTTTTAATACCTTCATCTAATGCAACGTGTCTACAGAACCTAAAACCCTAAGCTGAAGAGGGGAAGAGGGGATGCAACATGATTTACAACACATCCTAATAATATACAAGTGACGACTCAAATGTCTGGACCAACCCAAAAATACAACTGTGGCACATGGATCCCAATCTGGTACTGCTCCTACTGTGCTCGAGAACTACCTGGAATGTTTGGGGAAGAGGGGAGTGAGCTTAAAAAGCTCAGCAAGTAAGCACTCATTCTCTCAACATGACCTCACCAACTAAATAGGAATATATATGTATATATATAAAATATATGAAATATCAGTTAAGATATATAACAGCCATCTCAGGCAGAACATACTCACAACAACACATCTCATCTCATTACATCCATCAACTCATCTCAAAATCACATAGTACTCAATATTTCAATTCAAAGTACGAATATACAATTTATATCTCAAATTAGTATTCACCATTATGTTCTCATGCTACTGATTACTTAATCAATTTTTCCAACGACTATATATAAATATATATGTATATATATATTTATTATAATACAATATATGAAAATAGCATATATTATAATGTCATCACAACAATCATCCCACAACAATACAAACATCCATCAAACATGGTTGCTAATCCGGGTTTAGTATAACAGTGGATTGATACCAATGGGAGAGTCCCTCTCTTACCCCCAAGGTTTCCAACCATATCAACTCGTAAAATGTGAGTGAAATATAATCAATGGGGGAGTCCCCGTATACCCCCAAATCAAAACCAATGGAAGAGTCCTCATTGACTGCTCCCAGGGTTTTCTATCATCTCATCTCATCTGATGTATCATCACATCTCATCTCAAATCCGACCACTATTATACAAAACCCGGAAGCGTAACACATCAGCACACATCATCAAACTCAATCACATCTCATATCCAATCCATCAATCTCATCTCAACAATCATGATTTCATATTTATCATGCTTTCAATATCTCAAAATTATATCTCAACAAAATATATTTAATATAAATATATATATAATATACCATTATATTTAATATATACCGACTCTCACAACAACCATCAATCATCAAACAATATGTTAAGAGAATCACCACAGAGTGTACTTACCTCTATCCATGCAAAAGCTCTGAATAAATCTATATCCTCGCCAAGAATCGAGCTCCAACGATCTCCAAATCTCTCAAAGAAAGATCCACTAGTCAGCCAATATCTCAAGAATCACAGCGACGGCTCAGAACTTGCTGATACGCTTAACGAGGCAAGTGGGCCCCACAACGAAGATCGGGCCCCACAACTAAAAAGCGGGCCCCACCACCAGAAACTTTCAACGGTGGATATATATACCAAAATGCTCGTATAATCGAGAGCAACAATCTGATATGTTCGGATCGTCGATCCAACGGTCGGATCTCAATTTCCAGTACAAATCCCGATTACCGTACAAATAGATATAAAACGGAAAACACCCAAACGATGTCGGATCAGGAAGTGACCACCGGCGTTGGAAAGATCTCGGCCTGAAAAGTCTTCACTCGCCGGGGTGACCGTCAACGGTGACCGAAGACGGCCGGAAATTGCAGAAGAACCGACGGCGAGTCGCTCCCTTCTAACGGCGCGTGGCAGCGCGTCCGGCGTCCTATGGCGTCGATCTCGGCGGCTAGGGAAAGCTGACGTCGACAGCTTTCTGGCGGTCCAGCGCGTGGCGGCTTATTGCCGGCGGTGAAGCGGCGGCGGCAGTTTGAAGTTTCAGTTGAGAGATAGTATTTGGGAGAAAATGAAGAAAGAGAAAGAAAAGAAAAGAAATGGGAGAGAAAGAAAGGCTGAGAGAAAAAGGAAAAGGTGACACGGCCCCTTAAAAAAAAATTGTCTCCCAATGATTAATTAATTTATTTTATTTTATTTAAAATCTGTCACGTAATATTACAGTCTGTGTTTAACACTGAGTCAAAAATACCTCTCATCTTAGGTAGACCTTTTCTTGCTACAGCTAATGCCCTTATCAATTACAGGAACGATCTCATGAAGATATCATTTGGGAATATGACACTACATGTGAATATTTTTCATGTTGAGAAACAACCACGAGATGACGATGAGTGCCGATATACATACTGATAGACACAGTCCTACCAGAGACAGCCTCTACACCACATGAATCTAACCCTCATGAACTGAAACTGATCCCAAAGAACAGTAAAAAGAGGAGAATGAGAATTAGTGCTCATTTGAAGATGATCCCGGGAAAGTTAAAAAGGAGGTTGAACCAATTGATAAAATTTCAGCCATCACCAGACCCTGGGGGATCCATAGATAAAATGCTGCAGCTGGACAAAAATTCATTCTTATATCTTAATCACCAATGTCTGCCAAAGAAGAAAGAACATGAGACTACTTGGTCCGCTACATGGCAACCACCATGACCATTTGGGTGGTTGCGTCTGGCTGAAGACGTTAAACTTAGCGCTAGCAG
Organism: Zanthoxylum bungeanum; assembly: GCA_019454045.1. NCBI lineage: Eukaryota > Viridiplantae > Streptophyta > Magnoliopsida > Sapindales > Rutaceae > Zanthoxylum > Zanthoxylum bungeanum. Next base: position 127,530 of record SKCR01038190.1, on the reverse strand, counting down.
AGAGACAACCCTTGCATATGTATTTTTTTTATTTTATTGTGTGCTAATTGCCTATTTATTATTTGCATGATTATTTATGCAGGTCTTAGCGCAACCTACACAGCTCACACAACCAAAGTCTCACCAGCAGGAGCCTGATCAACTCCATGCGTGATAGTGTTGTTCCTTAATCCTTATTCTTTATATTTATCTTACATTGAAGACAATGTAAGTTTTAAGTGTGGGACTGTAGGCATGTAGTGACAATACTAATACTAATATTTGTTATCAATTTTTTTTTATTTTGTTTGTTTTTAGTCCTTAATAGTAAAACATAAGTCCAATGATGAATATTGTTTGCTTTAGGATGAAATTTTAGAAAAGATAAGTTTTTTAATGTATTTTATCTAATGCCTTGAGTAGTTGATCTAGGTTAGACTCGTAAGCACTTAACTATAGGTTTTTACCAATAAGAACCTAGGTAGTTGGCGAAGTGGCTAGTTGAAGAAATTGCATGTCGATGAAAGACTTTTTGCTTAGATGTCTATCCTGATTTGCTAGTGTTATGATATATGGTAAAAATAAAAAGAGAAAGTCTCTAAAGAAAGAAATTAAACCACTTATAACCAATAAGCGTGAAGCTACCCATGGGCGAGTGTTAGGACCACCATGAGGAGAAATACTTCCTTAAAGGGTAGGTGTGTTGAGGGAAAAAAGAGAAAACGTTCAAAAAGAAAAAAAAAAAAAAGACATGAAAAAAATCATACCATACTAAGCACAGAAAGGCAATTAAAGAGCATATTGAGATATCTAGGTTGGTTTGACCCATCAGATCACAATTTTTAAACGAAATCATTGAGTTGGCTTATCTAGGAATCAAGCTGTGAATGAATATTTACACACTCACACACTGTGAGTCTGGCTTAGATGATTTATTCAATGACTTGGATTCGAGTTACATTGAGTACTTTGAAAGTTCTCTGATTTCATTACTAGGAATTCTTTGTGGATAATAATATGTGTAACTATTGGGACTATTTCATTTCATTTTTGCATGATTGCATGTGTTTTGAATGACGTTTGTGGGTATCATTGCTGTAAGCCCTCACGAGACTATAACTCGTCCACTAAGATCACTTAGAGGTTTAAAGGCTTGTTGCATACGCTAAATGCAATCGTGATCCCTACGAAAGTGACTTAGATATTTTTTACTTTTTTATTCAGTTTAGTTATTAGTTTATTTTTACGCTTGAATTGCTAGGGGACTAGCAATAAGCTGGTTGGGGGTTGTGATAAGTGCATGAAAGCGTATTTTGAACATCACTAATTCGGTTTGATTATCATGTGTTTAATTTTAATTATAGCTTATTTTGTGCTTTGTTATTAGGAAGCAATGAAACATGGATATTGGACTTGAGTTCGTGAAATGATTGAGAAACCAGGGGCTCGCATCATAAATGTCTAGTCTCTACGTCAAAAGATAATTTGACGACTTAAGGAAGCTAGAAATTAATCCTACAAAAGCTAAATATTTGAGAAATCCCTAACTATGTGTTAGATTACCTTGACCAAAGAAAAAAATGAAAAATGAACTAAAGTTCTTGTACTAGTCTACACTTAGCGTCAATATAAATCGATCTGTGTTACACGTAATTCTTTGTAAAATAATCCCACACAGACCTAGAGAAACATTCGAAAGGTCAAACCTTTGTTAGAATTAAATTTTTAGTTTAAACTGGGACCTTACGGACACATCATAAGCATGTAGGAAACGAGAAGAAACGCATGAATCATTATCCTGCAAGCCTGGCCCCGCGTCACGACGCGGAGACGTTTTCCAAGGTTTTGCTTAGTTCATTTTTTACGCAAATAAGGACTCCATGACCCCTCTATAAATACCCAAGCTCATCCATAACCCTAAAAACAGAGAGAGAATGAGAGAAAACACAAAACAAAGAGTTAGAAACACAATTTTGAGAGAGAGAAAACGAAGAATTTTCAAGCCAATAGGATGTCTCTCCGATCTATCAAGGCTGTGTCTCTCTTCTCCATGAAGAATTAATCTCTTAGGCAAAGCTAAGGATGAACTTTTGTATTTAACCTCCTATATTCATGTTTTTGATTCCTGAATACTCTTCAACTTTAATACAATTGATGATTTATTATTTTCTATTATCTTTTAATTTGTAATCTAGAGATTGTGTTTTACCAACTTGCATATAGGAATAGTCATGCTTCTTCTATGTGTGATTGGGGAGCCCAGTTGTGATTGGTAGTGTTGCCTTATGAGTTGATCTTCTGGTGCAGTATTGCATGTGGGTATATTATCGACGTTAGATAGGTTATAATGATAGCTTTGTGTGCTGTTAACATAGAGAAAATAATTCATCAATTACCTTAGAATTTAAATATGTTTGAAATTGAATATCTTCTGATTGTTGGTTTGGGATGTGAAACCTTCAATTGAGTAATAAAAGGATTCAACAACTGAATATAGGGATTTGATACAAGAGGGATTCTCGACGCTTTGCTGCATCTCTCAACTGATAACTCTTAAGTATTTTCCATAGTTTTTATATCATATTACCAACTCAATCATTATCTTTTCATTAAGTTATTGCTAACGTTTTTGTTTAAGTAAATTAGTTCATTGTAACCATCTCTCTGAGGAATCGACACCCCAACTATATTGCGATAACTGGAAGTACCTTTTGGGCATAATCACTACCCGACTCAAGTAGATTCCTATTAACGGTGGTGTGTACTACTAACTATTAGTAATCATCCGTGAGTTATTTAATATTCATTCAAACGAATACCAATATATCTATACAAGCTTCTCTTGCTCATGGTCCATTGGGTTAGACCATTGGACCTCCAATTCCAATATATGACAAGTGCAAGTCTCTCTAGGTTATAGGAATTCGACCGTATTCACAAACCAACGACTAAGATTATATACTTTAAGAATATTTTATAATAGTAATACTATCCCAATGTCAGACCACAGCTAGTCTCCAGTAATACTACATGATTATCCTAAGGTCGGTGTTATTCTCAGCATATACATATATATGAATATATTAAACCAATATGCACTAAGAGATAATGACATAATAATTCCTATTAACAAAATTGAAATGAAAATGTAGTTATTTTATTAATAAATAATAAATATAATGTAAAATACATTATTCAGATTGACGCTCCAAGCACCAACTCCAACAGTTACATGTTTACAATTTATATTTTCATCTTATGTGTTTCCATTATAGAATTACGGGTTAGGAATATGCTCGGAAAGCGTTCATCTCATACTTATTATAAAATAGGTAAGGAATTCTGTACAAGCATTATATACATAACCCAATATATACATTAGTTCATAGTTTACGTGTTTCTAGTTCATGATTTATTATTACATGTCATGATTTCTAATCTATGTTTCATGATTTATAGTTAGTCATAGCTTTTAGTTTGTGTTACAACTTTCACGTTATGATTATAATTTACTATTTATGTCTATGATTTACAGTAATGCTTTACAGTTTATGTTTTTCAGTTTCCAGTTTCAGTTAATGTTAATTTTTTCAGTTCATGATTCAATGTTCACGTTTTGTCACGACCCAGTTTCCCAGGATGCGACTGGCATGAGATATGAATATCCATCTCCATAAGCCTCTTTCATACACATACTTGACATGACTAAACCTGACAGATTTACTAAAAATTTCGGCATGATGTATCATAAACATCATGCAACTTGGATCAATGTCCAGTAACGTGAGAAGACATGTTCATGTAATTCAAATATTATAACTCAACCTAACATGCAAAACGACCTCAGGCTAATAATAAAATATGATTTCTATATTAACATGAAATCTAACCACATATACATTATCACACGTGGACTACTCAAAATGGAACCAATCTAACTAGAATTTACGCTACGCGTACCTGCCATCATTTAACATTTCTGAATTCTCATGCTATAAACATACATCAACATATGTGGATATCTCAACATAACTTAATATATTATAGATTACATCACTAATAATTTCAATAACCTAATACATTTACTATATGTGTGAGCCCTAATATCTTTCCCTAATGACTGCAGCAGATGGTGTCCATCGTCCCCCAAGCTCGTCCTCCGTATGCTTGAGTGAAATACTTGTAAGACTAAAAATAAAAATATTTAGTCATGAGAAATACCTAAGAAAATGCATGCTAGTCATAATATAAATGAATCTAAATATGTATTTTTATATGTATATATATGTGCTTACGCAATCAGAAAATCTTATGTCAAACCTGGATTTTGATTCATGTGAAACAAACGCTTGACATTGCATTATATTTAAAACTGAAACATAAATGAAAACTAAAGCAAATAGTGTAACCTAACTGAATATGGTGACATATCTTGACATTAAATCACAATTTAATTGATGAGCGGTTAATATTCCTATATTTCCTGCCCCTCTATCTTAATATTTTGGGGGGTGATATCGAGTCTTATGAGCGAATTGATGTGTTTTGGGTGCATTTTATAGGATAAAATAATATCACGACTCAACGGGTTTAATGAGGGATGAGAATGGCAAAATATGGAAAAACTTGGGCCGAATTTCAGAGAAGTACAACGTGCATCCCGACATCAGAAGTGCGTCATGACGCAAGAGTAGAAGAAAAATGAGGCAAAGACCAGATAAAGGCGGCGTATCACAACGCTGATCTCGGCGCTTTACGATGCACCGATCATTACATACAGAGTTCTTTCTTCCCATACTCTCTACTTTTTATTTACGAGTTCTTCATTTGTAACAATGATTAGCTTGTGTTTATTGTTAATTCATGAAATATAGGGTTGTAATGAATTTTAAGCATGTTTAATTAATTATTTGTAAAAATTCGAATTTGTCTAAGGTTCTGACCCTATGCGGAATTAAACACAAAAAAATAAGACAATTCATAATTATTGTATTTATGGATTACCAGCAAGCACCCTTAAGTCAATGCAATTATGAAATAAAGCAAATAAACATAAACATAAACGAAATCAACACATGTAATTTTGTTAACGAAGTGGAAAACTCTTGCGAGTAAAAAACCACTTCGGGTATCTAGGCTACCAGCCAAAATCCACTATAATAAGAAAACTTACAGTGATGGTAAAAGACATATGGAAGAAACTCTGCCGACTTTAATACCTCTAGATTGAAAGAACTTGAAGAACTCATCGAGCTCACACAACAAGATCTTCTTCAGAACCTCTGAAGTATCTGAGCGGATAAACTTTCTTCAAGCACTGAACACCAAAACTCTGACTACTAATCTTCCTCCTTGAGAACTTTGAAGGGTTAAGAAATTGGGTTTGTTTGTGTTGATGATAAATCAAAGATCGGTTTCACCAAAACAAAGAAGACAAGAAATCAAGGAAGTCTTCAAGGTGAAAAACAAGTAGGTTGAAAGCAATGAAGATTCTAGGCTTTAGAGATTGTGTTTTCAACCATTGTAAAGGTGGCTATAGGTTTGTTTATATAGGTAGGGCAATTGTAAGGGTTTCCAAGTGCTGATTTGGCTTTAAAACATGTCCAAAATAACCTACTTACACACGGGCGTTTGAATGCCACACAAACGCGTGTCGAATATGTACTTATTTCGCAAACTCGTTCGAACATTATATCGAATGGACCTTGAACACAAACTCACTAGAAGGTTTCGTTCGAACAGACCGATGAACGCACTATGTACGGGAACCTTCTGCCAAGTTTCAATCGAACCCAAACACGAATGTGACATTAACACCACTCGTTAGAGCGCTTCAGCGAACGCAGCACTAACGCATATCTAATTCTTTCATCTAAAGCTTACCAAATACCAGTCCAATTGCTCCAAGATCTTCAAGACTCATTACAACTCAATTGAACTTGTTTTGTTACAGACATAGCCAGCAAATATGGAACTAACAATCTCCCTATTTGGCATTCCGTGACAAAATACTATCTAATATAAATACTACTGTAAAAGACCCAAAAAGAAAATAGCCAACTGTCAAGCATCAAGACAGTTACTTCAAAGTGAACCAATCTAATACCTAACCAAGTAGTCTTGAAATTAATGCCACCTCAGCAAACAATCTACTTACCTGAAACATCCACAAATAATAATATACCGTGAAAAGCACATAGATTATAAAGAACAGATACAACAGATAAAAATCTCATGCATGTACAAGAAAATATCCTACTCCCTCTAAAACAAAAATATCAAAACACTACTCTCATACTACTCCCCCCTTAATCATACTCCCCCTAAAACCGAAATATCAAAACACTACACCCATACTGCTCCCCCTTTTTGTCACGAAATGACAATGGGTAAGGGTACCATGGGAAACAACACATGTAAGAGAATATGCAAACACTTGACTAACTCCCCCTCACTAACAGTCCTACTCAGTTAGCACAAAAACATACGTGAAGTAAAGACTCATAAATATGCACTTAAGAAAATGATATGAAATGACATGAAGCATACACAATCACACAATGAGTTAAAAAAAATAAGTAAAAAATGCCTCAAAATAGCATTTCAAGCTAGTACAATGATACCCAGTCAGTATTCAGCTGTTTATGACATGAAATAATATGCATCACTTTAGATTTTGCTAAACACTACACGCATTCATATGACATAAACACCAAAGCATAACAAGCACTTGCGTGAAAAATAAGTGCAAAACGAATCAAGGCTTAAGACCTTATTTTATGAGCGGGACACAACCAAGAAATCTCATCCCTTGACACACCAAGTCCACAAAATAAGAGTGGCAATGGGCCAGGCCCGGGCCCGGGCTTTGATAAGCCCGACAAGAAAAATAAAAGCCCGGGCCCGGGAAAAGCCCGGCCCAGGTGTCTTCCGGGCCGGGCCGAGCTCGGGCCCAGGTTTTATCCGGCCCGTTTTTAAAAAAAAATTAAAAACATACAAATACAAATCACATACACATTATATGCAAAGACAATTCACAAATAAATCAAAAGTTTCATCGATAAATTAACAATTTAAATGCTACAAATAAATAAAAATGCTACAAACATATTAATATATATATATATATATATATATATATATATATATATATATATGTTTTTTTTAGTATAAGGCCGAGCCGGGCCGGGCCCGGGCCAAAAATGATAAGCCCGGCTCGGGCCCGAGCCCGAGCCAAGATTTTGAGTATATGCCCCGGACCAGGCCCTGACTTTTCTGCCACCCTTACCACAAAATAAGTGTTCAAACCCAGCACCATCAAGTTCTGAAAATAAGCAACATTGGTTGCATACTATAATATTCTCCCCATAAATATGATGAGCCCATAAATAAAAACTCTTTCGAGTGAAGAATTTTTGCCCTTATTTTTGAATTTGAGGCTCTTTTGATCTTGAGTCTTATGTAAACTGATTTTTTTTTTTATGTTACAAGGGGATATTTAGTTATTTATGACATGAAATAATATGCATCATTTTAGATTTTACTAAATACCACACGTATGTATATGACATAAACACTAAAGCATAACATGCACTTGCGTGAAAAATAAGTGCACAATGAATCAAGGCTTAAGATTTTATTTTATGAGCGGGACACAGCCAAAGAAATCCTATCCATTGACACACCAAGTCCAAAAAAATAAGTGTTTAAACCCATAACTACTAAGATTTGAAAATAAGCAACATTGGTTGCATCTTATAATATTCTCCCCATAAATATGATGAGCTCATAAATAAGAACTCTTTCGAGTGAATGGTTTTTGCCCTTATTTTTTGAATTTGGACTATAGGCTCTTTTGATCTTGAGTCTTATGTAAACTGGTTTTTTTATGTCGTAAGAGGATAACTTAAGGTCATCTAGTTAAAGGTCACATTATTTAGTGAGCAAAGTATGATAGAGATTAGATGTCCGTCCAAAAATGCATATATGCGACCAAGCCTCGATAATTATATAAACGTGTATGTGAGAGACAAGCACAAGATATACTAATGGTTTTTATCTCACACACTCGTGCACATAGAGCATCAAGGAAAAATAAAATCATATTACAGAGGCATAAACATATATCCTACATACCATGATCACATGCACATGCTTTTCATGCTCTAACAAGCCACAAAATATTTTTGGTCTTTTTATTTTATATAATTTTTTAACAAAAAAATAAGAAAAGACACAACAAGGCTTGTCAATATCCAATGGTATGTGGAGTTGTATCCCGAGTGCAGATCTTACTACTGTCTATTCGGAATCGGCTATGAAATTTATGTTCGGGTTTCCATCCGATATACCAATAGACATATAATAAAGAACAACACACACACCATATGCAGTGAAAATAAAAATAAAAAATAGTCGGGCAAAAATATAAAACACACGCACACTTACATGTAATGGGAAAACAAATGCAACTTCTAAGAGGAGTTACACCGAAGTGCACTCTCATCATGCTTTTTAAGATCGAGGCATTCAGAAGTATATGGGAAGTCATATTTCTTCCTCACCCAAGCTTTCATAGGAGTCTCATTCACTTGAGAAATCCTTGTCAACAATGCAAGTTTCTCAATAATAATTTGCGTCTGTTTAGCTAGTGCAGAAACTTGAGAAACTAGATTTGAGGAATCAAATCTAGGTGACATACTCTTAGGCCTTTGTTTTTGTTTATACAACATGAAACAATTAGGCCTAATGTGTCATGCCTTGCCACAGTGATGGAAAATAGACACAAACCTCGGATGAGTGCAAGGTTTACCCACCACACTTCTAGATTGCAGTTGAGACACATGATGAGAAATAAATTGGGGAATCACATGACTACACTCAACAGGTTTCTTACCCAAGTCACGTTTAATAGGGATAGGTACAGCTCTATACGATGACGCCTTATCAAAATTGGGCTCAACGCTAATCCCTAACACGCGGTCTAGTTTCTCAGTCCCATTAGAAAATACAGACAACTGTGTTCTAGCATCTTCAAGTTCAGCTTCTAAGGATTGGACTCTATCAACTAACCTTTTATTCCTCTCATCAAAGTCACCAATCATTACAAGGCTTTGCTCAAACTTAGCTTGAACTTCATTCTTGTCCAGCTCTACTTCTTTCAGCCTCTTATTGACCTCAATATTTGTCTTCTTGATAGCTAAACTCTCATTAAACAGTTCACTGTAGGCTACCTAAAGACTATCCTTAGCTACACATTCATCGTGAGATAGTTATGATACATCATCTTCATCACTAACATTTTCCTCTCTCTCACCAGACACACTAGCAGTAAAGGCCATAAAATTTCTCTTATTTTTAGGAGACTCATCAGAAGTGTAGCCACCTTTTGAATCACTAAACGAGGCTACCATGACTTTCTTGCCCTTAGACTTAAGGTATGTGGGATATTCAGATCTAATTTTTGGGTTCTCTAAGAACATTGCCAAGGATCTAATAAGCATAAAAGATGTGAATACTCGAAGTAAGAATGCAGAAAAATACTTACAACAATCGGTTTGTTGTATGTGTTGAGAACAAAAATTTGTCTCATTTAGAAGTGCTCCAAGCTCCTCTCTTTGATTGTATGTTGAGCTCCAAGCTTGATGAATGAATTCCAAACTCTTGGGAATGGTTTCCCTATCACCTTTGTATACTTTTTGATTTGCTAGCAAAGAAGAAAAATTACAACAAATTTTCTCACTAGGAGAAGGAAGCTTTCGGCTTCAACAAAGAAAAGAAGGAGAGAGAGTTTTTTCAATTTTTTGAGTTGTGTTATTTGATTTCCAAAATCAAAATTATGATATACCAAATCCAAGATTTGGTATTAGTCATTCAAAAAATGAATAAACAATTACAAAGTGTGTAGAGATTGGTTGGAGTAAAAAACAAGTAAGCTTAGATTTACACTCCAATTCAACCACTTCCGTCACAAGTCAAAAGTGATGTAAGTCAAGTGGGTCCCACCACTTGTAAATTCTGAATTTACGTCGAACAATCTCAACGCGCAACTTCGCTCGGGCTCGGGTTCGTTTAATTCCGAATTAACGAATTTACCGTTGCGACACAATTAAAGTCGTTTACGAATTAATTCTAAATTAATTCGTTCGCCAGAATTAAAATCCAATTTTAATTCCGCTATGAAATCTAATTTTATTTAATATATCGAATATATTATTTTATCGATTAATTCTAAATTAATCGTTCTCTCTCTTCTATTCGAATTTTATCCCAGATAAATTCTCGCTGTAATTAATCCCAGATTAATTTTCTCTCTCTTCTAATTAATCCCAGATTAATTATGTTCGAGTCAAACGTTATCGATGAATCTTCGAGAAGCGACTTATGAGATCCCTGGATATGTTGGTAGTAAATCTGATCGTCGGACTATCCGAATACGTGCGTACCTCGTACCACGTTCTTATCGATTTACAAGACATGGTTGGCTTCTAGCAAAGCACCGTGCCTACCCAATTCTCCAGAAATATTCTTTAAGGAATATATAATCTTTATCAGGCGTAGTATACGAAGTATTGCGTATTGCGATCCAGTATCTCATGTCACATGCAAGGCCTGAGGCTGGAATAATGTCTGCCCCGCACGAAGCATATATCGGATCATAAAAAACTAGTCTCTATAATCGAATAATCATGACCTTGTCATATTATCCCGATAGTTGCAACATAATAGAGAACCAGTTTTGTATCCCTGCGTGATCATCACCTCCATATGACTGAAGTGATACTTCCGTCTTAACATCACACCCAATACACTACGATTCTCAATTATCCCAGAAGAGGCGTACACATAACCTTTTAAAGTCCCGGACGACCAAAACCAAAGCGTATTGATTGTCGCAAGTATTAGCAATGCAAGTCTCAGATTAAGACCAAATACACCTATCTTGATTCGGATTCCCATAGACACATAGTCATACTACCAATAGGATTCTGAGGGGTTTATCCAAAGCGAAGCTGTTCCCGTACCATCGGTAAACACAACCTCCTATCACACTTGCATAAGTATCCAATACTTAAATATATGAGAACTATGCCGTTATGCTCCCACAATGCGCACAAGTACAATACTAGTCTATTCCGCTTTATCGATGTCCAGTCTCGATAATACTACGACTAGGGATATTTAATGATTAAACCTTAGTGGATTGATACTGTCTCATATCTTATAATCCGGAACTAATCATAAGGACTTTTATCATTTATATATTCAAGTAATCTAATTACAATATGATAAAATAGCAATTTCCATTGTCACATAGTTAATTTGTACAAAAACCACAATGTCTTTTACAAATAGTGACGCTATGGGTCATAATTGTCCAACATTAATATGTCCATACCCTTCAAATTCATGGCACTAGATAACAAGGTATTTTCTACCCCTATGATCTCTATACTCTCTTCTACTATTCCTACTCTCTCTAGGCTTATCATCTCTATCCCTAACACGACCACTCTTCTTCAGCTTAAGAAATTTCTTAAACTTCTTTGCAAATATGGCCAAAGCATGATCCGTGAGATTACCACCATCATCATCACTTGAAGGATTGTGAGCAACTTCCTTTGCGATCTTCATCGCTATGGTTTTGGGTTTTTTATAACCAGTAAGTTTCTTCTCATGCACATGTAATTTTCCTAGGAGGTCCTTTAGTTTTAGGTGATCTAAGTCATTACTCTCTTCTATAGCTGTGATCTTTGGTAAGAACTTGTCAGGTAGGGATCTAAGGATTTTCCTCACTATCCTATTGGTAGGAATAGTCTTACCTAGGCTAAAGCTTGAGTTAACGATATCGTTAATCTCAACATAGAATTCATCAAAGGTCTCATCATCTTTCAAACTAGTGACCTCAAACCTAGTTTCAAGCTCTTGGAGTTTATTATTTTTGACAGACAATGTGCCCTCATGCACAGTCTGAAGGATGTCCCAAGCGTTCTTGGCTATCTCACACATTGAGATTCTCTTAAACTAAGTAGAGAAAATGGCACCACGAATGACATTAATTGCCTTGATGTTCTTATTACTAGCGTCAAACTCATCATTAGTCCAGGTCAGTTTATCTTTAGGGGATGAGACCCCATCAACCATAACCACGTGAGCTTTCCACCCGTACTTTACATACATCGAGACTCTCTCATCTAAGGATTTAATGAACGTTCTCATGCGAACCTTCCAATGTAAATATTCAATCCCATCAAAGAATAGGGGATAATTTAAGGGTTGGCTTCTTTCCATACCTAAATGGGTCAATGATCGAGGTCATACTCTGATACCAATTGAAAATTTGAATTTGTCTAAGGTTCTGACCCTATGCGGAATTAAACACAATAAAATAAAACAAGTTCTAGTTATTGTATCGATGGATTACCAGCAAGCACCCTTAAGTCTATGAAATTATGAAATAAACAAAATAAACAAAATCAACACATGTAATTTTATTAACAAAGTGGAAAACTCGTGCGAGTAAAAAATCACTCCGGGTATCTAGGCTACCAGCCAAAATCCATTATAATGAGAAAACTTCCAGTGATGGTAAAAGGCCTATGACAGCAACTCCGCTAACTTTAATACCTCTAGACTACAAGAACTCGAAGAACTCCTCGAGCCCGCACTACACGGTCTTCTTCAGAATATATGAAGTCTCTAAGCGGATCAACTTTCTTCAAACACTGAACACCGAAACTCCGACTACCAATCTTCCTCCTTGAGAACTTTGAAGGGTTAGGAAATTGGGTTTGATTGTGTTGATGATAAATCAAAGATCGGTTTCACCAAAACAAATAAGAAAGGAAATCAAGGAAGTTTTGAAGGTGAAAAACAAGTAGGTTGAAAGCAATGAAGATTCTAGGCTTTAAGAGATTGTTGATCGGTGAAATCACTCACATAACGCAAGCGCATGTATCGCTCAAGTTTTTGGACAATTATGACCCATAACATCACTATTTGTACAGAACATTGTGTTGTTGTACAAATTAACTATGTTACATAGGAAATTGCTCTTTTATCATTTGTAATTGGATTACCGGGATATATAAATGATAAAAGTCCATATGATTAGTTCCGGATTAATAAGATATGAGACAATATTAATCCACTAAGGTTTAATCATTAAAATATCCCTAGTCATAGTATTATCGAGATTGGACATCGATAATGCAGAATAGACTAGTATTGCACTTGTGCGCATTGCATAACGACATAGTTTTCATATATTTAAGTATTGGATACTTATGCAAGTGTGATATGAGGTTGTGTTTACCAATAGTACGGAAACAGCTTCGCTCTGGATAGACCCCTCGGAATTCCATTGGTAGTATGACTATGTGTCTATGGAAGTCCGAATCAGGGTAGATGTATTTGGTTTTAACCTGAGACTTGCATCGCTAATTGCGACAATCAATATACTTTGATTTTGGTCGTTCGAGGCTTTAACAGGTTCTGTGTACGCCTCTTCTGGGTATATTGAGAATCGTAATGTATTGGGTGTGATGTCTGTTGGATAATTATGACCCATAGCGTCACTATTTGTACAGATCATGGTGTTGTTGTACAAATTAACTATGTGACAAGGAGATTGCACTCTTATCATTTGTGATTAGATCACCTTAGATGTATAAATGATGAGAGGTCCCTATGATTTGTTCCTGGACAGAGAATGATATGAGACAGTCTCAGTCCACGAAGGATAAATCATTAAATATCCCTAGTCAGAGTATTATCGAGATTGGACATCGATAAATACGTAAGAGACTAGTATTGCACTTGTGCACGTTTGTGAGGGCACAACAGCATAGTTCTCATATATTTTGGTATATGATACCCATGCAAGTGTAGTAGGAGGTTATGTTTCACCGATGGTACGGGAAACTGCTTCGCTCTGGATAGACCCCCTCGGAATCCCATTGGTAGTATGACTATGTGTCTATGGGAGTCCGAAATCAGGGTAGGTGTATTTGGTCTTAACCTGAGACTTGCACCGCTAATACTTACGACAATCAATATACTTTAGTTAAGGTCATCCAGGGCTGTAACAGGTTCTGTGTACGCCGATACTGAGTATATTAAGAATCGTAGAGTATTGGGTGTGATGTCAAGACGGAAGTATCACTCCAGTCATAGTGGAGATGATGTCACAATGGATACGGTATTAGTGCTCTTAAGTGCTGCGCGGCCAATCGCGATATTATGACTAGGTCATGTATATCCGATTATAGAGACTAGTTACCAGACATCCAACATGTGCTTCGTACGGGGCAGACACAACTCCAGCCCCAGGCCTAGCACGTGACTATCCGATACTGGATCGATATACACGATACGATGTATACTACGCCTGATACAGATCATATATTCCTGTAAGGATATTTCCGGAGAATTGGGTAGGCATGGCGCTTTGCTAGAGGCCAACCTTGTCTTGTAAATCGGTATAAACGTAGTACGAGGTACTTACGTATTCAGATAGTCCGACGACCGTATTTACTGCCAACATATCCGGGGATCTCATGGGTCACTTCCCAATGATTCACCGATGACGTATGACTCGCACATTTATTAATCTGGGATTAATTTGATGAGAGAGAAAATTAATCAGGGATTAATAACGGAGATATTTTATCTAGGATAAAATATCGTCTAAAGAGAGAAAACGATTAATTTGGAATTAATTGGTAAAGTTAATATATTCGATATTAAACGAAATTGGATTTCGACGCGGAATTGAAATTGGATTTTGATTCGGGCGAACGAATTAATTTAGAATTAATTCGTTAGCGACGTGAATAGGGGATTCGCTAGGCGTAATCATTTAATTACGACGCAACGGAAAATTCGCTAATTAGGAATTAGCGAACCCGAGCCCGAGAGTGATTGCGAGCGCATTCATATTTCGAATTCGAGTGCGGCAACGTAAGTCACATCAAGCGTCAAATCATTCGTCACATCAAACGTCACTTTGATTGATGTGATTGATTGATGTGATTGATTGATTGAAAGACTACATGTCACTTTGATAAAGTGATATGAATAGTTGATGGTTTTAGGTGAAATAGTGTAAGTTGGTGAGACATTTACCTTTTGATTATTTAATATATTATTTGGTAATTGTTTTAGTATATTTTCATGGAAAATATATAAAGCATTTTGGAAAATGCTTTGACCAACTTTAATACACAATTTCTCTCCTCTCTCCTCCATTTCTCTCTCACATCTCACGCCCATGGAGGGCTAAATGCTCACTGGTTTTTTACCAAAATGCCGAGCAAGGGAAGCCTTGTGCCTTGATTTTGTGGCAAAATCAAGCAGAGCTAGCACTCCGAGAGACTTGCGAATGTGATAGAGAAACTTACCAATGAGCCGGGAATCATTCGATGAAGATTCGGAACTCAAATTCAACACTCAAAACAGAAATTGTGGGCTGTGAACTGCAGTGTTGGGCGCGCACCTTGGAGGACCTCAAACTTGTTTTGTTTGTCTTCAATTCGTCTCAATCGATCAATGTAAATATTCCGCAACTTCTTTGATATGTATTTCACACTTCTTCATGCTTGTTTGATGATCTTGGGACCTAGAATAAAACCAACAATGGCATCAAGAGCCTAGGTTCAAGCATGAAATTTTAGGGCTTAAAATTTGGGTAAATTGATTTTGAGCATGATTTGGTTAAATTGTTTGATTGAGAATGCTTAATATATGTTTAATTGAAGATTGATTGGATCAATTTCATGAAATTAAGTTTGGAACAAATTTCCCCCCCAATTTTTTGGAGCTTGGCCGAATGTAGTAAGCATATTGGAATTCTTGGAATTTTGTTTTTTGATTCATTAGATGGATTATATCATGTAGGATGATGTTAATTTGAAATTAATTGGATTGAATTTTGAATTGAACAAAATCCCCAAAATGCTTATGTTGGCCGAATTCCATAAGTCCTATGTCTTGGAATTTTTTGATTTTTGATAATTGGATGTATTGGAAATCATTCGGGAAGTTAATTCGATGTCAATTGTGGAATTAATTGGATTGAATTCGAATCGGACAAAGAATAACTCCCTTGGCCGAGACTTTGAGCATGGTGAATGGGTTTGATTTTTCATTAATTGTGTTGGACATGTGATGATGATGATGAACATGATTATTAAGCTAATTTGATGTTTTGGAAATATTGATTTGGGTGATTAATCATGATATACACTTTAGTAATTAAATTGGAAATTTGGAATTTGGTAATTTAATTATTTGGGCCTTAAAATTGGATTTGGGCTTTTAAAGTTGTAAATGGGCTTAATGGGCTTTGTTGTACAAAGTTAGGTTTAGGCCAATGGATTGGATCCAATTGGGCCCAAAACCACTTCCATAAAGCCCAAATGCGACTTATAAACCTTTAAAGTTTAATTGGGCCTAATGGGCCAAATTGATTTCTAGGCTTATGGGGTTACTCCTTGATTGGGCTTTGGTTGCCGAAGCCCATGCCTTAGAGAAATTAATTGAAAGCCATTGGACTTGAATTGAATTGACGTTAGACGTTTAATCGGCTTTGAGACCCGTTGCGATTAAATTTGGAATTTAAGTCGTAAAAGGTTTATTAATAAAGTGTAATATTTATTTGGAATTAAATAGTGAATTAGTATTAAATACATATTAAATTGGATTTAATGTTGTAGTTTAATTTAATTCGAGAATTCGTACTTTGTACTTATTCGTAAAACGAGTTTGACTCGCACAAAATCAAATCATTGTTTGAACATTGGATGATCACTAATTATCAGATTAATTAATTTGATTAGATTGATTGATAACATGCTTGTGAATACATGGTTGTGATGAATGAATAATGTATCGGATGGATATTAGTCGGGTGGGGGCAATTTTGGAAATTGTTGTAATAAATTCGATTTATTAAATTGGACCTGCGTGTCCAGCCTTATCACCTCTATTCTCTTTGTATTCTCTTCTCACCTATTCCCCTCAATGTAAATGAGGTTTCTTTAGAAGTGTAGTGTAACGGGTAGAAGTAATACAAGTGCTAGTTTGAGAAAGAAAGGGAGAGATTTGATCTAGGATCATTGTGTTAAGTATCCATCCGCATATCATTATTATTTATTTTCATATGCGATTTATTATGTGTTTAGAATGCATGTTTAAGGGTGTATGATGATGAGACATTAACAAAGATAATAAATTGGTAGCCAATTTGCACGCGAAAAACCCTCATCAAATATCATGCGTTTTTCCTTCCATTGAGTGATTCTTACTCAAGATCCGAGACTGGCATTGGGTTGTTGGCCAAAGTCAAGCCCTTTGTCCGTCAAAGATGTGTTTGAATCACGAGAGTTTTGTTCCATATTAGTGTCATGTCCAAGTTGTGGTTTGTTGGCCAAAGTCAAGACCACTTCTTATCCATTGACATTGATTACGAAGCTTTCCATGGTCAATGGGTCGCGCTTGACTGGGATCACTAGGTTTGTTGTGCCAAAGCCAAGGCTTAGTTGATTCAGAGGAAAAAGGTTAGGGTACATATTGGATATGTAGGCATATATATAATATATGTTTCGGACTTGGATGTCCACCTACTGGATCTAGGAATTGGATTGGACCAATTGATCTTAGAGATCTACCTAGTTAATTATAATACTATTTGTTGGCTAAAGTCAAGATTGTGTGATATTTAACGGGATCCTAGCCCACTAGGAAACGCGGTTTCCCGAGTACTCGACAGAGGGTTAGAGGCTCGCCGAAAAATAGTGGGAGGCAAGAATTGAATTTGCAATATTCGTTCAATTACTCGTCATACGCGCTCGAACAAATATCACTCGTCAAATAAATTAAAATATTAGTTGGACTAATATTTAATGTTGTTTTAATTTAAGCAGTTGGACTGTATTATATTTGATTATATAATTGGATTATAGTAATCAATATATTTGAATTAATAATTTCAATTTACAGTTGATTTTATAATTGGATTATAGTAATCAATGTAATTGAGGTTATTAATTTAATTATATTTGATTGTATAGTTGGACTATAATAATCATTATAATAAATAGTACCTGAAATAATTGATTAAATAGTTGGACTATTGAAATCAAGAACATTGAAAGATTGGACATTTAAATATAATCTTGGATTAAAATATTTAAATGATTTAATTTTCAAAATAGGGAATAATTTCAGGATGGTCCTGGAAATAATAAATAAGTTACTTTATTTGATAAAATAACACATTATGCCTAAGCCCAGAATTAAGCAAATAGTAGAGCATAATCTTTGAAGATTTATGTGATGATGACTTTAGTGCTTAATTTGATATACTTGTCATAAATCTATGTTTAGATTTAAGAAGTATTAAAATTGCAATTATGATTCTTGGAGAATTAATGACTATTCTCAAGGAGATAAAGTCAAACTTTGCAATTAGTAAGTAGCGCATGGCGCACCTTACTTTGATATTCTAGAAACCAAAGGCTTGGCCAAAGGCTTGGCCAAAGGCTTCTGAAATGTAGAAAAGGGTAAAGGCAAAATCATTATAATCTTCTGGGAAGATAAAAGACATATCCCAAAGTGACTGCCGTTTGGATATGGCAGACACGAAGGAATTAAAGAAAGGGCAAGGCTCTGACTTTAAGAATGTTTGTCAAAATTATGTTCACTACTAGTATTGAAATTGGATTTTAAATACTTAGTGTGGTACATAAAATATATGTATTGATGTTCAGAATCTGCTGTGAGTAGGATACTGACTTCAAGCTTAGATTCATCTGCGAATCGGAAACGGGACGAAAGTCGCTGTTTCGACCGTAGATACCTAAGTTTAGGAACTACCCTTCGGGTGTGTACCGATATTAGGAAACTGTTATAATGTAACTAGTTTGACTAGGAACATTATCTCTATATCAGTGTTTAATCTGTTGAGGATAAACCTTTATATTCTAGAACACTAAAGTGTTTCATTATATAAAGATGATATTGAGATGTACACATTAGATGTGAATAACAGTATTTATATTTTGAATATAAATAAAATCTTGAACATATGATATGACAAACTAATAGCTCATATTGATTTGATCAGAATAAACTTGTTTGTGGCATTGTTGTCTGGGACACAATTAAACAAGACTCGTATATCCACACTTTTGAAGAATGGGTACTAGGACTAATTTGACTAATCAATAAAGTCTACGAATCTAGTTTATTAGGTAAAGTACCTAAAACACTATTTACTTGGTAATAGTGAAAGTGCCACCGATCTGTTAGCCATATTCATAGTGAAGTAAGTGGGCCCATATCTAGCTAGGCTAGAAGTGGATATGAATGTTTCGTGACCTCAACGGATGTAGCATCACGTTATGGTTATGTGTTTCTTTTGAAAAACACAAATCGGAAACTTTTGAGTTTCGACACGAATAGATAGAAAGATCGGCTATTGTATTATACCGTCACGGTAAGACCGTAATGGAAAATACTTGAGCAATAAGTTTTAAATTACTTGAAAGAGTATAGTATTCTTTCAAATGAGGACTCCTCCCGGAACACGTCAATAGACGGTGTGTCCGAACGGAGAACCGGATTTTGTTGGACATGATAAGGTTTATCAAGAGTCGCTCTGAGCTACCATTTTCCTTCAACGGATATGCATTAACAGTGCAAAACTTATTTAGAATAAGGTTCCATAAAAATATGTTTGACAGAATTCATATTGGATATGAATGGAAAGAAACAGGGTTTCACACTCCTGAAAATTTGGGAATGCAAGACATAGGTTTGGATGATACCAAACTAGAACCCAAATTGGATAAATGCCAAATTATAGGTTATTCTAGGGGAAACCATAAGTATAGTACTTATAGATCTCACATGAGAACAATGTGATTGTTGCTCACCATGCGGTTTTCCTTAGAGGAATACTGATATGCAGTGGTCAGTGGGAGGACAGTAAAACTCGATGAAAATCGGAGTGATACTTTTCAAGGCACGAAGTCCTTAATAGAACACAAATAGTTCATCAAGGATGAAACTATACCAGTAATCTTCAAATACACAAGAACCGCGTAGATTGGAGAGAATCAGAAAACAACCTGGGGTATGGGTTTCTGATGTCACCTTATAAAGATGTCAATCTTATTGAGGAAGACAAAACGACTACGTTTTAGGAAGTTATACAAGGTATCGACTCCCTTATATGACAAAGTGTCATGAGTCCAAAATGGATTCCATGTATATCAACCAAGTTTGGATACTAGTTGATGTACCGTAAGGCATTGTGCCTATTGGTACTGTATAACTCTTCAAGGAAGACATACATGGAAGACAACATACCAAGGTACAAAGCTAGGCTTGTAGCGGAAAGGTATCGTTATCAACATTATGTTGATTACGGTTCAACCTTTTACCTGTTGCCACGGTAAATCCATTTCGATAATGCTTGCTGAAGCTGTACATTTCATTTATGAAATGTGTCAGTTAAAGATCAAAATCGCTTTCCTTAAACGGAAACCTTTTTGGAGGATGTTTATAACATCCTGACGATTTTGTCGTACTAAAACCAGCAAACAAGGTTTGCGGGTTATTCGATCCATGTTTGGATTGAAGCAAACATTAGGTTATTGGAACTAACGTTTTGATGTAATCATAATGGTGTATGATTTAATTCAAAACGAAAATAATTCTTGTGTATATAAGAGGGTTAGTGGGAGCGCACTGACAGTGCCTTTCCTGTATAAAATAATGATAATATATTCATTTCTTGGAAATGATATTCCTATAAAATAATCGGTGAAAGCTTGGCTTTCATAGAAATTCTCCGTAGAATTCTTGGGAGTAACAACCTTTACTCTATGAATAAAGATCTACTGGGATAGATTTAAAGTTGTTAACACAAATTGTACGTTGAAAAATGTACGTGACCTGGTGTCTCATACGCTTTGAGCATATGGATTCACAAACAGGCCAATCCGAGTGATAGTCACTGGATTGAAGTTAAGAACATACTTAGTATCTTAGAGAACTAAGGATGTTGTCTTAGTCAATAGAGAAAGAGAACTGGAAGTGACTGGGATCACTGTAGCAAGTTTCCTATAACCGATAAAGACGACTAAAAGTCGCAAACGGTACTATACAGTTTGAATAACGGTACAATGAGCTGGAAATCTTCCAAGCAAGATACTGTTACCGAATAAACAACAAATACGGATTAATTGCAGTAGCTGAGGCAGCAATAGAAGCCATTTGGGTCAATAATAAATCTAATTAGATTAGATATAATTCTGTTAGCAGCTGAGCCAGGCGTCAACACAGGCTAAAGAATTAATGGTCTCATCAACGATCCAGATATATACTTCGATATTCATCTGATTCGTTCGGATCATACATCGTGGCGATATGATGATCAAATAATTACATCAGACGATAATCATGCAAATCGCTGACGAAAAGCTTTTCTCAGCAGTTTGAGCCAACCATACATATTCGGTTGTAAGACACTCGAGTGACTGGCTATAGGCCAGTGGGAGATTGTTGGATAATTATGACACATAGCGTCACTATTTGTACAGATCATGGTGTTGTTGTACAAATTAACTATGTGACAAGGAGATTGCACTCTTATCATTTGTGATTAGATCACCTTAGATGTATAAATGATGAGAGGTCTCTATGATTTGTTCCTGGACGGAGAATGATATGAGACAATATCGGTCCACGAAGGATAAATCATTAAATATCCCTAGTCAGAGTATTATCGAGATTGGACATCAATAAATACGTAAGAGACTAGTATTGCACTTGTGCGCGTTTGTGAGGGCACAACGGCATAGTTCCCATATATTTGGGTATAGGATACTCATGCAAGTGTAGTAGGAGGTTGTGTTTCACCGATGGTACGGGAAACAGCTTCGCTCTGGATAGACCCCATCGGAATCCCATTGGTAGTATGACTATGTGTCTATGGGAGTCCGAAATCAGGGTAGGTGTATTTGGTCTTAACCTGAGACTTGCACCGCTAATACTTACGATAATCAATATACTTTAGTTAAGGTCGTCCAGGGCTGTAACAGGTTCTGTGTACGCCGATACTGAGTATATTGAGAATCGTAGAGTATTGGGTGTGATGTCAAGACGGAAGTATCACTCCAGTCATAGTGGAGATGATGTCACAATGGATACGGTATTAGTGCTCTTAAGTGCTGCGCGGCCAATCGCGATATTATGACTAGGTCATGTATATCCGATTATAGAGACTAGTTACCAGACATCCGACATGTGCTTCGTACGGGGCAGACACAACTCCAGCCCCAGGCCTAGCACGTGACTATCCGATACTGGATTGATATACACGATACGATGTATACTACGCCTGATACAGATCATATATTCCTGTAAGGATATTTCCGGAGAATTGGGTAGGCATGGCGCTTTGCTAGAGGCCAACCTTGTCTTGTAAATCGGTATAAACGTAGTACGAGGTACTTACTTATTCGGATAGTCCGACGACCGTATTTACTGCCAACATATCCGGGGATCTCATGGGTCACTTCCCAATGATTCACCGATGACGTATGACTCGCACATTTATTAATCTGGGATTAATTTGATGAGAGAGAAAATTAATCAGGGATTAATAATGGAGATATTTTATCTAGGATAAAATATCGTCTAAAGAGAGAAAACGATTAATTTGGAATTAATTGGTAAAGTTAATATATTCGATATATTAAACGAAATTAGATTTCAAAGCGGAATTGAAATTGGATTTTGATTCGGGCGAACGAATTAATTTAGAATTAATTCGTTAGCGACGTGAATAGGGGATTTGCTAGGCGTAATCATTTAATTACGACGCAACGGAAAATTCGCTAATTAGGAATTAGCGAACCCGAGCCCGAGAGTGATTGCGAGCGCATTCGTATTTCGAATTCCAGTGCGGCAACGTAAGTCACATCAAGCGTCAAATCATTCGTCACATCAAACGTCACTTTGAGTGATGTGATTGATTGATGTGATTGATTGATTGAAAGACTACATGTCACTTTGATAAAGAGATATGAATAGTTGATGGTTTTAGGTGAAATAGTGTAAGTTGGTGAGACATTTACCTTTTGATTATTTAATATATTATTTGGTAATTGTTTTAGTATATTTTCATGGAAAATATATAAAGCATTTGGAAAATGCTTTGACCAACTTTAATACACAATTTCTCTCCTCCATTTCTCTCTCACATCTCACACGCCCATGGAGGGCTAAATTGCTCACTGGTTTTTACCAAAATGCCGAGCAAAGGGAAGCCTTGTGCCTTGATTTTGTGGCAAAATCAAGCGGAGCTAGCACTCCGAGAGACTTTCGAAGGTGATAGGGAAACTACCCATGAGCCGGGAATCATTCGACAAAGATTCGGAACTCAAATTCAACACTCAAAACAGAAAATTGTGGGCTGTGAACTGCAGTGTTGGGCGCACATTGGAGGACCTCAAACTTGTTTTGTTTGTCTTCAATTCGTCTCAACCGATCAATGTAAGTATTCCGCAACTTCTTTGATATGTATTTCACACTTCTTCATGCTTGTTTGATGATCTTGGGACCTAGAATAAAACCAACAATGTCAAGATGGAAGTATCACTTCAGTCATCTGGAGATGATGGTCACGTAGTATACGGAACTAGTACTCTTATGTACTGCAGTCATCGGGATAATATGACTAGGTCATGATTATCCGATTATAAAGACTAGTACCAGAGATCCGATATGTGCTTCGTACGGGGCAAACACAATTCCAGCCACAGGCCTAACATGTGACATCCGATACTGGATCGTAATACGCAATACTACGTATACTACGTCTGACATAGATTACATATTCCTTAAAAGAATATTTCTGGAGAATTGGGTAGGCATGATGCTTTGCTAGAAGCCAACCATGTCTTGTAAATCGGTAAGAATGTGGTACCGGGTACACACGTGTGCAGATAGTCCGACGACCGAATTTACTGCCAACATATCCAGGGATCTCATGGGTCGCTTCCCGAAGATTCACCAATGATGTATAACTCGAACATAATTAATCTGGGATTAATTAGAAGAGAGAGAAAATTAATCTAAGATTAATTACAGAGATATTTTATCTGGGATAAAATTCAATTTAAAGAGAGAGAACGATTAATTCGGAATTAATCGATAAAATAATATATTCGATATATTAAATGAAATTAGATTTCATAACGGAATTAAAATTAGATTTTAATTCGGGCGAACGAATTAATTTAGAATCAATTCACGAGCGACGTGAATAGTAATTTTGCTAGGCATAATTATTTAATTACGTCACAACGGAAAATTCATTAATTCGAAATTAGCGAACCCGAGCCCGGGAGTGTTTGCAGGCCCACTCAGATTTTGAATTCAAGTGGGGCCCACAAGTCATATCACTAGTCAATCATTCACCTTTTTTGGTGATGGAAGTTGGGAATAGAACCTCAGGATTAAATTTTCAAATTGGGAATAGAACCTCAGGATTATAATAATCAATATATATGAATTTTGCAATAGAAGTATGAATTGCAAAAGAAGCTCACTCAGATTTAATTTTCAAATTCGGAATTAAATCCGAGTGAGCTTCTTTTGAAATTCGTACTTCTATTGCAAAATTCATATGTATTGATTATTATAATCCTAAGGTTCTATTCCCAATTTGAAAATTTAATCCTGAGGTTCTATTCCCAACTTCCATCACCAAAAAAGGTGAATGATTGACTAGTGATGTGACTTGATGTGACTTGTGGGCCCCACTTGAATTCAAAATCCGAGTGGGCCCGCAAACACTCCCGGGCTCGGGTTCGCTAATTTTGAATTAATGAATTTTCCGTTGCGACATAATTAAATAATTATGCCTAGCAAAATTACTATTCACGTCGCTCGTGAATTAATTCTAAATTAATTTGTTCGCCCGAATTAAAATCTAATTTTAATTCCGTTATGAAATCTAATTTCATTTAATATATCAAATATATTATTTTTTCGATTAATTCTAAATTAATCGTTCTCTCTCTTTAAATTGAATTTTATCCCAGATAAAATATCTCTGCAATTAATCCTAGATTAATTTTCTCTCTCTTCTAATTAATCCCAAATTAATTATGTTCGAGTTATACGTCATTGGTCAATCTTCGGGAAGCGACCCATGAGATCCCTGGATATGTTGGACAATTATGACCTATAGCATCACTATTTGTACAAAACATTAAATTTAGTGGATTAATACTGTCTCATATCTTATTAATCCGGAACTAATCATATGGACTTTTATCATTTATATATCCCGGTAATCCAATTACAAATGATAAAAGAGCAATTTCCTATGTCACATAGTTAATTTGTACAACAACATAATGTTATGTACAAATAGTGATGCTATGGGTCATAATTGTCCAACAATCTCCCACATGGCCTATAGCCAATCACTCAAGTGTCCTACACCTGAACTATGTACGGGTCGCTCAAACTTCTGCTGAGAAATAGCTTTCGTCAGCGGATTTGCAATGTTATCATCTGATACGATTTATTCGATCATCACATCGCCACTATGTATGATCTGACGAATCAGATGAAATAGTTGAAGTATATATTTGGATCGTAGATGAGACCATTAATTCTTTAGCCTGTGTTGTAGCCTAGCTCAGCTGCTAACAGAACTACTCCTAATCCAATTAGGATTATATAGATCCAAAGTGCTTCTATTGCTGCCTCAATTGCAGCAATATTCCGCTTTTTGTTGTTTATTCGGCAACAGTATATTGCTTGGAAGATTTCCAGCTCACTGTTCCGTTATTCAAACTATATAGTACCCTTATTATGACTTACAGTCATCCTTATCGGTTTGGAAACTTGCAGCGGTGAACCCAGTCACTTTAAGTTCTCTTTCTCCATAAATTAAGAACGCATCCTTAGATAATCTAAGATACTTAAGGATAAGGATGTTCTTAACTTTAATCCAGTGACTATCACTTGGATTTGCCTGATTGTTACTCCATATGCTCAAAGCATATGAGACACCAGGTCGCATACATATTTTTCAATGTACGAGTTCTCGGATAGTGCCAACAACTTTTAGATCTATCCTAGTAGATCCTTATTCCAAGAATAACGGTTGTCTCTCCCAAGTATTCTATGGAGAATTTTTCATGAAAGCCAAGCTTTCACCGATTGTATTATGGGAATGTCATTTCCAAGAAATGATATGTCATCATTATATAGGACAATCATTGTCAGTACACTCCCACTAACCTCCTTATATACACAAGAATTATCTTCTTTTTGAATCAAATCATATACCATTATAATTACATCAAAACGATGATTCCAAGAATTCAATGCTTGCTTCAATCCATAAATGGATCGATTTAACTTGCAAACCTTGTTTGCATGTTTTGGTAAGATAAAACCGTCAGGATGTTGTAAACATCCTCCAAAAGGTTTCCATTTAAGGAAAGCGTTTTTGACGTTCAGCTGCCATATTTCATAAATGAAACATCCAGTATTAGCAAGCATTATCCAAATGGATTTAATCATGGCAACATGTAAAAGGTTTCGTCGTAATCGACACAATGTTGATAACGATACATTTTCGCTACAAGCCTAGCTTAGTACGTTTGTTTGTTGCCATCCATGTATGTATTCCTTGAAGACTCATATAGTACCAATAGGCACAATGCCTTTCGATACAACAACCAGTGTCTAAACTTAGTTGGTATACATGGAATCCATTTTAGACTTCATGGCACTTTGCCATAAAAGGAGTCGATACCCTGTATCACTTACTCATACGTAGCTGATTCGTGTTCCTCAATAAATTTGACATCTTCATGAGGTGAGATCAAAAACCCATACCTCCCAGGTTGTTTTCTGACTCTCTCTGACTTACGCGGTTCTTGTGTATTCGAAGATTATTGGTACAGTTTCATCCCTGATGAACTGTTTGTGTTACATGAGGACTCGGTGCCTGGAACAGTATTACTTCGATTTTCATCGAGTTTTACTTTCCTCCCACTTACCACTGCATATAGGTATTCCTTTTCAGGAAAATCGTATGGAGAGCAATAATTACATTGTTCTATTGTGAGTTGTATAAGTACTATACTTAGGTTTCCTTAGGACAACCCACAAATAGGCACTTATCCGATTTGGGTTCTAGTTTGGTATCATCCAAACATATGCCTAGCATTCACAAATCTTCAGGAATGAGAAACCTAGTTTTTTTCCTGTTCATATCTAATATGAAGTCTGTCTAACAGATTTTCATGGAACCTTATTCAAAATAAGTTTTGCACTGATTAATACGTATCCCTAGAAGGAAAATGGTAGCTCAGAGCGACTCATAATTAACCTTATCATGTCCAACAAAATTCGGTTTCTCTGTTCGGACACACCGTCAAATTGAGGTGTTCCGGGAGGAGTCCACTATGAAAGAATACCATACTCTTTCAAATAGTTGAGAAACTTATTGCTTAAGTACTTTCCACCATGGTCTAACCGTGACAGTCTAATACTTTAGCCGGTCCGTCTGTCTACTTCGTGTCGAAACTCTAAAAGTTTCTGACTTATGTTTCATAAGATACACATAACCATAACGCGATGCCACATCCGTAAAGGTTATGAAGTATTCATATCCATCTCTAGCCTAGCTAGACATGGGCCCACTTATGTCACTATGAACGAGGGCTAACAGATCGGTGGCACTTGCACTTTTACCAAGTAAAAGGTATTTTAGGCATTTTGCCTAATAAACTAGATTCGTAGACATTATTTGAATTAGAATCAAATCTGTCCTAGTATCCACTCTTCGAAAGTGTGGATATACGAGTCTTGTTAATGTGTCCCAGACAACAATGCCACAAATAAGTCTCATCTGATTAAATCAGTTTGAGCTATTTGTTTGTCATGTTATACGTTTGAGATTCATTTATATTCAAAATATAAATATTTTTATTCACATCTAATGTGCTTGTCTCAATATCATCTTTATAAAATAAAACACTTAGTGTTCTAGAATATAAAGGTATACCTGCAACGGTTTAAACTTAGATATAGAGATAATGTTTCTAGTCAAACTAGGTACATTATAACAGTTTCCTAATTTAAGTACATATCCAAATGGTAGTTCATAAACTTAGGTTTCTACGGTTAAAACAGCGACTCTTTTCCCGTTTCCGAATCGCAGATTGATCTCAACTGAGGTCAGTCTCATGCTAATCAGAAGATTCCGCACATCAGTACATATATTTATGTACCACATCTAGTATCAAAAATCCAATTTTGAAACTAGTAGTGAACATGTTTATGACAAACATGCTTGAAGCCGGAGCCTTGCCCCGCCTTCACTTCCTTCATGTCTGCCTTGTCCATACGGCAGTCACGCTTCTAGTGACCCTGTTTGCCACAGTTTAGGCAGACATCTTGGGATATGTCATTTGTCTTCCTAGAAGACTGTGATGAGTTTGCTTTTGCCCCTTTATATCTTCTCGATTCCTAGGACTATCCTGAGGTTCTATTCCCAATTTGAAAATTAAATCCGCTTAAAGACATTTTCCCCAGGATTATGTTATAAACGCTAATCTTTCAGTTATCTTGATTCCAATAGTCCAACTATCCAATCAATGATTTCAGGTACAATCAAATATAATGATTACTATTGTCTAACTATATAATCAACTACTATTTGATTGGTTAAATTCATATATATTGATTATTATAATCCAATTATATAATCAACTATAAATGAAGTAGTTTGAATACAGTCCAACTGTTTAATTAAAACAACAATTAAATATTAGTCCAACTAATATATTTATTAATTAATGACAAAAAATGAAATGAGCGCGTATTGGCAAGTATCTAAACGAAATTGCAAATTTAATACTTGCCTCCCACTATTTTTCGGCGCTGGAAACCTAGTTTCCTAGTGGGCTAGGATCCCGTTAAATAACACACAATCTTGATTTTGGCCAACAAATTGTATGAAACTTAACTAGGTAGATCTCTAAGATCAATTGGATCTCATCTGATTCCTAGATCCAGTAGGTGGACATCCAAGTCCGAAACATATATCTAATATATGCCAATATATCCGATATATTCCCTAACCTTTTTCCTCTGAATCAACTAAGCCTTGGCTTTGGCACAACAAGCTTAATGATTCCAGTTAAGTGGGACCCATTGACCTTGGAAAGCTTCGTAATCGATGTCGATGGACAAGAAGTGATCTTGACTTTGGCCAACAAATCACAACTTGGACAAGACATGCAATATGGAACAAAGCCTTCATGATTCAAACACATCCACGATGGACAAAGGTCTTGACTTTGGCCAA
Organism: Zanthoxylum bungeanum; assembly: GCA_019454045.1. Lineage (NCBI taxonomy): Eukaryota > Viridiplantae > Streptophyta > Magnoliopsida > Sapindales > Rutaceae > Zanthoxylum > Zanthoxylum bungeanum. The sequence continues at coordinate 98,138 of SKCR01038190.1, read as the reverse complement.
CAAACCAGTGCCAATCTTGGATCTTGAGAAAGAATCACTCAATGGAAGGAAAGCGCTTAATATTTATTGAGGGTTTTTCGCGTAATTGGCAACCAATTAATTATCTTTGATTAGGTCTCATCATACACCCTTAAGCATGCATTCTAAAAGCATAATAAGGCGCGGTAAATAAATTAATAATGATATGCGGATGGATATTTAAAACATTTTGTTCCTAGAACAAATCTTTCTATTTCCTCTCTCCCGCTAGCACTATTCTTACTTCTACCCAATTACACAACACTTCTAAAGAAACCTCATTTACATTGAGGGGAATAGGTGAGAAGAGAAATACAAAGAGTCAATAGGTAATAGGCTGGACACACAGGTCCAATTTAATAAATTCTAAATTTATTACAATAATTTCCAAAATTGCCCTCACCCATCTAATATCCATCTGATATACATTATTCATACATCACATCCATGTATTCACACAAAGCATGTTATCAATCAATCTAATCCAATTAATTAATCTTTAATTAATGACCATCCAATGTTCAAACAACGATTTGATTTGCGCGAGTCCAACTCGTTTAAGAATAAGTACTCAAAGTACGAATTCTTGAATTATATCAAACTACAATATTAAATCCAATTTAATTTGTATTCAATACTAATTCTTTATTTAATTCCAAATTAAATAATTACACTTTAAATGTGCCTTTACAACTTAGATTCCAAATCTAATCTAAATGGGTCTTAAAGCCCAATTAACATCCAATGTCATTTAATTAAAGTCCAATGGGCTTTCAATTAATTTCTTAAGGCATGGACTTTGGTCAATATGGGTCAAACCCAAATACCAAAGCCCAAGTAAGGAATCACCCTATTTGCCAAGAAACCAATTTCGGCCCATTAGGCCCAATTAAACTTCTAAAGGCCCAATTATCATATTTGGACTTTATGAAAATGGTTTTAGGCCCAATTGGATCCAACCAATTATCCTAAACCAAACTTGGCCCAACCAAGCCCATTAAGCCCAAATACAACATTTTTAGCCCAATTCCAAATTAAGCCCAATTAATTAAATTCTAATATTCCAAATTTTACAATTTAATTAATTAAAGTGTAATAGCCATAATTAATTAGTTAAATTAATATTTCCAAAACACCAATTACACTAATTAATCATGCTTTAATTAATCAACTTATGTCCAACACAAATTGAAGTAAAATCAATCCAAATATGCTTATTAAGCTCTCGACAATATGGTAATTTTTTCATCAATTTTGATTTCAATCCAATTAAATCACAAATCAATTTATCCATGTATTTTAAACACATCCAATGGTCTAAAAAAAAATCACCAAGAGCTAGGGTTCTAGTTACATTCGGCCAAGCCCTCAAATTTGGGGAAAATTAATCCAATTAATTTTTCTTCAAATTGATCATGCACAACTCAAAGTTAACATATTATAAGCATGCTCAAACAAACAATTTGAACAAAACATGCTCAAATCAAAAATACCCAAATTAAAGTTTAAGAACCCTAAATTCAATTTCATGCTTAATCAAGGCTCTGATACCATTGTTGGTTTTCTAAGGTCAAACCAAGATCAATTAAGAAAATGAAATGTGTGAATACACAAAGAAGATAGCGAAAAATACTTACAATGCTCGGTTGGATGTAGAAGAGAAGTTCAAAACTTTGCCTCTATGGTTGTTGCTCCAAGCTTTCTTTGATGTATGTTGAGCTTCCAAGCTTTGTGAATGAGATTCCAAACTCATGGGAAAAGTTTCCCTATCACCTTTGTATGAATCTTTAGTGTGCTAGCACTTGGAAATTTTGCAATAAAATTTCTTCTTTGTCCTTGCAACTCTCGGCCAAGCCAAGATTTTTGGAGAGGGAGAGCAAAGCTCACGCCCAAAGTGAGAGAGAGATGAAAAGAATGAGTGTTGTGTGTAAATTTGATTTTCCAAAAATCAAGTAAAGTAATTCCAAACTTAAAATGTTGGTAAAGGTCACTTATTTCAATCAAAATGAAGGTAATGTGTTTTACAAGCCAACATCAAAGTCTTCACCAACTTCCATCACCAAAAAAGGTGAATGATCGACCAGTGATGTGACTTGATGTGACTTGTGGGCCCCACTTGAATTCAAAATCCGAGTGGGCCCGCAAACACTCCCGGGCTCGAGTTCGCTAATTTCGAATTAATGAATTTTTCGTTGCGACGTAATTAAATAATTATGCCTAGCAAAATTACTATTTACGTCGCTCGTGAATTAATTCTAAATTAATTCATTCGCCCGAATTAAAATCTAATTTTAATTCCGTTATGAAATCTAATTTCATTTAATATATCGAATATATTATTTTATCGATTAAGTCCGAATTAATCGTTCTCTCTCTTTAAATTGAATTTTATCCCAGATAAAATATCTCTCCGGTTCCTAGGACTATCCTGAGGTTCTATTCCCAATTTGAAAATTAAAATATCCCTAGTCGTAGTATTATCGAGACTGGACATCGATAATGCGGAATATACTAGTATTGCACTTGTGCGCTTTGTGGGAGCATAACGACATAGTTCTCATATATTTAAGTATTGGATACTTATGCAAGTGTGATAAGAGGTTGTGTTTACCGATGGTACGGAAACAGCTTCGCCCTAGATAGACCCCTCGGAATTCCATTGGTAGTATGACTATGTGTCTATGGAAGTCTGAATCAAGGTAGGTGTATTTGGTCTTAACCTGAGACTTGCATCGCTAATACTTGCGACAATCAATATACTTTGGTTAAGGTCGTCCGGGGCTTTAATAAGTTCTGTGTACGCCTCTTCTGGGTATATTGAGAATCGTAGTGTATTGGGTGTGATGTCAAGTTGGAAGTATCACTTCAGTCATATGGAGATGATGGTCACGTAGGATACGGAACTAGTACTCTTATGTACTGCAGTCATCGAGATAATATGACTAGGTCATGATTATCCGATTATAGAGACTAGTTACCAGAGATCCGATATGTGCTTCGTACGGGGCAGACACAATTCCAGCCCCAGACCTAGCATGTGACATCTGATACTGGATCGTAATACGCAATACTACGTATACTACGCCTGACACAGATTACATATTCCTTAAAAGAATATTTCTTGAGAATTGGGTAGGCACGGTGCTTTGCTAGAAGCCAACCATGTCTTGTAAATCGGTAAGAACGTGGTACCGGGTACGCACGTGTTTGGATAGTCCGACGACCGAATTTACTGCCAACATATCCAAGGATCTCATGGGTCGCTCCCGAAGATTCACCGATGACGTATGACTCGAACATAATTAATCTGGGATTAATTAGAAGAGAGAGAAAATTAATCTAGGATTAATTGCAAAGATATTTTATCTGTGATAAAATTCAATTTAAAGAGAGAGAACGATTAATTCAGAATTAATCGATAAAATAATATATTCGATATATTAAATGAAATTAGATTTCATAACGGAATTAAAATTAGATTTTAATTCGGGCGAACGAATTAATTTAGAATTAATTCGCGAGCGACGTGAATAGTAATTTTACTAGGCATAATTATTTAATTACGTCGCAACAGAAAATTCGTTAATTCGGAAATAGCGAACCCGAGCCCGGGAGTGTTTGCGGTCCCACTAGGATTTTGAATTCAAGTGGGGCCCACAAGTCACATCACTACTCAATCATTCACCTTTTTTGGTGATGGAAGTTGGTGAAGACTTTGATGTTGGCTTGTAAAACACATTACCTTTATTTTGATTGAAATGAGTGATATTTACCAACTTTTGAAGTTTGGTATTACTTTACTTGATTTTTGGAAAATCAAATTTACACACAACACTCATTCTTTTCATCTCTCTCTCACTTTGGGCGTGACCTTTGCTCTCCCTCTCTAAAAATCTTGGCTTGGCCGAGAGTTGCAAGGACAAAGAGGAAATTTTGTTGCAAAATTTCCAAGTGCTAGCACACTAAAGATTCATACAAAGGTGATAGGGAAACTTTTCCCATGAGTTTGGAATCTCATTCACAAAGCTTGGAAGCTCAACATATATCAAAGAAAGCTTGGAGCAACAACCATGGTGGCAAAGTTTTGAACTTCTCTTTTACATCCAACCGAGCATTGTAAGTATTTTCCGCTATCTTCTTTGCGTATTCACACATTTCATTTGCTTAATTGATCTTGGTTTGACCTTAGAAACCCAACACAAGTAGTATAGAATATATCGATCCCACGAGGACTTAATACATAAGCTATCAATTTATGAAGTTAAATATTTACGAGTACCTAATAGATTGGTTTATTGATTGGATTGTGATTTTGAACTAAAACAAGTAAATAAAACAGTGCGAATGCAACTCAAAGGAAAATTCAATATTATAAAACTATCTAGGGTTGTGAATCCTTCCAATATCTTTTAAAAATGAAGTGATTATCTCACGTTTGTGCAATATATTGGTTTATTAGCCTAGAACACAAATTTTGCAAAAGCCTCTTCCGATGGTCAGATGCAAACACTCAGTATAACCCAATTAATCATATTCCTATGTCAACCAAGTTACCTGAATTCATTAAGATTAAGTTCCAATTATGGCTACCCCCGCCGGACAAGTATATTTCTATCCTGTAAAGAAATCTACATAAGAGTCTCTTGCCCAAGGTGAGATCGTGAGCTATTGAGTCTAAGGTTAAACCTAAAATCCATTTTCCAAGTTCATTTTAAGTTTACCAAATCAATCTTATTAATGGCCAGTTAACAAGAAGTATTAAGCTTAAGGCTCAATAAATAAACCTTTATATTACCCAAGACATAAAATTACCACTTATAAATCGGTGATATTGGAATTCATCAGAACCCTAGATACGTGGTTTAGTTACCACACATATCTAAGAATAATAAGAACATAAATAAAATAAATGACATAAAGTAAAAGCTGGAAATTAAATAGATAAATTAACAATAAAAGAAAATGTTGGGGGTTAGAGGATCCACTTTTATTACTTCTAACTTAAATATCTCCCTTATTATAATATATAAACTTTGCATGACATTACCAACCGACCATATAGGCGGTATCATGATTAAGTCAAATTTATGATTAATTCCAACCGACCATAAAGGCGGTATCCAATTTAGTGAGGTTAAAATCAATTTAATTAAGTCCAACCGACCATAAAGGCGGTATCCCATTAAGTCAGGTTTTAAAATAGTTTATCTATTATAATTAAGGGAGATTAATCTAAATATTAGTAATAAAAGCTTTACCATTTACCCCAGCAAAGGGGAGTTACCTCCTCATACTGAAAAGTAAAATAAAGACTGAAAAGTAAAATAAATAAAGAACTATTGCGTAAAATAAAAATTAAATACTAAAAGCTGTAAATAAACAAACAATATACAATCTTCTTAGTATTCTTAAGGAAATCCCCAGAAGAATGTATGAATTTTCGTTCTGATTTCAGCTTCAATTTATAGGCGAAATTCTGCCCCGCGCGTTGCGATGCAAAACACTTGCACGTCGTGACGCGCCGTTGATTCAACAAGATCTTGACAAGTGGTTGTCGGTAGAATTATTGGCTCGGCGTCGTGACGCGTGAAGTTATGCGCGTCGCGACACAGATGTAAGCAATGACGTATAATGTCGGCAGCATGGGATGATGACACGTGTCCGACATATGATAGCAAGATTGGTGTGATGTTGACACATGGCCGGCGCATTTTAGCGGTCGCGACGCAGAATTCAAATTTTTCCATTTTTCATTCGATTTTTGCCGTTTAGCCCTGATTTGATTCCAGAAAGTCCTGTTATTTTATTTATCTACAAAATAACACAAAACACATCAAAATATTCACAAAACTCAAGAAACTATACAGAATATTAAGTAAAAGGGACGGAAAATATTGATATATTTACCGCTTATCAATTGTGTTTTCAACCATTGTGAAGGTGGGTATAAGTTTGTTTATATAGGTAGGGCAAAGGTAAGGGTTTCTAAATGCTGATTTGGCTTAAAAAGCGTCAAAATAACCTTATTACGTACGATCGTTCGAACGCCACATGAATGCGTGTCAAATGTGTGCTTATTTCACAAAATCGTTCGAATGTTGTGTCGAACGTGCCTCGATTGCGAACTCACTGGAAGGTTTCGTTTGAAAAAACTAACGAACGCATTATATACGGGAACCTTTTGCCAAGTTTTGTTCGAACCCAAACACGAAAGTGACACTAACGCCACTCGTTCGAACCTTTCAACGAACGCAGCCCTAACGCATATCTGATTCTTTCACGCAAATCTTACCAAATACTAGTCCAATTGCTCTGAGATCTTCAAGACTCATTACAATTCAATTGAACTTATTTTGTTACGGACATAGCCAACAATATGGAACTAACAATTTGCATATTTTTATTCTTTGGGTTTATTATTTATTATTACTTAATGTGCTTTGAATATTTTTTTTATTTGTTTGGCTAACACTAAAATTGTCTTGGTAAATTCTTAGAAACTCGATAGAGGGAATTTGGGTTATTCGTGAGAATAATAGCGTGTGATATTATTCGTTGAATAGATTTCCATGTAGGTTCTAATACGTAGACAATATTAGAACCTGACCTTAAGGAATTCAATTTTATTTGACTAACATAGACATATAGTTAATTGAGTTATTATGAATATATTCACTTGACCATCGAAAGAGGCTTGTGAATAATTTAGTATGTAGGTTAATAATTAGTAACACCAACCCAATTGAATGAAAAGTTCCAAAATCCATTATATGCATGCATATATAAAGTTGCAACCCTAGGTTCTTCTATCTATACGGTTTTCAAAGTCTGTTATTTGAGCATATTTAATTTCAATTAAATTTGATAAATCAACTTTCCTTCTCAATAGTTTGGTTTAAGTTAAGTAGATTAATCTTGATATTAATAAGTGTTGGAAATGGTGATCGAGCACCATTCACTTTTTGTATGAATATTTGATATTTATGCAATATAATATTTATTTTATCATGGTTATTTATTTAAATATATGGTAAAACTCTTACTTTTATTTATATATTGTAAATCTAAGAGTTAGATTACTCTAAGAGTTAGAGATTTCGAGTTTCACTCGGAACCTTATATGAATTTAGTAAAGACCCGAGATTTACAACATATGGTGATATAGTTGCAAGAGTTACAAATGGTGTTGAGAAATATCACACATTCTCTGGAATATAAATTATTCCTGGTCTAGATAAATTGACATGGGTCGGTCATTATATTGGTAAGACTAGTGCATTGTCTATATATGTAATGGACATATGGTTTGTCTCAACAGACTGTGAGCTTAGTGAAAGTTCATATAGAAATACAGATATTCATTAGTTGAATGAGTATTGAACAAACTCATAAGAGATGACTAATAGATATTCCATAAAACTGTCAATAGTTTTCTTTTCGAGTTGAGTAGTTATTGTGGTCCTTTGACTTTAGACACCACGGTGGTCTTGTGAGTGATCCTTTATGCCTGATACCATGCATGTCAGAGACCTTTCATGGTCTGACCGCTGGATGTCTGTTAGGTATAGACCGATGCTCACGAAGGTCGGTGTGTGTTAATATGAGGATTCGTCAGTCCATATGGTTGGATTATGTTTCTAGATATTTTCAGAGTATATTCCGGAAATCTTTTGGCCGAAAGTTCGTCGAAGAAATTAATTTATTTGACAGTATAAATAATATTGAAAAGAGTTTTGCATATATTATTTATTAATGGAATATAAGGATGAAAAGTTACATTATATTGAGAAGATAAGGTTTTGACAGTATAACTATAACATTACTCAATTGAAACTGTTATGACGAAGGGATTATACATTAGCGTTTTAATCTCGACTTGTATGGTTTGAAGTGTCGTGTTGTTTAGTCATGATTTGTAGGTGGACAGGCCTTCATGAAATATATGCAAATATATGAGATATATATATGTATATATATACGTAACAACCGAACGTGAGCCTAGAGAGTTCCATTATATTGAGTTTACTCGTTGAGCACTAGGGCGACCTCTCGTCAAATGTTGACAAAATATTTTTTGGGTTTTAGGATTAAATTGTTTAATCCGATAAATCATGAGATGAATTGAATTAATTAATTTTATATCAAGAGTTGATATAAGTTTATTGTAGAATAAATGTAAATTTGATTTACATTAAATTAGTAATTAATTTGTGAATTAATTTAATTGTTAAATTAATATACAAAATTAATTACTTAGTTTATACAAATAAAGGTATTAATTAATTAAAGGTAACTAAGTTAAAGCAATTGAACATTTTTGGTTAAAGTAACTAATTCATTCAATTTTAACTAAGTTGCTAAAGTTGGTGAGATTTATTTTTAACTATAGTTAAATTACTTTTTGATATATGTGGTATAGATAAAATATGCTTTCTTACCATAGTTAATTAAATGACTTGATTTAGTTTTGTTTTTCTTTAATTTTAATGGTAAAACAAAAGCAATTTTTTAAAGAAAAAGAAGCCATGCCGTGAGTTTTAAAAGGACAAGTCCACTCACTTCATCTTTTCTTACACTCTCTCACTGCCGAATTAAAAGAAAAGAAGAAACACCCCTTTGGTTTTTAAGCTACTGCCGAGAGCCTTATAGAAGACAGGGGCTGGATTTTTTCAGTTTTTGCTCTCTAAAATCAAGCAATATCTCTCACCAAAAATCACCCAAATAAATTATGATAAGCATAGAATTAATCCTTAAGAGTTAGGGGTTGATTCTTGTTCTTGAATTTCATGTAGAAGTTCATTTTTCCTAGGGTTCAAGAGATGAATTTTGGGGAAAAGTTGGTTGTTACTCTTGAGTGATCAAACCACCTTTTGATCACCAAGATTTGTTCATTGAGGAGCTTGATTTGGTGGATTTTGAAGAAGTTCAAAGTGCTTGGAAGAATTGGAAAAGCTTGGATGCAACCCTTCTCAAATTGGCAAGGCTTGAAAGCAATTGTTGGTAAAATTTAATTTGTAAATTTTATTGTTCATTTGTTGATGTTAATTGTTGAGAAAATTGTTGTGGATTTATTGGATTAATTGGAAGCATGTAAGTGAGGAATTAGAAGCATTGAAGTGTATGAAAATTGATATATAGTTAATATAGAAATTTTTATATGCTTGGAGTAATTTTTTCAAGGGTTGGAAAATAATTGTGCATGCTTGGATTATTTTTAAGTGTTGAAAATAATTTTTAGAAGCTTAGAATAATTTGTCAAGAGTTGATAAATGTATTAAAGTGTGTTGAAAAATTTTAATTGGCTTATGGTAATTATTTTGATGCATGGAAAATGTTTTTATTGCATTAGGAAAATTTTAAGTTGATGAAAAAATTTTAAACCCACTGTTAAGGACTCATGAATAAAATCAAATTAATTTTTTTTTATTAAATATGGATTTGATCTCGGTTGGATTCCGCTGCGCTCGGTTTTGTCCGTTCCTCACAAAACAATAAGATAAATAGTAAGTCCCTATGGGTACGATATCTGATATTCTTTCATTATATTACTTGAGCGATACATGCACTTACGTGCTTAGATATATAATATCGCGATCATTAATCTTTGAGGTGGGACATGAAGACTATAAAATATAGATTGAAAGCGTGTTTGAATGTTGCGTCATGAACTAAAAAAATGAATATGAAAACTTATTTCGAAACTACAATTGTAACCATAGAGATCTTAAAGCATGATCTGTACAACTTGATTGTAAACTTGAAAATGCAATTTGAAGGAAGAAAACATAAACATGAAATCATAAACATAAGTTGTAAACTATATATGCAGCGATTGAGATTGGGACGTATCCCCTATATCGCCATACGTATCATTATTGGGTTGTCGCCCCCACTTACTCTCGCACATATTCTAAAACATGAAAAACCATACTAATATTGAAACCTGGGGGCGTGAAACCTACTTAGAAGGACCTAGCACCGAGTAATTAGGGGAATGTGCACATGAACATGAAAAGCCTATGGGGGTGATCAGTGCCCCATGAGGCAAGCAATCCCGAGCTCGCTAAACATGAGGGGATGACTCGATACTGGTGGTTTGATAATATTTTATCCATGTAAAACACATGTAAGAACATAACTAAGAACATACACATGAAAATATGTTCTGAGAAACATAAACGTGAAACGCACCTTGAAAACATAAGTTGAAAACATAAACATGTAATCCACGATTTAGAAATCCAGACGACATGTCATCCATATATACATACGACATGTCGTATGTGGTATTAAAGAGGAGGATATGTCGGATGACAAGCGGATATTCATCAATGACCAATATGCCATCCGATTTGAGAGGTTTATGTCCATATTGTACAAAAAGTCATACGTCCAACACTGAATCAGGCGACATGTCAGTTACATCAGGAAAATGACATGTCAGTCACAACTAATTAAGCAACCGACATGTCATGCATGTACACGTGTAGCATGCGGAAGCATGTGATGAGAAGAAGAAGAAGAAGAAGAAGAAGAAGTAGATTTGACCCATTTTCTTATTTTTTAAGTTTTGATGAATTGATGCCTATATTGTGTTGGGAACTTGGTTGTGATGATGATAGTATGATTTTTGACAATTAAAGGAATGCAAAAGTTGATGAATCCTAATTTGTGAAGTTGTGGGTAAAACTTGGTGAAGTATATGTAATGGATTAAGAATTGAATTGGTGATGAATTAATGGTTTAGTTGATGTGAAATTTGATGTTACATGATGTATTGTATATTGGTTTTTAGTGTGGATGTGTTGATATGAAGTAAAAGTGGATATTTTGTGCATTGGATTAGCTTAGGGAAGCAAAGCAGAATCCTGGTTTTCCAGGTCGCGTCGCGACGCGCAAGAAGAAAATCTGGGCATATACTTCTGGTTCATGCGCGTCATGATGCGCCATGGCCTGTGTCACGACGTAAGTCCAAAATGTGGCCCGAATCAGTTCCAAGCCATCTCTGTTTCTTCCTAGCATGTTAGAGGCCGCCTTATAGGTCTCGTATCAGTTCGTATGCATACCTTACATCAAAATATAAGCACGATAAACCTTATAAAAAAATATGTTGATGCATCACTCAGCTTAGTTAAATTTCGACATTCAATTTTACAACTTACATGCTAATTAACTCTCGATCATAGATTATTCACAGGAACCACGATTTCCTTCAGTGATCCAGTACCATCCATATTCCAAAACAGTGAGTGGACATTTTTCCTTTAAATTGACTTTTATTTCGTTATTGTTGTTTCAGACTTATATTTTCACGCTTCAGGGCGTTAGAAGATTTACTTACAGTTATTTCATGCAAAGTTATATTTGAGAAAAGAACTGTTTTCCAGAAAACGTTTTGTACAGTTTTGAAATTCAATGTATGAGTTTTTATGATTTTCGGGGCATGAGGGAAAAACTCACCCCAGTATGTAACTTGACACAGTTGGAATTGATGGACAGAGACATGTGCACATGTAGAGGACTGAGGGGACGGCGATATGTAATACCCTCAGATCCTAGAGTAGGGCTAGGGGGACGGCGATACATAACGCCGCTAGACCCTAGTTTCAGAGCTTGCGTGGTAGCATAGATCTGCACCCTCGTTTCTAGTTTGTGGCTTGGGGGCGGCGATACGTAACGCCCTAAGACCACCCGTTTCAAAGACAGTAGTGTCATGCTTTGGGGGACGGCGATATGTAATGCCCCAAAGTCATGGATTTGTACTGCTGGCTACAGTTAAGCGTATGGGGGGACGGCGATACGTAACGCCCTCATACGTCAAGTTTTTCAGACAGAGACAAATATTTCAGAAAGAGTTTTCAGTTTTCAGTTCTAGTTTTCAAAAAGAGCTTTTCGAAAAGAAAGTTTCCAGAAACATCAATTTTATAAGAGATTTTTAGAAAGAAGCTCAGAGTTTTAAAACAGAAACCAGTTTTCTTATGAAACTATTTCATGAGTTTTCGATTTTAGAACCAAATGTTTTTATAACAGTTTTTCATTTTTAGTCCACTCACTTAGATCTATAGCGATCTAACCCCAGTCCCAGATTTTTATTTTGCAGGTATACCAGGAGGACAAGCTCGAGAGGACGGATACTGATGGCAGTCACTAGTGGGTCTGAGTCCACCAGTCAGAGTATAAGTTCAGTATAATTCAGTAAAAGTGAAAGTCCAGTTAGAATGAGAGTCCAGTCAGAGTCAGATAAAAGGTCATGTATTTGAGTTTGAGACATTCATGATTTGAGTGTATTATTAAGCTTTCATTTACAAATGATGAGTTTTTATGTTAAGTTTTGTTTGGGCTACAGTCCCTTATACAAAAAGAATATTAGTATTCGTTCATATTTAGAGAGTTAGAGGCTTATGGGGTTAGTACGGCCTATCTCATGTCGGTAACGTCTCCCGGATCGGGGATGTTACAAAGATGGTATCAGAGCATGGTCTAGGGAGTCAGTGACTGCAGTGGGCAGAGTGTTGGGGTCTTGCATACGCAGTATGTCTGGGATACTCGTATATGAGGCACTATCTCTCCATTATCTGATCCTTGAGTACGTCCTTAAAGATCTATAGACAGGTTAGTGAGCCTTCCTAAACTAATCGAATAGTATTCTTTACAAAATAATCATACTCTAGATCCAAGATTAGGAATCTTCTCGAAGTTATTTCAGCTTACTCTCAGAAGAACAAATAAGCTATGAAACTAGACAGTAGGATTTTAAAGTTATCAAGGGAGTGAGAAAGGAAAACTATAAGAAAGTATAGAAGGATACATAATAGTATAAGTAGCCAAGAGATAAAGAATAGTAAGGAGATGGAATAAGGCATAGAGATTTTGAGGATATCTACCCAGGAATATACAAGAGAATAGAAAAGTCTGATCAAGTAATAGAGTGCCTAGAAGTAAGATCCATTCCCTCCTCAGAACACTCATTTAAGCCGAACCAGTAGCTTTCAAGAATTTCCTATAGATAGAAAAGTCCCATGAGTACCTACCTAGGAAAATAGGAAGAGAAAGAAAAGTTAGGAAGCGGAGTAAGATACAGAAGATAGATATTTAAGCGATTGGGAGTAAATAGAGATAGATGAATAGAGACAGATAAGAAATGCCGAAATTTGTAGTAACAAGAATTAGAGACACTGAGTTAAGTAATAAAAGAAAATATCGGAGACTGTAGTAAAAAAGAGTGTAGCGGGACTAGACCATAAATGAATGCCGAGTAGATCTAAGTAAAATTTATATCTTTCAATCAGGATTCCTTTCCTCCTCAAAAAGTTTTCCCAAGTTGATCTAATAACCCTCGAGTATTTCGTGTGGATAACCAGTTCCCAAAATACCCAAGAACAACTATAAAATAGTAGAAGCAAGAAATCAAGTATAGTTATAGAGGTTTCTAATAGATGTGAGATGCCATGATAATGCAGAGATTCTGGATCCCCAAACCTAAGCCCACAAGCTAATCAGAGAAATAACAACAGGAAAATGACTAGTTGTCATAATCAAGGAAGCTAATAAGGCCCCGACTTACCCAGATCCTCACCCTTCCGTCATAACCAGTTGAGCAAGCTATCCTGACAGAGCCTATCTCATACCTACCTTATATGAGCAATAAACTCTACCAGGACATAGAGTATTAGAACAAGGATCTTGAAACTCATTGAAACATAAAGAAAAGAATCAACGAGACATAAATCGTTCCTACCTACATAGATATAGACGACTGTAAGAAACCCACGGGAAGTTTATCTTAAGAAATGAAGGACCTTCAAGGGCAGGCCATCTAGAAGAAGAACCAAAGAAGTTTCGAGGATGTAAAGAATAGAACCTAGGATAACCCAAAGAATTAAAGCAAATCAGAGCGAGGTTCGCAAGACTAGTGGGAGTCCACAGATAAACCAAACGCAATAGAACCCTTATACCAGCCCAAATTAGAAGAAATCTGAGGAAGTATATGGAAATAGACCCGAGGGAATAGAGATATTTAGAAAGTAATAAAAGTACCAGTATAACCAGTAGAATAGAGTGTCAAAGTTGAGACTTAAAGTAAGAAATGAGAGCAAAGACCTAAGAAAGCAGTTAGGAGAACGAAACACCACTAGTCACAGTAGAAAGACATAAAGCAAAGAAAATGGTATGTGAATAGTAGAGAGGATGCGTAAAGTGATGAGGAAATACAGTAGGATCCCAAGACATGGGGTAGTCAATTAGGTCTCTATAAGAATGTACAATGACCATTTCTCATAGAATCCTCGATTTTAGTAAACCTATAGATACCTAGCTAGAGCGTTACCAAAATTAAGCATAAATCAGAAGTACGTATTTGAAGATCTTTATGAAAGGAATATGCTCAACTTAGAAGCTATTAAAGAGAAAGGAATAATGAAGAAGGGCAAATGACAAATTTGATGGATTGGGAGATAACTAGATAGCCAAATCGATAAACCCAAGTGCAATATAGATAAAAATCATGAGATAGAATAACATGATACCACAGTAAGTTAAGTTAAGTTTGGAAGCCACCGATGAATTAAGGAGCCCTTAAAAAAATAAGGACTTAGGAGTATAAAAAAGACCAGAAAATAATCATTCTTAGAAACATGGTGTGCAACGTATTCAGAGTCTCATGGTAGTGAGAAAGAAAGACTGGGGTAAGGAGTAGCCCATGAACCGAAAACTTAGTAAGAGATAACTTAAGCAAACAAGGTTAATAAAGTTTTCAAAGGAGTAAAAAAGTAAGGAGTTTGAGGAATTAAGATAAGAAAAAAACCTTTGTAATAGAATGAGCCTCTTAGGAGGTATAGCAAAGGGATCATAGTAGTATCCAGAGAAAGAACTTAATAACCGTAGAGAGTTAAGCAACAGAAAGGGTAAAGAGACAATACAAGGAACTTATTAGAGAGTATGCTTCTAGAAGGGCTTGTATGGGATGCGAAGTGACTGATTGAAAAAAATGAAAATGAGTATAGTTAGAAAAGGCAAGTCAGATAAGTTTTAGCAGTAATACCCAGTGTAGGAAGAGACACCAGACATGTATACACAAGGTCCCGAGCAAATAGTAGGTGCCACTGAATCACCGTAACAGAAGAGTCTCAAGACAAGTACCCACCCTCCCAACCCTCGACCGACATCAGTAACAAAGATTGACCTGAAGCGTAACCTTAAGATACTCCAAAAGCAAGTATAAGTATAGTGATAACTGATTGAAACATAAAACTCTTGATAACAGCAACAAAATAGAATAAAAAGAAAGGAAGAAATGGCCTAAGTAAGAGATTTTAAAGATGAACTAGTAGATAAGGCAACAAAGAGGAGAAATACTAGTTAATCAGCAATAAGAATGTAAGAGGACAGCGTTAAACATAACTAAGGATATAAGAGAGCTGATATCTTTCGAATAAAGGAACAAAGATAGAACCGATAGTAGTTTCAGTTATAGAACGAAGCAGAAGAGTAAATGAAAAGGTTAGCTGACACAATGATTGAAAGTGAACTTGTCAAGGTGCAACAACAAATAGGAGAAGATAATAATTAAGCGTTGACATAAATATAGTGTGGTATAGAATCGAGAAAATAAGTTTACGATAGTATGGAAAATAATAAAGAGGGGTATTCCAGCATGCAATCAAGTATAGAAGATGAGTTGATGTAATAGAATAGCAAAGAAAAACCAAAAGACATGAGACTTTCAGATGTAGTTCAAAGATGAAACAGAGAGAAATTGTTTAAAGTCAGAAAGAAAGTTGTTAAGTTTGAATAGTACCAAAATAAGGTAGTAGTTAAGTAATAATTGAGCTTTCAAGAAACCAAGATTTGAGGAAATAATAGGTACGTAAAGAACGAAGATATTCCCCTGGTAAAAAAGGCATAAATATAGACCAAGAAAGTTCTCAGTAAATAGTAGAATGAAGTGAAGGATGAAAAGAGTACTAAGAAAGGTTTAGAAAATGAAACTATTAAGTTGCAATGATGGTAGAGAAGAATACTTAATAAGTAAAAGGTTACAGTAAGTAATAACAATGACAATTTTGGTTAAGCAATCATATAAGGTACATAGCCCTAGTCTAGGATGACCAAACCACTGTAGGTTTATGATGATTTTAGTCGTAGATATGGGTGGTTTGATAGATTCGTATCTTAGTACGAAGACAAAGAGCTAAGTTATTGCGAAGCTATAACTGTCATAAGAAAATAAATTCTCGAGCCACGAAATGTTGGCAAGAATGTGAGTAAATCGAGAGGGACCACTAAGAAATTATTCAGAAGTAACTTTTTAGGTACAAGTGGCGTCGATGGACAATATCAATAAGTAAGGAAACCCCAAGTCCCCTTAGAAAAGCAGAAGATTTAGAACTTAGAGAGAGAAACTCATAAACTATTGAAGGTTGCAAGAAGTTTATAGAAAGTTAATAACTAAATGATGAGAAAGAATATTAAAATTAAGTTGGACAAATGGAGTAAAGAAATACTGAGTACAGTTATGGAGATATAAGAATCTATAGTAAGAGCTAAATGTATTAGGAAAGAAGTAGCCAAGGATATTCAGTAGAAATTATAGGAACAGGATGAAGAGTTCCCCTCTCGATCAGGAATTTAAGAAGCACAAGGAATGAACAGAAGCCAAGATAATAGAAAGATTAAGGCGAACTCGAGTTAGTTCACAGAAAGGTAAAAAGTCCTAGCAGATGAAACAAGATAGTTATGGGTATAAAGTTAGTTCAGCTAGTGGTATAGGAAAAGAGCCTGTAAACCCTCCGATCTTTGGCAGGGTCCCAAGCTTAGAAAGGATTCGAGGACAAATCATATCTAAGGAGGGGAGAATTTGTAACAATCGGTAGTTTTTACTAGTGTATACAATGATACCGCTACGTATGGGATGAAGACACATAAAATAAATTATGTTGAGACTTAAATATACTCATGGAATGACTCTGGGGGCAATCGGTAAATTCCTCGAAGTCCCAGGACGAGACTTTACAGCGTACCCTTTTGGACAGCCCATGGTATTTGGGACGTACGTTTTCATATTAACTTGTATTTTTATGAATTTTATGTCATCGGAAAGCTGAGATCGAGACCTACGACTTTTGCATTGAACAGTTTCCGAAATTCAGACCAGAAGCTGGTCAAAAATACAAATAAAAAATTTGGACGAATAATAATTTCGGACCCAAATGGAAAAATCTCAAATTTAAGTTTTGATGAATTGATGCCTATATTGTGTTGGGAACTTGGTTGTGATGATGATAGTATGATTTTTGACAATTAAAGGAATAGAATAGTTGATGAATCCTAATTTGTGAAGTTGTGGGTAAAACTTGGTGAAATATATGTAATGGATTAAGAATTGAATTGATGATGAATTAGTGGTTTAGTGGATGTGAAATTGGATGTTACATGATGTATTGTATGTTGGTTTTTAGTGTGGATGTGTTGATATGAAGTAAAAGTGGATGTTTTGTGCATTGGATTAGCTTAGGGAAGCAAAGTAGAATCCTGGTTTTCCAGGTCGCGTCGCGACGCGCAAGAAGAAATTCTTGGCATACTTCTGGTTCATGCGCGTCGCGACGTGCCATGGCCTGTGTCACGACGCAAGTCTAAAATATGGCCCGAATCAGTTCCAAGCCATCCCTGTTTCTTCCTAGCATGTTTGAGGCCGCTTCATAGGTCTCGTATCAGTTTGTATGCTTACCTTACATCGAAATATAAGCACGATAAACCTTATAAACAAAATATGCTGATGCATCACTCAGCTTTATTTAAATTCCGACATTCAATTTTACAACTTACATGCTAATTAACTCTCGATCATAGATTATTCACTGGAACCGCGATTTCCTTCAAGGATCCAGTACCAGCCATATTCCAAAACAGTGAGTGGACATTTTTCCTTTAAACTGACTTTTATTTCACTATTGTTGTTTCAGACTTATATTTTCACGCTTCAGGGCGTTAGAACATTTACTTACAATTATTTCATGCAAAGTTATATTTGAGAAAAGAATTGTTTTCCAGAAAATATTTTGTACAGTTTTGAAATTCAAAGTATGAGTTTTTATGATTTTTGGGGCATGAGGGAAAAACTCACCCCAGTATGTAACTTGACACAGTTGGAATTGACGGACAGAGACATGTGCACATGTAGAGGACTGAGGGGACGACGATACGTAACGCCCTCAGATCCTAGAGCAGGGTTAGGGGGACGGCGATACGTAACGCCCCTAGACCCTAGTTTCAGATCTTGGGTGGTAGCATAGATTTGTACCCCCAGTTCTAGTTTATGGCTTGGGGGACGGTGATACGTAACGCCCCAAGACCACCAGTTTCACAGACAGTAGTGGCATTCTTTGGGTGACGGCGATACGTAACGCCCCAAAGTCATGGATTTGCACTGCTAGCTACAGTTAGGCGTATGGGGGACGGCGATACGTAACGCCCTCATACGTCAAGTTTTTTAGACAGAGACACAGATTTCAGAAAGAGTTTTCAGTTTTCAGTTCCAGTTTTCAAAAAGAACTTTTAGAAAAGAAAGTTTCCAGAAACATCAGTTTTATAAGAGATTTTTAGAAAGAAGCTTAGAGTTTTAAAACATAAACCATTTTTCTTATAAAGCTATTTCATGAGTTTTTGGTTTTAAAACCAAATATTTTTATAACAGTTTTTCGTTTTTAGTCCACTCACTTAGATCGTATAGCGATCTAACCCCACTCCCAGATTTTTATTTTGCAGGTATACCAGGAGGACGAGCGCGAGAGGACGGATACTAATGGCAGTTACTAGTGGGTCTGAGTCCACCAGTCAGAGTATAAGTTCAGTCTAAGTCAGTAAGAGTGAAAGTCCAGTTAGAGTCAGATAAAAGGTCATGTATTTGAGTTTGAGACAGTCATGATTTGAGTGTATTATTAAGCGCTCATTTATAGATTATTAGTATTCGTTCATATTTAGAGAGTTAGAGGCTTATGAGGTTAGTACGGCCTATCCCCTTTTAGTAACGTCTCTCGTATCGGGGATGTTAAACATGAAGCGAATGAAAGACATGCCTTCATGGATTTTTGATGAATTTCATATGGGTGAAGTGGATATACGTCGGCAACAACTCATGTGTTGAAGCCAAATGAGTGGGTACATATAAGTTTGTCATGCATGTTGAGAAAACTTTACTAATACATGATGTATTGTTTGCTCCACAAATCCACCAAAATTTAATGATGTGATCCAAGATGGGCATTATCCAAGTTTAAAATAAAGAGTATCAAAGTAAAAAAAAATCCAATATCAAGAAAAAGGTTCTTGGTCAAATTCCACTAAATACTCACAAAGTTTCAAGAGAATACCACTCAAACAATGATAGTGAGATTTGCGCAATCTTTATATTTTGGTTGTAACTTTCTCATCCGATATCCGATTTTGGTGATTCAAGTTACTTTGGAAAGAAGACTTGAATATCTACAATTTTATAGTGTATGACAAAAGAAAAATTTGGATTTCTGTATAGTCATAAATGAAGGCATAATTATCCATACAACTTTAAGTTATGTGTTTTTAATTTTATGTTATGTTTAAGTTATGGGTTGAATTCTAATATTATTTTAAAAGTCCATGCATGAAATTTTAAGTCTTATTTGGCTTAGAATTTAGTTTTATTAGTTTAATTATGATTTCTTTTAAGTATTTTAGTTTAGTTAACTTTCCTTATTTCACTTAGGATTTTACAATTGGCCTATTTAAATGTGCATTTAGCTTGTAATTTTAACATAGAATTTTGAATAAACAATAGCCATTGGATTTTAACCCCAAAATGTGTGTGAGAGTGAATTTTCTCTTGGTTCTTATTGAACCCTTATCAAGACTTATCAAATAACTAGCGATTTTTTGTCGCGTCTTTAAACTTCGCTAGCGAGATTGCTTCAAGAATAAAAAAGGATTGCTAGAGGCAGGTTCTCTAGTGGTTCGACTTGATCTTGGAGAGGTTTTTCTTCATAACAAAATGGGTTCAAGGTTATGATAAGAAATAAAGAAAGGTTCTTGAAGGCAAGGTTCTTTAAGGGTTGGACTTGATCTTGGAGGGGTTTTGTTCTTACAAAATGATGTTTCGCGATTCTTGGAGTTCTCTCAATTATGTAGGGTTGCCTAGGAATCAATCCTACAATGATTTTCGTCATTTAGTTTCTGTGTTGGTTTCATTTAATTTAGGTTTTAAGTTGAACTTTCATGAATTTGGTGTTGATTTGCACTTAGGTACAATACACAATGATTCTGGTTATTTTCTGGATGGTTTTATTGTGTTAAATGTTGAATACTTTAATCGTAATTCTAGTTTTTCCTTTGTTGTATCGTCTGTCAGTAATGATAATGATGTGAATGTGTGTCATGCTAGACTTGGCCACATTGGCCAGCAAGGAATGAACAGATTAGCCAAAAACGTTTTTATGGGAAACATAGAGAATGTAGATTTATCTACATGTGAGTATTGTTTGGCCGAAAAAACTGTGAGAAAACTATTTTTAAAAGGAATTAGAGCAGACTATTAATTACAATTAATCCATTCAGATATATGTGGTCCAATGAATGTAAGGGCAAGGCATGGAGCATCATATTTCATCACATTCATAGATAATTTCACACGCTTTAGTTAAGTCTATTTGATTGTTCATAAATTTGAAGCATTAGATTGTTTTAAGAAAATGATCAGTTCAGAGAGTTATGTGATGAAAAATGAATTAGTCATCAGTTGACTACTTGAAATAGCGAAATGGGGTTTACCACTATGCCTATGACATTGACGACCATGACACTGTTAGGCTAGCAGTCCGTAGAGAGTACGGATAGCCCCACGAGGGGACTAATTAGAGAATAAATGAGGCACCACCCAACATGAAACACTGGGAATGATTTAAGGTCGCACTGCACCCCTCGCAAGGTCCGACCTTAAACCCGTTTGGGTTGGGAATGCTCTCTTACTGATGCTAGTATAATATTTTGGTTCAAAAGAGGTATCATCATATCTTATAATGCAGTAACAAGTAATACAATTTATAAAGTATACAATGCGCAATCACGAACAATAAATAAAAATGAATAAATGTCAAGAAATTATTACAATAGCAGTAAAATAACAACTAAACAAATTAGAGCATGTTTTTCATCGATCTGGCCTCAGACGGCTTGGACGGACATCACCTATGATGGGCTGAGTATTTATTGTGACATTAATATCAGGCCGGACTTACTAGAACCCCGGTCGGATGTACTGCATAAGCCAGAAATATATATCCAAAGCAATAGATGTGACAATAATTAATACAACGATAAAAACAAAATGTTAAAATGTTAAATAATAACTAAATGAGAAAAGTACATTGACGAAGTAATAAAACAGTAAATAAGGCCATTTAAAACGCAGAAACCATGGGAAATAACAGACGTAGAAACATGACAGATGAAATGGCCATCCTTCCATTGGAACGTGGAGTTATTTTCCTAGTACTGATCATATTACCGTCCATTCGAAATCGGCTATGAAATTTATGTACGGGTTTCCATCTTATATGCCAATAAAGATCATACAATCGGATATAAATTACTACAGGCATGATCATCCAGACATAAGGTATGTTTGGCCAAACGTCCTTCGTGGGTCAGAAAACATATAATGGTAAACTAAACGCAAGGAGGAACTGTAATATCCCGAACATTTTCAGAACGGTTCTAGAAACTTTTTGAATTGAAGTTTGGAATTTGGCACTGATTGATATTCGAAAATAAGGTTTTATGTGTTGAAAAATAGATTGGAATATTTTTAATTGAAGTTTCATCACGTTGGAAAACGCGTGATTTCGAGAACCGGCTACACGATTTCTGATTTTATTATTATACATGTAAAAGTTTCTTGTTTCAGCTATAAAGATAGTAAACTAACTCCGATTTATTTGAATTTTAAGTCATCGGACTCGTTTTTCCGAGATGAACAACTTTAGTGTTAAACACTTTTCGAAATTTACAGCAGAAGGGCTTCGAATATGTGAATTTCCGTGAAAGCCTCATGACAAGGGCCTGATTGTAATTTTCGGGGGTCATGATGTAATTTTTCGAATTATCTATAAATATTTCCTAGTTTTCAAAAATTGCCAAAATGGAAAAATTTCTAAAACCTCTCAATTTGACCCCCCCACCCCCAAAAAAATCATCATTGGAGAAGCTGGTCACGCCGACGGCCTACCGGCCACCGCCGGCGGCGCAACCAGCTAGAGGGGTGCGCCGGCCACCCCTCCACCTTATGATGGTCGGCGGCAGCCCCCAGGTCACCGGAAACAACCACTGGAGAGAGAGAAAGTCACACACATTGGTGTTCCGATCCCGGCTCGTCGCTTCATTTCATGACCCGAGCCACCCGCAAAATCGAAGCCCTCCAAGAGTACTACAAGATGGCGGTGATGATTTTTCGAATCCGTGCTCGGTTGCAAACAAAATGTGGAGGGAATATTCAAATGAATAGTGACCCACGGTGAACAGTAACTTCGATCGAAATTCCATCGATTCCAAAGCGTTCGTGGGATCGTTTGGAGTCCGTATATAGCCTCGAAATCTCGGTAAGACCTCCCGGTAAAAATCCACAAATTTCAAGTTTATAGTTAAATATTCGGATGTATCCAGTAGCTTCGTAGACTAACGTAATAATATAAATTAAGTTTTCTGAGCATTAGTATATTGAATATGTGCATTTGGTAGAATCCGAGAGAAATCGGAGCTAATTCGATCGATCCGATAAGTAAAGCGAGTTTTCGGTAAAATCAGATTTCACACGCATTTATACTTTGATGAATGTAATTAAGTATATAGGTTAATTATGATGAAATGCTAGTATTTGAGTAATTCCAGAGAGGTTCGGAGGGCTTGGGATCCTTCCCTAGCGTTTTCGAAAACTTTTTGGAGGATTTTCTGAAAACGCGTATTTGGCATATTTGAGCTACTGGATGGAAATAGAACAATGTATAACGATGTATTATGAGTAATGAAAACTGAAATCACTGAAAACAGAATTAATTTGGGTTTTCCCGGAAAGTTGGGGAGTTTATGTTCTAAGTAAGTTTCTATGATTAACGACTTTAACCGTCCGTATTTTGTGTTACAGATGGAGAAAAAGAGAGAAAGAATAGCATGGACCTCATGTATGTACCTCACTGTGATCTTGCCTTAGGTAGACAATGCATGACAGCTGATTGTATACTTGTATATGCATATAGATATGAGTGTAGATTTCAGACTCATAGGAATATGTAGCAGTAGTTATGGAGTCTTAGAAAGTATGAAATGAGAACTTTCAGAGGTATTGTCAATAAGATTCGTAAGAGAGCATGAATGTGGGACATATAAATTGGACGACGCATGCTGTCCCAGGCTCGCGGCCCGGTCGGGAGTACGGAGTAGCCCGCGGGGGACTAAACCGGAGAATATGGAGTCGCCACCCGATGTGAACCGGGAAAATGAGATTTAAGGCCGCACTCACCCCTCGCAAGGAAGACCTCAAACCGTTTGGGTTCGGAATGGTCCTTTACTTATGCCACTTGTAATGAAAGGATTTATGTAATAATTTAATCAGGCTTAAGTAGCACTTATTTCCAAGAGTATCATGCTTCTAAATTCACATGTATAAAATAAAAATTACACCTAAGTTTACATATATTTCACATCTAAGATTGCATGCTTGAAAGTACATCAAAAGAGCGACAAACATACAACTTCACTGGCATATTATATTCAAGAAAACATAAGCACACATACTAACCACACGAGCACACATGTGAGCACCTTCTCAAGTGGTACGTGGAATTGTATCCCAAGTACAGACCGTACTACCGTCCATTCGGAATCGGCTACGGAATTTATGTCTGGGTTTCCATCCGATATACCAAAAGAAATAATACTCAAATGTTATCATGACATAGGCATATGAATTGTAATACATTAAACACATTGTATTCATACATGTGGGGATAGCTACTAGGAAAACTATGTATGAAATCTGATGAAAAGGACTCAGTTCAGTGGTGCGTGTTCGCGTAGCGTTTGAAAATGCGTTCGAATGGTAAACAGAAGGTTCGCGTTCGTATAGCGTTCGAGAACGCGTTCGAACGGAACCAGACCTGATGCATGATAAGATTAAGAAAGTGTGTGTGCGTTCGCGTAGCGTTCGAGAACGCGTTCGAACGGTAAACAGAAGGTTCGCATTCGTATAGCGTTCGAGAATGCGTTCGAACGGAACCAGACCTGATGCATACAACACAAAGAATAAAGACAACAATGTCAAGCTCAGTATGTCCGATCAAACGTATCTTACATTCAACCGAACACACATCAACCGGCGCGGCAAAGCATCGTGGTAAAGGGCTTTAACCCCTCCCAATAGGGGATCTTTCATTGCACTTACTAAGCCCATGCGCTCGATTGAATCATGCATACAAAGAATTAAAAGCAATAATATCAAACGTAGTATGCCCGATTGAACGTATATTGCATTCAACCGAACACACATCAACCGGTGCGGCGAAGCATCGTGGTAAAGGGCTTTAACCCCTCCCCATAGAGGATCTTTCATTCCACTTACTAAGCCCATGCGCTCGATTGAATCATACATAAATAAGCAACATGCAGAATTCAAGTGACGAAAAATAAATAAATAAATCAAAGCAACATGAAACAAAAGAAGGTGCCGTTTACTCAAGCGGTACGTGGAGTTATATCCCAAGTACAGACCGCACTACCGTCCATTCGGATTCGGCTACGGAATTTACGTCTGGGTTTCCATCCTATATACCACAGGAGACGACACTCTTTCATTCATCCAATACCCACAACACGCATCATACACACACAAGATTCAACAAATAATTGAAATACAGTCAAAATAAATAACAAAAATCGAATAAAGATGAGTGTGGAAAGTACCCTCAGGTCTAACCTTTTAAGTCGTCTTCGAACTTGCGTTTCGCGGAGATCGGAAGGGGTAAAAGCTCATTATTCTTCTGGTTCACTGGTTCAGCGTCTTAGCTCACTGTTTTGCTGCTTTGCTCGCCGTCTGTTCTCCGTTTTGCTATTGTTCGGTCTCCGTTCTGCTGCTGTTCGGTCTCCGTTCTGCTGCTGTTCGGTCTCTGCTTTGCTACTCACTGTTCAGGTCACCTGTTTTGACGTTTCAACGAACTGTTTCGAGTGTTTTTTCGTGGTTTTTTAGTGTAGTTTTGTGTGGTTATTTCAAGGGTTATAAGTGCAGTTTATGTTACTGTTTTAAGGGATATTAGGGACTGTTTGGGGTGTGTTTGGGCTGCTGTTTGGAGGTATATTTTTGGTGATGGAGGGCTGCTGTATGGGGAGATTTTCGGTGATGGGTAGAGGTTTAGGGAGGTGCTGTTTTTGGTTATGGAGTGGAGGAGATGAATGGAATTGTTTATGTTCTTCTTGTTGCTATTGCCGTGAGTGGCTAAGGCTCTTTGTGTTATGGTTTTTGTGTGAGTTATCTGTATGAGCTAGAGGATCTGTGTCTTGGTTAGGGGTGGTTTATATAGAGAAGGGCTAGGGTTTCACCTTGTCTCACAAGGAAGGGATTTTGGCATTAAAGAGAGATATGATTTGGTGTTAGACAAGGAAAGCAAGGGATTTGATGGGGGACAAAATTTGGCTAGAATAGGAAGTCAATATTTTTAATTTGTTATGATTGATTTTAATTAGGCATGACATCTTTTTAATTTAGTATGTGATTTGTTTGGTTAGGAAGTAATCTTGTGTAATTAAGGATATTACGAACCAGATTAAAGAGCGGCTTCTCTTCATCAACAATTTGAAGAATGGAAGCTCCCATCCCATGTCCTTAGCGCCTGGGACCTGCATCCTGATTAGTTATTTCATTTGCGTGAGAGGAGCTGCATGGCGTTCATGGCTGATAAGGGCCTTTATCGTTTTGGGTTGGGCTTCGTTTATAGGCATTTCGGCATAGTTCGGGAGTTGGGTTTGTTTGGGCTTCTGATGCAGTCTCTTGGAGAGGTCTTTTGCTTCTCCCTCGTATTGTTGAAATGGATTCAGGGCTTTTATTTTGTGTTTTTCTTTGATGTTATGGGCTTCTTTATAGGCTTACCTTTGCGCCTTGTTGTTTTGCCTCGTGCCTTTGTTTTTTCTTTTCTGATTTCTGTTTGTAGGTGTTTTGCCCTCTGGGGAATGCCCCTTAGCTCCTGTAAATTTTTAGCTTTTATACATTTTATCTTTTCCAAAAAAAAAAGTAATTGGTGGGTGAATATCTTAATTAAGGAATTAAAATATTTGATTGATTTTAATGTTTATTTTAATTTGTATGTGATTTTTAGATTTGTTTTGATTTCACCATGTGTTAAATATGTGTTTTAAGTGGGCTTGGGCGTGTGGGCCAAGGCTTGGGCGAATTGGGCTTAATGTGAGGCTAGCAGCAAAACCAGAATTACCGACACCGTTCGAACGCCTCCTCGGACGCGGCACGAACGCCCGCAATCTGTTTGGAGTTCGAACGTATACACGAACACAAAACGAACGAAAATAGTGAACCTTGTTTATTCTGAATTTCCCCTTCCGATGTCCGTTTTCCGTGACCTCCGTGACTTAAAAGGTAGTGTCTCCAAATGAGACTCATCATAGGGACTTATGTGCAAAAATGCAGTGCCTACAATGAGGTATTGTCAATAAGATTCATAAGAGAGCATGTATAGAAACAGATTTTCTGAAAGTATGAATAGTGTCGGGTTTCTAGATAGCAAGCTAGTATCAGCATGCAAAGTTTAGCACAAGCTGTCATTACATTTACATAGTTAAGCATGTCTCCTAGTAGAACATGTTTGTAGTATGAGAGATGTAAGAGTTTTGTAAAGAGTTTTAACTAAATTTCCAGACTTCAGTTGAGCTTTGGTCTGAGTGTGGAACCAGTGTATGAAATGTGTTGATATGTTTAATGACATGTGCAAGCATTTTTCATATGGTTGAGTTTGTTGAAATGGGGTACGGGCCCATTTTGTATGTATTGGATGAGTGAGATGTCACCAGCTCGTAATTGAGTGGTTGACTTTGTTGTTGTGTATATGGGTAATGACATTGCATTGCATTGCATTGCATTTCAT
The DNA here is from genome assembly GCA_019454045.1 of Zanthoxylum bungeanum. Taxonomy (NCBI): domain Eukaryota; kingdom Viridiplantae; phylum Streptophyta; class Magnoliopsida; order Sapindales; family Rutaceae; genus Zanthoxylum; species Zanthoxylum bungeanum. The sequence continues at coordinate 70,956 of SKCR01038190.1, read as the reverse complement.
TGCATGACTTACGTGATGATATGGTTGTTATGATGATGCATATGCATTTTGTATACCCAGAGGGAGACACAGTGCACATTTACAGATACAGACCCAGGACTAGGGGGACGGCGATGCGTAACGCCCCTGGATCCTAGTTATAGTGAGAGGATATTTTTTCTTTATAGTTGATTTTTTCTTTCCTTTTATATTGTTTTATGTAAAGACTTATGTTTTCGCACATAGAGCGTTAGGCAGATTTATTTTCAGTTGCTTTAAAGAAAAGTATGCTTAAGAAAGACTTGATTTTTTAAAAAAAAAAAACATGAGTTTTGTGATTTTTCGAGGCATAGAGAAAAACCCCACCTCAGTATGTAACTTATCACAGATATTGGAATTGACTGAGAGGACATGTGCACATGTAGAGGACCAGGGGGGACAGCGATACGTAATGCCCCCAGATCCTAGTTCAGGACTAGGGATGACATATGCCTCTAGATCCTAGATTCAGAGCTTGGAGGGTAGAATAGATCCGCACCCCCAATTCTAGTTCAGTGGCTTCGGGGACGGCGATATGTAACGCCCCAAGACCACTATTTTCAGGGACATGACTGACATGCTTTGGGGGACGGTGATACGTAACGCCCCAAAGTCATGGGTTTGCATTCCTGGCTCTAGTTAGGCGTATGAGGGGACAACGATACATAACACCCTCATACGTCAGGTTTTTAGATATAAAGACCGGTTTTTTTTCAAAAACAGTTTTCAGAGATCAGTTTCAGAGATAGTTTTCAGAACAGATCTTTCAGATACAGATTTTTCAGAAATGGATTTTCAGAGACAGATTTACAGAAAATGATGGTTTATAAACGAGTTTTCAAGAGAAATAGTTTTAAGAAAATCTTAGAGTTTTACAGACAGAAAATGATTTCCAGAAAAGTTTCAAAGGAAGAGATTTATTTTCAGACAAGAAAAGAATTTTCACAATGATTGGCTTTCTTAAGATATTTTCTTGAAATGGAAGTTCAGTGATATCCAGTTCTATTTGATGAGTAGTATCGTAGTATGCTATGAGTATGTACTTTGTATAATTTGTATATTGAACTGCATGGTCATTTGTGATATTAATGTAAGGGTTGAGTGTTGGGGGTTTACCACACCTAGAATACAGTTGTGAAGATTTCAATGGATGAAATTAAACGTCAGTATCTTATATTATATGGAGGTATGAGGTTTCAGCTCAGTGTTTCAGTAAAAGTTTTACAGCTCATAGTTATTTAATGCTTAGTTTTAGCTTACGTAATCCATATGAAGTAACCAGCCATAGTTTAAGCTCACTAAACCACCACGGGTTTGGGTTGGCCTTAGCCACGGGTTTGGGTGGTTTGGTAGATAATAAGTTAGTTCCGGTTAGGAGAAATTGATGTTGCTAGTATATAAAGTATAGCTACAGTGCGGGAAAAAAAATATGTATGTATGTGGATGAATACTTCTAGATTGGTGTATGAGAGATGCCAGATTTCCGTAGATGTGAAATATAGTGTGGAATTGAGAATATAAGTTCACTACCTTGTTACATTCAGTACAATAAGAAAATTATCAAGGTATAATATAAGTAAATGACCATCGGGTAAAAATGAGACTTATAAGTTTGTGTATTTACATATATCTGATTTCTATTTAAGTTCTTATTGTTACTTGATATATTTACATAAGACGTGAGTTACTTACTGAGCTTTAAAGCTCACACCCCGACTGTTTTCTAGTTTTACAGGTTCACATTGGACTTAAAAAGCTAGAAGATTTTCTTTGACGTCTTGCAGACAGCGGATCAACCCGATGCAGTCAAGTCGGTCTTGAGTCGTTGTATGGTTTTGGGATGTGTAATTGGGCTCCCACAGCCTTAGTTTATTTATTTGTATCACATGTGTAGTTTTTATCGTGCTAAACACGTAGTTATTTGTAGTTATGACAGGCCAGAGGCCTATTTACATATGAGTTGAGATTTATCAGGCCGGAGGCCCATTTGCATGAGTTGAGATGATTTCTTTTGAATTTAATATCAGGACATCTCGAGGTGCTGGACTTGGATCCAGGTTTCATGATTTTTAGCAAAGGTCATGCCGAAATTTTAGTGGAAATAGAGGCTTATGGAGATGAGTTTTCCTGTTTCCTGCCGGTAGCATCCTGGTTTCGGGCGGGATGTTATAGGAACATGCATATTACTAATAAAATAACTAAGAAGATATAAAAATAAGTTCAATATCTTATCTTTATATGTGGATGATATACTTATTGTCAGAAATGATAAGGAGTTTGTAAAACACATCAAAAGATGGTTATCATCTAATTTTGAGATGAGAGGTATGGGTGAAGCTGCATATATTCTTGGGGTCAAGATCTCAAGAAATCGTTCAAAGAAATTATTATATCTTTCACAAGAGTCATATATAAAGAAAATTCTTGAACGCTTTCAAATTTTGGACTTACTACAGTACTTTAACTACTGTAGAAGTGCGTAGGAAAATTTTCGGAATCGTTCTGATAGTGTTTTGGAAAATTTCCAATGTATGGGAAAAATGGTAGTTACTATAATCGGCCACTACTACAGTAATTGTGTCACTGTAGCAGTGGGCTGGTAAGGTCTAACAAATGATCCGGTTGTCCGATTATTCTAGTTGATTGGCTGATTCGGTGAACTTTTAATCGGTTAACGTGTAACTGCGGAAAGTGTTTTCGAAAATTTTATCCAAAATCTTTATGCATATCACTATTTAATATTTGATATTAATGAGTGATATGAGTGAAATAAGGATTAAAGGTATATAATATCAATTAATTTATCCGGAATAAAAATTTTTTAAAAGTCAATTTTGCACGCCTACACACTTCACTGGATTTACCCAAACACATGGGTCTTGGAATTTCGTACCCACATGGTTTCGGATCCGGGTATACCCTGACCTGATCCAGAAATCCAGATCCAAAATTTTTTCATGATTCGTATCTTCCGGCTATATGCAGTTTTGGGAAATACCTGTGTCTGGATCCGTGCGGGTCTGAAATTTTACAACCTGAGTCTGAAAATTTTTATACACCCCAGTTTTCGAGGCAATGGGAATCTGGGCCGGACCTGAACCTTTTTACTTCTAATCACTATAAAAAAATTTTAAAAAATATTTATCGTGCTAAATATCAGAAAACGCTTCCGGAAAATATTTTCATCAGACAACAGCCAAATACTGAAAAACACTTATCTTTTATAAATGATTTCAAAATATTTACTTACGGAAATCATTTTACGTCGAAACAAACCCATAATGTGAAACTTTATTTTAAAAACATAAATAAAATGTAATACTATAGCTTCATCAACTTGTAGCATCATAAAGTTTGTTGAAGGAATTGATATCTAGTTAGGGGTTTGGCTGAAACCGCAAACCGTATATCCTCCATCAACAAAGATGACTTGTCCTGTTATATATGAAGCAGCAGGAAAGCAAAGGAATGCTACCAATGATGACACTTCATCTGTCTCTCCTGGCCGCGAGATTGGAGTTCGGGAGATTAAGTCATTGTAACGTTTCCTGTGATTAGGATCTTCCTGTGGATTAAAGAAGAATTTCAGTATAATGTGTTAGTAATGTCTACTTTGATGGGTTCATCTACGAAGGTTGTTGTGTATGGAGATCTATTGCATATATACATTACTATATTATTTATTTTATCTACCGCCGGTGGTGGCGGAGATCTAGATTGAGATCTAACTCCATGTGGAAGAGATCAACGATCTCCGAGTGCCGCGTTAAGCGTCTGAGGTGGCGTCTCGATTGTAAAATATAAATTTTACTTTTTTTTTCATAAAATAATTAAAAATGGTCCAATATATGAGGTTTCTGGGTTCTGAGGAGGAATTATTATATACGTTACTTTAAGTTTGCTTTGTTTATAAAGAGATTTTTTTATTGTTATTTAATATTTTTTTCTTAGCTCCTAAATTACAGTATCAGAAAAACGAAAAGCTGTGAAATTAAGGTTTATACCATCAGAAAATTTATATATCCTGTATTGATAAGCCCTGGTGCAACTGCATTAACGCGAATTATGTCTTTTGCCCACTCACATGCCAAGTTCCTTGTAAGTTGATTAATTGCTCCTGAAAGCAAAAATATTCAAAAGACATATCATATATGAATTTCTTGCATGAACTGAAAGTACCTTTAGATGCTGAATAGACGGCAGAGCGAGAAATGGCCACAGCACTCAAGATGGAGGAATTAAATACAATGCTTCCATTTCCTGAAGCTTTCAATAAGGTATACGCAAGTTGACATAGATGGTAACCGGACTCAAAATTCGTAACCATTATAGTTGAGATCTCTTCAGCAGTGAATTCTACGGCAGTACCCAGCATTGTTCACCTAAGAAATAATATTTAATCAATTTATTTATAAGAGCTTTTTGAAGCTTGAAAGAAAAAAAATAAACCTGAAAACTTAAGCGTTAAGGTCAGAGTGCATGGCCGTATTTAAATTCTATATACATAATGCTTTAATAAATTCAACTCGAAATTAGTCTTATGCAGGATAATTTCAGGAATAGTCCGCATAGATGGTTGATTGAGGTCTTTAATTTTATCACAAAATTAAGAGATAAAATTTAATAAAAACTAATCTCAATTACAATAAATAAACCAAAAAAAATCTGATAAAGAGTCATATATTTTAAAAATCCATCTAGAGTCCCCAAACTCAGGACAGTCCTGGTCTTATGATTCTGGTATATAAATAAGATTTGTGCAGCGTACACTAGACTTACTAGGACGTTGAGTTTCCCATGGAAAAGAGAGGAGACAGTTTCAATCAAATTTTCCCTTTGGTCACGGTGTAGCAAGTCACATACAGATCCTGTCACCTTGAAACCCTTGCAATTCCAGACCTGCAAAGATTGAACATGTGTGGACGACTGCACCAAGTCCTGCTAGTTCTTCTACTATTGCATGCCTAACAATTCCGAACACAAAAAACTGGGACTTAGAAAAGTTATTTGATTAAAAGCAATTGAGAATTGAAGAAAATTAATTCAGAGGTTACCAACCCTATCCCTCGAGTTCCGCCGGTCACTAAAGCTGTCATTCCTTCGAGAGACCATCTTTTTCCTGTGCAATTTATCTCTGTTTCTGCCATGTTTATCTTTGCTAATTTTAAAATTTCTGTGACAGAATAGCCTCAGATATGAACTAAAAGGGACAATGCAACACAAGACAACCAACTTCGTTATTGTGTTACAGAAACAAATCCTGATTTATTCAGAAGATGGTAAAAATTAATGGTATCCACATGTCAGGCCTGATAGGATTTTAAGTATTGTTTTGTTTTCTGTTGTGCCAGTCTAGCAAGGAATGAGTTCTTAGGTTTATATAAGATATTTTCAAGGATATTACTTTAAACCAACTTAATATATAATAGAACATTGAAGGAAAGTAGGGATATATTTTAAAGGTTTCTAAATTACATTTTTAAATCCTGCTTACCTCCCCTGTTCTTCTTATTTTTTTAAAAAATAATAATAATAATTATCAATTCTGTGTAATAATCTTGATTGCGCAAGCTTGTATATTGTTCATGTAATATACATAAATAATATTTGTCGGTTACTTAAATATTATTGTTTACAATCATAAAACAAACTATATTTATGTTAATCACCATTCTTTTAAATCTTTGTGATACATATAATGTTGGTTCTTTATGAATAAAGCATTGAATTTCTGCGATCCCTAAAGATTGTCGTCTATGTGTAGCAATGCTCTTTATATTTAATATTAAATTATGTCGGTCAAAATCTCAATAGCACAAATCAGAAAACTTCTGTCTATAATTTTGTCAAATGATTTGACTTATAGTGGAATCTTAAGTAATCTCCCCAGCCTTTTTTGGGAGGTTGTAATGTACGCAAGCATATAATCTTAATTGATTAATGTAGAAAAGAAAATTACATTTACTCATAAAAGTCTTTTGATTTTTCTGTCATTCTCTTTAGATTTGACTTTAAGCTTATATAACACGGCAAATAATTATCTGGTAACTGTTTGAGCGGTTCAATCCATGTTTTGCAATTTCTTATTTTTTCATCTACCAGCTGTGACAACTGCTCCAGTCATGCCTTCAATCTCTAATAACTATTGGGTCGTGTGGTAACTGTTAGGTTATGCTCCGCGTTGTGACTTGCCATTGTTATAACTGCTGAGAACGTGCTCCACGTAGGTTTATTATTTGTGATAACCACTAGCGTGTCCTAATTCCTTCAACCGTTAGACCATGTTTACGTAACTGCTCTATAATTTGGTTATTACCTTGCTGGTTGGGCGATTTAGCTGTCTGGGCGATTGGACGATTTGTTCGACAGACCGATTGGGCTACCTGACCTCTTTCATTCACGACGAATTTTATCCATGACTTGGTCAGGCAATGTCATCTTCAACGTTCATTCTTTCGTTATTTAACCTTTGCAATTTTGGTTTTCAACATTTAGAATATATTTAGATTGTGAACAAAATACAAAGAGAATGTTCCTAGTTTTGAGTTGGGTCAAATTCATTCATAGTCAATCCTCCATCCACGCAAATGAATGCTACAAATGAGGAAAACTCGTTAGGCTCTCAGTGTAATATCACATCCCATAATTATTATCTTCATTATAATCAAACCCTACCATTATACTATCATCACCAAACATGTTTTATTGTTTCCTAATCCAAACAAAGACACCCAACCACTCTAACCACTACTCCTATCATAAACCAGTTTCTTCTATCAAAATAACAATAACATTTACATATGTTGGAGGTCGTAATTTTTGAAGAAAGAGAGAGAGTTGTAAGCTTTGTATGTTTTGGCTAAAGGTACAATACTTTTCATGGCCATGCAAGAAGTGTTGAGTTGTTAGTTTAGAGGTGAGGGTGAGGAGTGTGTTGAAGACATTCTTGGGAGTTTTGAGAGCAATTTCATGGAGTTTTAGAGATAGAAACCGAGACTATTTGAGTGAGGAATATGATAGAAACCTGCCTGGAATAAAGCCAAGCAAACCTCTCCACGTGTTCTAAGCCCCAAGAACCGCGAATCTTGATTTTGTAAGAACAAAATCCTTCCAAGATCAAGTCCAACCCTTAAGGAACATTGCCCTTAAAAACCTTTCTTTATTTATTTGGAGAATCCTGAACAGTGATACAGCGCCACAACGCTTGCCACACGTTGATAAGCTTTTGTTCCATAAAACCAAGGAAGAATCCACTCCCTCAAGATGACACAAGTCAATTTGTTTTGTAAAAAGATATATTATTGGTTAATTATCCATTACAATGAATAATGCCCCTTTAAATAGGTGGCTAACCCTAATTCTACCAAAATATAATAAAACCCTAATAAAATACTTGAAAATTTCGTCCATGGGCTTTTTAATTTAATTAATGTTCAGCCCAACATTTAAACAAAACATAACTTAAAAAAAATATAAAATATAAAAACTATAGGGATACATTGCGTCCTCATTTAGACCGTGAAGGAATCTGAACTGGACTTTGATGAAAACTTCAAAGTTGTAGAGCTACGAGTTCTCTTTTCAATACAACTTAAATCACCAAAATCGGACGAGAAAGTTACGTCCAAAATACGAAGACTGCGTAAATCCCGCCAGTGCTAATGCACCATTCGGAAATAAAGCCCAAAATCAATCAAGGCAGCCCATGCACGTCCTAAACCCATTCCAATATTGCTTTAGACATAATAAAGCCTCCACATAATGTCTCATGCATGGACCAAACTCCAGAACCCAAGGAATCTTCCAAATCCACCAAAATGGCTCAAATACACCAATTTGACCAAGCCATGCAATCAGCCACAACTTCAAGTTAACTTGGCCCAACAAACAGAGCTCATTATGGATCACATCAGAATATCCAGAAGAGAGAGAAAGTGCATGGATAGGGAGAGAAATGGGTTTTTCAACGTCGTTCGATCTCCATTTCCGGTGAGTGACCACATCTGGAGAATCCTCTCGACGAGATGAATCCAAAGCCGTCGGACCGCCGCCAAGACTCCAATCCATGCGCCCTCAAGTGCATCCCATGCGCCACCGCGTCGCCTGCTTCGCACGTCCACACGCCGCCGTGCGTGTACAACACCTCCAGGACCAGAATCTTCCCTTCGTCGAGATACGCAAGTTGGACACTTTGTTTGCCCAAATCAGACATTCGATTGTTGAGAAACGAGTAAAATACGGTAGTTATCGTTGTTTAACCGATCTTCAGTAACCACCGTGTTTCAGCCCTCAGCACCATCACCGAGAGCCTTGAGACGTTTGCTGACCAGCAGATCCTTCGTTGTGAGATTTTGAGGTCGTTGGAGCTTGGTACGTGATTTTTACCGTTTTGGGGGTGTAAATGTAAGAATTTTAAAGTTTTGGATTTAATTGTATATTTACATGATTAATATGGTAAATATATACATTCTGGTTTTCAGGGGTTAATTAGTAATTTTTGAGAGTTTTAGGACTATATGGACATATTAGGAAAGTTTATGGGCTAAAATGAAAATTTTGAAAGTTTAAGGGTAAAATCATAATTTTGGAAGAGTTGAGGGACCTGATCATAATTTTACATTTTTTTTTTCAGATTCTTAGCAAGGATATAGACATATTAAGGAATTTTGCGTGGATAGAGGTAAGTACAATGCACGATGATTCCCTTAACTTAATTGTTTGTTGATTGATGGTTGTTGTGAAAGTCCATATATATATATATATATATATTGGTATAATTATAACTTTATATATATATATTTGTGGAGATATTATATTGAGTTATTGAAAACATGAGAAATATGAATTCATGATTATTGAGATGAGATTAATGGATTAATATGAGATGTGATAGTATTGGATGATGTGTGTTGTTATGTTATGCTGTCGGGTTTTGTATAATAGTGGTCGGAGATGAGATGAGATGTGCGAGATATTTTACAGGATAATATGGTGAAAAACCTTGGGATTGTGATGAGATACTCTCCTATTGGTTTTAACCCACTTACATATATATGTGGGATAATATGGCGGGAAACCTTGAGAGTTGTGATGAGATACTCTCCTATTGCGAGTTGTGATGAGATACTCTCCTTAGAGATTGTTAATAGATACGTCGACGAGATTATTCCTATAGAGATTTGACGTTTATATCTATATCTCTGGAATAATCTGGATACCTGTGACGGAGGGATTATACGTGTGCAATGACCTCGACCTGTATGATTCAGTGAGTTATATGTGGTCGTCATAATTTACGGGTGGGTGAATTATGGACACGAAATTGGATTTCATGACGGATATGCTTGAATCTAGAGTCTCACTAATGAAATATACTCGTAGAGTACTAGGGCAACTGTTATGAATAATACTGATTATTTATAACTCGTTTAATGGTTAAACGAAAAATACATGCAATCGGGACCTAACGGTCATTTCCAAATTAATGGGTATTTATATTTAATACTTGATTTTATTAAATACACATTAATAAAAATATCAAATTGTGAAATTTGACATATATCATTAATATATGTATTTGTGATATTTAATGTAAATATAATACATATATTTAAGATATTTATATTTATTATTTAATTATTTAATTTTTAAATAATTAAATTAATTAATAAAATAAATATCTTTAGTAATGATTTCATTAGGAAATGGCATGTTATCATTGGAACACATTTTGATTCACTTTATAATAGATAAGGTGTTAACTTTATTAAGTAAAATGTGGACTAATGATATTTGAACAAAAATAAAATAATTGTTGTTTTATTTTTTCATCTAAATTCGGCCAAGTGAGAAACATATACAAAAATTGTTTTGTTTTGATTTTTCATACTAAGACAAGTTTAACAAAATTTTACTGAGTGAGTTGAGAGCAAAGGTGAAGAAAGAAAGGAAAACAAAGCCAAAATTTTTCTTCTACATAGAAATTGTTTCTATTATTCTTAACTTCAAATTGTGTTGTTAAGATGATGTCTCTACTCTTTTAGCTTGTAATTAAATTTTTTGGAAGCTTGTTTGAAGGTGTTAAGCATGTATATTTAATTAATAAGCTTATTAGTGTAATCAAGCTTATAGATTAATTTGTAATCTAAGTTGCCATTCTAGAGTTGATTAGCCATTCATAATTAACCTAGAATTTTTCTTGATTAATTTCATGATGGTGAGACTTGATTGGTGTGGTAATTGATTGATTAAAGTGTTGAATTTATTCAATTTAATGTAAATTCTATAATTGGAGTACTTTATGAAATTAGGGTCCTAAACCTAATCTAATTTAAGGGATTTTCATATATGTAATGTAATTTGATTTATATTTGATGTATAATAAATTTGGGATTTATTGGATTTGATCTTGATGTGTTTTGAACAAATTGAGCCAAATTGTAATTAATAAAAGTTCAGTGGCTGTTTCCGTAATTTTGGAAAATTTCTGGATTTTTGTTGCAAATTGTAAATTCATGTATTAGACATGTATAAATTATTTTGGGATTTATTTGGAATCAATTAAATATATGTTTGACATTTTAAGGACCAAAATGATTAATTTGTAAAACTTTGGGGTCTCACGGTAATTAATGATAAATCTGATTTTTCAGATAAAAATTCAGTTTTTATTTATTGAGTAATTAGAATAAATTGGTTTATTTTAATTTCCTAAGGAAAATATTTATCAGAAATTATTTCGGAGTGGAAATATGCGAAAAAGGTGAAAAACGGCGTTACCAGGTAACGACTGCCCAAACAGTGAACTGGGCACTGTTCGGGCAGTCCACAAACTGTCCAAATATTTTTGGGGCTGACCTGGGCAGTCCCCATGTGCATTGGTCGATCGGTTCGGCCGGAAACGCGTTTTATGCTATTTTGCGGAAAAATATTTTCGTAAAAGTTTCGCGATGTTTATATATTATTTATGTCATTATATGATATCGAATAAATATGTTTAGGTGAAATATGAATGAATTATCAATATTGGATATTTAATAATTTATTCGTAAGTTTAAAATTTTTAAACTACGATTTCGCCCGAACAGTGCTCCTTCCGCTGCGCCTCCCTGATTTGACCCCAACAAAAATGGTATCAGAGTGAGTATGATCCTGAACACCTGATATGATTAGCCCTTTAAAATTCAATGTTTAATTTAATCATTGCTTAATACATGCATTTTTTTATTTAATTTGATTAAATAAAGTAAAAACATCTTTTGTTGGAAAATCTCTGTTTAAATAAGGTTTTAAGAAAGTGACTGATATTAGGAATACTTGTTTCTTCGTCCGCCTTGTCAAACAGATGTAAATGTTTTCATGATGCTATGGTTGTAACGTACCAAAGCTATGCAGTTATAGTTGAAGGTAGTTCATTTGCACCGGTAGAACTTATATGATAAGAGACAAATTCAAGTGAAAGTGGAAATCTTGAACGTGCCAAAGCTGTCAAGACTACATCGGTAGCTTGAGTTTGTCATTAACAAGTTTAACCTTGATACGCCTCCTTGTGAACGTGCCAAAGCTGTCATAACGATAAACGATCAAGACCGAACCCATGAGTCACAGTGAGCGTGATTGACAATGAGTTGTCTACTTAATTATATACGTAAGCGAGAACGTGCCAAAGCTGTGAGTCGAAATATATTCATGGGGTCCACTTCCCATTACGGAATTCAATTAAATTATTGAATTCTCATTTCCGTTGGGGATTACGGTATTACGTAAAGTAGTGGGAGGCACTGCTAGTTTATAAAATCCTTAACTTATGCGGTGTGTGATATTATGTAAATTGTCGCTCATGTTGTTCCTTATTCTATTAGTTTGATAGAATTAAATTTTTTTTCCACTGCATGTATATTATATATGTTTTCTGACTTCAATTATGGTTGCAGGTTTCTAGAATAGGTTCTATATTAGAATAGATAATGATATAATCCTTCTGGACATAATAGTTTCTTATGCAGTAAAGATTGACATGAATTGGTTCATGTCTCGAGATTCTTCACTGGCATTAAGAAAACCCCATTAGATATTTGTTTATCTAATAATGACATTTCTTGGCTTTAGTGACATTCAGAGGTCACGTATCAGACACTATTTATTTTTCGATTATTTACAAATGTTGTAAATAATTTGAAAGTAAATAATAAAGCTAAAGAAAGAAGATGCGTATAGTTGTGTATAGAAAATATCGATTTTCATAATACGACAACTGTAGATATTGGATATCAGATCTCCCGTCTAGTTATTTAAAATATTTTTGAATGATTGTTTCGATATTTGATATCAGAACTTGCGACTATTTGATAGTTACTTGTTCTTTGTAAACAATTGTTACATATTTTAAAATGACTAGTAGTGTCATTAACGATTAGATAACTATTAAGAAAAATATTCGGTTAAGTAAATAACTTAGAACATTATTTTATGAGATTTTATCACTTAAGTATCGGATGCTTATTCCATATGGTGAAGGATGGTCTGATATGAGATCACACCACATATCCTTATCCATTTAACGAATATTGTATTCGGGAAAGTGACTAAATCTCATTTAACCAATGATTGTCATTGGAATAGAAAATTTATTAAACTGATACATTGGATGTATGTAATTTAATGAATTGTAAATTGCTTAAGGTAGTTTTCTTTACTTCGTAACTTAGTCGATGAACTGTCGTGACTTAGTAACGTGTTTCTGATGAAACACGGATATAATATTTTGACTGGTTCAAAGATATTCGATCTGAAGTTTTGAGAATTGTATCTTTAAAATTCATCGTGAGTCTTTGAATTGTTCAAAGAGGTTTGATACGATCAAACATATGAATTTATGGCAATTTGTTCTAAGGTTATTCGAAGAATATAATTCTTACATCAATATTATTTTTCCACGATTCCATATTGATGGAATTGGTTAGTGGAAGAAATCGAATCTTATGCGATTTGATTCGTTTGATATTGAGAGTTACCGAATTATTTTCAATACTGTTGGGGATATGCTCCTGTAACACTAATTCATCCTTTTAATTTAGGTTCCATTAGTTTCTACAATTATATATATGATATGTATAAGTAGAAAATTCGAATCTTGAAATGTTTGAGATTTAAATCTTTCTTTTGTATAATGGCTATATAATCAAAAGTACTTGCGCCTTGGAGGTACGAGTATAAGTTTATCATTTATTCTATTGTATTCTATTTGATAGAATATCTTTTCTATGATCACAAGTAATAAAATTGTTTTATTACTTAGTGTGTAACATCGGATATTGACCATTGTAGAAAAGACTTGACTTATTGAAGTCAAATACGGTGATAAACTGTAAATGGAACTACATAATTATTAAGATGAAAATACCTTTTTATTACTTCCATATAAGTGCTATAGGATGTCAGAATCATTTACAAAATATTTGATACTTAATGGTTCTGTTGTTTTCTTATCGAAGAAAATTATCCTATAACTTATAGTGGGAGCGATATTTGATATCGATTCCGAAAATTAGTATTAAACCATAGATCTAAGATTGTTCATAGCTTACTACGATCAAGTTTGGAACTTGATTGAGCTTTTATTATGAATCGTTCATAAAATGTGCAAATGGTTTACGCAGCAAAAGCATAGTGTACTTATTAAAGGTTTGACCTTTATAGTAAGACAGTGAGAAAAATTATACTCAGCGATCTATTGTAGATTCTGAGGAAACTTGTCTCTAGTCGCACTGATTGAATAATTTAAGATCTGTTGGTTAATGATGATATCAAATTGTACATTTTAGCTAAATGAATACAAAATGGCATTTTTGAATGGTTTTTTTAGATAAGCGATCCATTGTGATTTCTTAGTTTGAAGAGTTCATTTTGGAATGGTCCTGAAGTTTGTATTATACTAAGATTACAATTTAGTATATTAGTTTATATAGCCTATTGTAGACTCGGATGAGCTTTCTGGAAATTTGTGTTCTCTAATTTTGATATCTGTCAGATTGTCTGATTTTATCAAAACATAGAGAATACATATGGGATAGATTCTTTCTAATGTTTACATCATAATGACATTATCATTATTAAGGTAATAGTTAGATGTTAATGAGGTAAAAGATTTACCTGAGTCTTTTTTTCTCCGTGAAAGAAGTGGGAGTGGTGTCTCTATTATATTCGATATAAAGTTTTATATATGATATAAAATTAAGAGACTCGTGAGATACTCCTATTAATCGTACATTAGATATGATTTAATAAAGGACACAACAAGACTATCTGTACGACAGTTAGTATAACTGTTTGACAGTTATTGTGTGTCTTATGTATAGTATTCATCTTTCGTAAATGATGATTCCTTTTTCGAAATAGATATTGATTAGAATGTCTAATCAATCTTATGCATCATAGGATGATGGCATAATGAATACTATATTGAGTGCGATTAGAGATATCAATTTAATCGTAATTTTTACGAGTTATTTTGATATTATCTAGACCATAAGATGTGTCTTGAAACATGTTCTTTATCATTTTTGAGATATTAAGAACGAGTTTCTAATTAATGGAGAATAAAGTTCGCAACCATTAGGGTCAGATTAGTTTTGAGTCTATGTCATAAAGAGTCAGAAAAGATGAAGTGAGAGTGTCACGGATGATTCTAAAGTATGAGTGGAATTAGTTGCAACTTATGAAGTATTGACTTATGAAGTTACATAGTGAACTCGTAGATTAGAAGTTTGTTATTAGTATTGTGTTTGCGGTTGTCTACATAGTATTTTGGATTTGATCCGTAAATACTTAGATAAATTAGTAGCTGAAGCACAATGTTGATATGGCATTTGAGTCATATTGATGTAGAACTTAGTTTCTACAAAAATATGAATGATGCTTGCTAAGGAAACTGATTGTGTTTGTTGGACAAACTCAATATGTCATAGCGGGCTTACTTATTGTTACCTACCTCTTGAGCGCTAGGTGAGTTCTTGAGGGCCATGAGTATGTGATACATATTGGGATGTGTATATGATACCATGGAATAACACTAGAGCAAGTGGGAGAAATTGTTAGGGTTGGTGCTCTGAGCGCCAATCCGGATCGTATTTATGTTCGATCCATGAATACGAGCAATACTTTTTTTCATAATATTACTAATTTGAATGGTAGCACCTCTTGTCTTTTATATACGTATTCGATCTAATTTCGATTAGATTGATTAGATTGAAACTAAATCTGGTTTAGTGATATATATATATTAGACAAAGACCCCATGATTTACAACGTAGTGCGCAGTTACAACATAGTTTGTAATTGACATTGGGAAGTGTCACTATAAGTTGCATATCCTTAAATTAAGTTCATGGTCAAGATTTACTGACACGGGTCGGTTAGTAAAATCCACTGAGACCAGTACATTTCGTATATCGGACTTGATCCGATGGTTTATCACAATGAACCATGAGTCTTGGGAGACTCGTATAGACTTGTAGGTGTTTATTTGATAAACACTGAACGACTCACCGAAGATTTCCTAATAGATGGTACACCAACGTCAATAGGAATCTTCTCGGGTAGAGTAGCATAGTGATTATTTGACTTGAGATACCACTGTGAATATATGAGTTATCCTCCACACTTAGATGACAGTCACGTCACCGATCTATTTAGATCAGATCTCCACTTGTTCGTTGGGTGTCGACTCATGCTCATGATATCCTATGAGTATCAAGAAATGATCTGTCAGTTCTAAGTATAGAGCATAGATAGTCCATAATTGATTAGCAATCTGTTAAATCTATGGCCATACTATACTTCGGAAGTGAGTTCTGAATATTATTTAGAGATTCTTAATAGATACATCGATGAGATTATTCCTATAGAGATTTGACGTTTATATTTATATCTCTGGAATAATTCGGATACCTGTGACGAGGAATTATACGTGTGCAATGACCTCGACCTGTATGATTCAGTGAGTTTATCCGTGGTCGTCATAATTTACGAGTGGGTGAATTATGGACACGAAATTGGATTTCGTGACGGATATGTCTGAATCTAGAGAGTCTCACTAATGAAATATACTCGTAGAGCACTAGGGCAACTGTTATGAATAATACTGATTATTTATAACTCTTTTAATGGTTAAACGAAAAATATATGCAATCGGGACCTAATGGTCATTTCCAAATTAATGTGTATTTATATTTAATACGTGATTTTATTAAATACACATTAATAAAATATCAAATTGTGATATTTGACATATATCATTAATATATGTATTTGTGATATTTAATGTAAATATAATACATATATTTAAGATATTTATATTTATTATTTAATTATTTAATTGTTAAATAATTAAATTAATTAATAAAATAAATATCTTTAGTAATGATTTCATTAGGAAATGGCATGTTATCAATGGAACACATTTTGATTCTCTTTATAATAGATAATGTGTTAACTTTATTAAGTAAAATGTGGACTAATGATATTTGAACAAAAATAAAATTATTGTTGTTTTATTTTTGCATCTAAATTCGGCCAAGTGAGAAACATATACAAAAATTATTTTGTTTTAATTTTTCATACTAAGACAAGTTTAACAAAATTTTACAAAGTGAGTTGAGAGCAAAGGTGAAGAAAGAAAGGAAAAACAAAGCCAAAATTTGGAATTTTGTAAGTAATTTCACATTTTCTTCTACATAGAAATTGTTTCTATTATTCTTAACTTCAAATTTTGTTGTTAAGATGATGTCTCTACTCTTTTAATTTGTAATTTAATTTGTTGGAAGCTTGTTTGAAGGTGTTAAGCATGTATGTTTAATTTATAAGCTTATTAGTGTAATCAAGCTTATAAGATTAATTTGTAATCTAAGTGGCCATTTTAGAGTTGATTAGCCATTCATAATTAACCTAGAATTGTTCTTGATTAATTTCATGATGGTGAGACTTGATTGGTTTGGTAATTGATTGATTAAAGTGTTGAATTTATTCAATTTAATGTAAATTGTGTAATTGGAGTAATTTATGAAATTAGGATTCTAAACCCTAATCCAACTTTGGGGCTTTTCATATATGTAATGTAATTTGATGTATATTTGATGTATATTAAATTTGGGATTGATTGGATTTGATCTTGATATGTTTTGAACAAATTGGGCCAAATTACAGTTAATAAAAGTTCAGTGGCTGTTTCGGTAATTCTGGAAAATTTCTGGATTTTTGTTGCAAATTGTAAATTCATGTATTAGACATGTATAAATTATTTTGGGATTGATTTGGAATCAATTAAATATGTATTTGACATTTTAAGAACCAAAATGATTAATTTTCAAAACTTTGGGGTCTCACGATAATTAATGATAAATGTGATTTTTCAGATAAAAAATCAGTTTTTATTTATTGAGTAATTAGAATAAATTGGTTTATTTTAATTTCCCAGGGAAAATATTTATCGGAAATTATTTCGGAGTGAAAATACGCGAAAACGGCGAAAAACGGCGTTACCGGATAACGGCTGCCCAAAAAGTGAACTGGGCACTGTTCGGGCAGTCCACGAACTGTCCAAATATTTTTGAGGCTGACCTTGGCAGTCCCTATGTGCATTGGTCTGTCGGTTCGGCCGGAAATACGTTTTATGCTATTTTACGGAAAAATATTTTCGCAAAAGTTTCGCGATATTTCTATATTATTTATGTCGTTATATGATATGGAATAAATATGTTTAGGTGAAATATGAATGAATTATCAATATTGGATATTGAATAATTTATTCGTAAGTTTAAAGATTTTAAACTACGATTTCTCCCGAACAGCCTCCTTCTGTTGTGCCTCCCTGATTTGACCCCAACAGTTTAAAAGAGAATTTCCTTCATTTTTCTCTTGTTAAAGTTCTTGTGAAAAGAGTGCCGCTTCTACAAGAAGCATCCAAGTAATCCTGGGAGAACGTTAGCCATAAGACATCCGTAGAGCACCGAGGCGGGACTAATAAGTTCTTAAAGACAAAGGCGACTCGACTTGGTTTCAGTTTAATCATCATCTTCTACATTTTCCAGGTTTTTCTAAGTTTCTTAGTTATGTTCTGATTTTGGCATGTTTGTGAGTGATTTAGATAAATTTACATGTTAAATTTTATTTAATAACATATATTTACCATCAATCTTTAGAACTTATTACTTTTAAAGTGTTGTTAAATCGAAATTTATATGTTTTTAATAGTCTTATGCCTGGAAAATGTGTTCTTTGCATGAAAAATACGCAAGGGCGTTCGAACGCCTGACGAATGTGTAGGTAAAAATTCTATTTTATGCAGTTTCATTCAAACACGTCTTCAAACGCAACTCGAACGACAGTCTTTGCTAAAGAACGTTCGAACGCATTTACGAACGCAACACGAATGTGAACTCTCTGGAAAACTTTGTTCAAACGCGTTTACGAACGCTACACGAACGTGAACTCATTGGAAAGTTTCGTTCGAATGGATGAACAAACGTGACACTAACAAAATTAATCCTGGAATTATTTTAGATTCAAAAATAATAACATAGACTTAGATTAAATTATATTACCATATGATATACATGTATAGCATATATACAGTAATGTTAATTTAGTAAAATCATATATTGTATTATTATAAACTTTGTAGTATATGTTTAAGTTAATACTAAGGTGTTTAATCATTACAAGCATACACATATTGATAAAGTTGAAAATTAATTATGTGTTTCATACTTAGCTGAGAATTAAAAGTGTAACTTTACACAAGTAATTCCATCTAAGCTTGATTGACTTATACATATACACATACAAATTTACACATATTTATTATTGTATTGTGAATTGAAGTGTAATACTAAGTTTGAATGTCTAAGATATTCTATTGAGAAGGTGTTTAAAATTTATTTTGTCAACAAGGCGATAAGAGACTAAGTGGGCATATATTTAAGTGGTTACTCCGGACCCCCCTCGTCTTCTGGGAATTTTCCTTTATTCATTTATCATAAGAAACCTTAGTTGTAAATTCAAGGACTTGTGTTATTTGGTATTACTGTCCAATATAACAATGAGTGGATTCTTAGTATATCACTTAAACAAGATCATATGTTTGATCGTTGTGTAATTTATTTTTTGTAGACTTACTAACTACTGTTGGTTTTTTTAGTTACACATGGCTAGTGGAAATATCATAGTACCGGTCGCTCATGAGGAAAAACCGAAAAAGTTTGGGGGAGCAAACTTTAAACAATGACAGAGCAAAATGTTGTTCTATCTGACAACACTGCAGTTGGTTAAATATCTCAAAGATCATCCGGGTCATGTGGAGGGAGAAACAGAAACAACCAAGCAACTACGAGAAGAGACATGGTTGTCAAACGACTTCTTGTGAAAGAATTACCTCTTGAGAGGACTTGACAATACCCTATATAATGTGTACCAAGGCATGACTTCTACGAAGATTCACTAGGAATCTCTCGAGAAAAAAAATACAAAATCGAGGATGCCGGACATAAGAAATTTATCATGGGTAGGTTCATGGACTACAATATGGTAGATTCAATGACGGTGATGTCTTAGTTGGGTGAAATTCAGTTAATCATTCATGAAATATTGGATGAGGGAATGAAACTCTACGAGACGTTTCAAGTTGCCATAATTATTGAAAAGTTGTCTCCATCATGGAAGGACTTCGGGAGCTATCTGAAATACAAAAAGAAACATATGATTCTTGAAGACCTTGGAGTTTGATTGAGGATCAAAGAGGACAACAGGTCCGAGAAGGCTAGCTACAAGACTATGGAGTCTAAGGCCAACATCGTCGAGGGTGGAAAAAGTAGCAAAAATTGAAATAACAATGAAGCTGATCCTTACCAAGCAAACAAGAAGTTCAAGGGGAAGTGCTACATTTGTGGAAAAAACGATCACATGAAAAATGACTGCAGAAACAAGAAGTCTCAGGACAAAGGTAAGAAAAAGATAAATGAGACTCATGTCACTGATGATGAGCAGCTAACTGATGAGATCTCATAGATGAACCTCTCAACAGTTCTAACAAAAGCCAACTTGGTTGAGAATCCGAGAGAATGGTGGGTAGACACTGCGGCTACTCGTTGTTGGGGGTTTAGACAGTATTTCCGGGTAACGTATTGGAATTTTTACCTAAAAAATCAGATTTTTTCAAAATTACCGTGAAACCCCTAAATTTTATATTTTGATCGTTTTAGTCCTAATTTGTCAAATACATAATTAGGTGATTCCAAACCACTACCAAAATGATTTATACATGTTATACATGTCAAAATACATTAAGCATCAGAAATACCATATTTCCTGCAAATTACCGAAATGACCTTAAAGTTTCAAGTTTGATCATTTTAGTCCAATCTTGTCAAAACAAGTTTAAATGATTTCCAATCAATCCCAAACTGATTTGTATATCTTATATACATCAAAATACAACATATATATGAAAAGTCCCAATTTTGGTTTAGATTAGAAATCCTAATTTTTCAATTAATCAAATTAACCAAAATTAATTCAATCCAACACTTTAATCTAATATCTACAACACCAAACAAGTCTCACCATTTTGAAACAACTCAAGAAAAATTGTAGGTCATCATTGAGTGGCCTAACAACTCTAGAATGGTAACCAAGTCATCTAATGACCAAAAGAGAGCTTAATAACACTTTATAAGCTTTCTTTATTAACATACATGCTAACATCTTTCATTCATACTTCCAACTATCATATTACAAAACTAAAAGAGATGAGAAACAACCAAACATCATATGTTGTAGCTTAGAATCATAGAAATATTTTTCTAGCTGAAAAAGAGTTGAAAAAACTTACAAATCCTTAAGTTTTCTTCAAATCTTTCTTTAGTTCTTCACTTTTCTCTCAACCTTTCTTTTGTAATGTTTTTGGAAGCTTAACATCACTTTTTACAAATGAAAAATATGAAACCCTTAAATATGTAGGGTTAGGGCCGAAAATGGACATAATTGGAAAACCAAGATTTGGCAATTTTAATCATTATTATAAAAAGCCAAATCCATTTTTATTACCATTTTCATAAAGTAAACATACAAGTGCACCAATTACATTAAGCCATATATAGCCATAATAATGATAAAGATAAATGTATTTAATTATTCTAATTATTTAACAATTAAATAATTAGATAATTACTTAATACTGTTAGGGTTGGTGCTCTGACTGCCAATTTTATTATGTATTTCCTTATAAATGCTAATGTAACATTTTATTATGAATAAAATAAACAGTTTCTCTTATATAACATCATCTTATATATGATAAAGACGTAACAGACCTTAGAATGATTAGTTATGATACTGTTGCAAAAGCGTCGCAACTGACATTGAGTTGTATCATGACGTTGTCATTCTTAGACAGTTCCCGGTCAAGGTTTACACTACTTGGTCAGTAAAGTAAACCCGTTGAGACTAGTACATGTCGTATATTGAAATCTTGGATTCCGATGGTTTCTCAATGAACCATGAGTCTTGGAGACTCGTATAGACGTGTAGGTGTTTATAGCGGATAGACACTGAACGAATCACCGAAGATTCTTAATGGATAGTACACCAACGTCAATAAGAATATTCTCGGGTTGAGTGAGCATAGTGATTCTTTGACTTGAGATACCACTGTGGATATATGAGTTATCCTCCACACTTAGATGGCAGTCACGTCACCGATCTATTTAGATCATATCTCCGCCTGTTCGTTAGGTGTGGACTGATGCTTATGATATCCTATGTGTATCAAGAAAGGATCTGTCAGCTCTGTGTACAGAGCATATGTATTCAATATGGAATTAGCAATCTGTTAAATCCATAGGCCCGTGGTACACTGTAGAAATCAGTTCCAAGTGTTATTAAGGGATTGCTAATAGAAACATCGACATGATTATATCTATAGAGATTTGACATTTGTATCTATATCTCTGGAATAATCCAGATACTTGTGACGGAAGGATTATACGTATGCAGTGACCTCGACCCGTATGGTTCAGAGAGTTTATCCGTGTTCGTCATAATTTACTGGTGGAAGAATTATAGACACGAAATTTGATTTTGTGACGGATATGCCTGAACCTAGAGAGTCTCACTAATGAGATATACTTGTAGAGCACTAGGGCATCTTTTATGAATAATACTGATTATTTATAACTCGTTGAAACGGTTAAACAAAAAATACATGCAATCGGGACCTAATTGTCATTTTCAAATTAATGTGTATTTTTTTTAATACTTGATTTTATTAAATACACATTAATTAAATATCAAATTGTGATATTTGACATATATCATTAATATATTTATTTATAATATTTAATGTAAATATAATACATATATTTAAGATATTTGTATTTAATTATTTAATTATATAAATGTTATATGATTAAAATAATTAAAGTAACAAATATCTTATGACATGATTTACTTTATTAAAGTTTGAAAATGGCATGTTTCCATTAGAACACATTTTAGTTTGCTTTATTATTAGATAAATGTAAAATGTGTATCAATTAAATTAAAAAAAATTGTAAAATTTCTTTATCCATTTTTTTTCTATATTCTCGGCAATATTGAAAAAAAAAATATAAGGATTTTTTTTTTTGTTTTTCAAGCTTAACACAAGTTTCACAAATATTTTACAAAGTGAGTTGAGAGAAAAAGGTGGAAGAAAGAAAGAAAACATAGCCAAAAACTTGGAAATTTTGTAAGTTTTTTATACTTTCTTCTACTTAGAAAATATTTCTATTAATCTTAGCTATAATTTGTGTTACTAAATCGATGTCTATACTCTTTTAGTTTGTAATTAAATGTGTTGGAAACTTGTTTGAAGGTATTTAGCATGTATGATTAATTAATAAGCTTATTAATTGTAATTAAGCTTATTAGATTAATTAGTAATCAAAGTTTTCATTCTAGAGTTGCTTAGCCATTCATAATTAACGTAGAATTGTTCTTGAGTTGTTTTAGGATGGTGAAACTTGATTGGTGTGGTATTGGATTGATTAAAGTGTTGAATTTTATCAATTTAGTGTAAATTATGCAATTGGTGTAATTTGTGAAATTAGGGTTCTAAACCTAATCCAATTTTGGGGATTTTCATATATATGATGTAATTTGATGTATATATGATGTATATTAAATTTGGGATTGATTGGATTTGATGTTGATGTGTTTTGAACCAAAAAGAACCAAATTGCAAATCCTTGAAATTATTGGGTGCTCTCGGCAATTACTTAAAAATTGGGGATTTGTGTTACAAATTTTATTTTCATGTATTAGACATATATAAATCATTTTGGGATTGATTTGGAATCAATTAAATATGTATTTGACTATTTGAGGACCAAAATGATCAAATTGTAAAACTTTGGGGTTAATTGGCAATTAATAGAAATTTGATTTCCTGGGTTAAAATTTCATATTTTAAGTATTGGTTAATTAAATAAATAAGTTTATTTAATTGTTCCAAGAAAAAATTTTGAAATCGGAAAATTCTGTTTTCTGTTTTCTGCGTTCCGCTGCGCTAACCCCGTAATTCCGTATAAAACCCCAACAAAAATGGTATCAGAACGAGTCTGATTCTGGACTCCCGATATGATTATGCCTTTAAAATTCAACATTTACTTTAATATTGACTTTATGCATACATGTGTTTATTTAATTTGATTAAATAAAGTAAAAGTATCTTTTGCCGAAAAATCCCAATTTGAAAATAAGGTTTTTAATTTTATATGTATTTGATGCATATTAATTGGTTCGTCTTGTCAATACCGCTTATCGATAAATTTTCTGCGACTATATCCGAGAACGTGCCAAAGATATAAGGATATGGCCGGTAGAAATTTATCTGTACCAGATATATTTGATATTAGGTGAATTCAAGCGAAAGCGGAATCCTGAACGTGCCAAAGCTGTCAGGGTTTCGCAAGTATCTTGAATTTATCATTGACAAGTTTAACCTTGGTACGCCTCATTGTGAACGTGCCAAAGCGGTCACAACGAGAAACGACCAGGACCGAAAACCCAGGAGTCACTATTGAGTGATTGACAATGAGTTGTATATCTAATGAATATACGTAGGCGAGAACGTGCCAAAGCTGTGAGCTGAAATATATTCATGGGGTCCACCTTTCACTATTATGTTATGATTTGATTATCGCATGTTTTATATTCTGTTTGGGGATTACAGTTTTGCATGAAATAGTGGGAGGGCATTTTTTTTATTAAAAATCCATTATCTAGTTAATGCTTTATGATATAATATGAAACTGTTTAATCTGCTTATCTGCTAACCGTTAATTCACTGTCTATTTGATAGATTTGCGATGGCGGCACCTCCGACCAATCCTTTTGCTCGTATGCTTGATACGAATAAGCTAAAAGGCGCTGAGAAATTTACGAATTGGGATATGGATTTGAGGATTGTGCTCAATTTCAAAAGCTGGGATACATTTTGGAAGGTCCATTACCACTTTCTATATCTCCAGATGCATCTCCTGAAGAACATGAGACTTTCCAGAGATGGAAGGATGATGATTTAAGGGTTAAATCATTCATTCTGAGTTCTTTTTCTTCTAAGCTTAAGAAGAGTTACTTTGAGATACACGATGCATATAACATGATGACACAACTTCGTGAATCGTTCATGAACCGGGAACATGTCGTGGTTCATAGAATTTCAATGGAACTGTTCCATTCTAAACTTGATGAGGGGCAGGCTGTGAGCCCGCATGTGCTTCATTTGAACGATTTGATCGAGCAGTTGAGGCGTCATGATTTCCCTCTCAATGAAACTCTGGGACGTAGTGTCATACTCGGTTCGCTCCTGGCGTCATATCGCTAGTTCATTATGCACTTCAACATGAATGAGATTCACTGCTCTTACCGTGAGTTGCATAGGATGCTTCTCACAACAGATGAAGATTTAAGGATTTGAGTTCCGAATCGCCTTCCGAAACCTACTTCACTTTCCGCTTCTTCCCAATCCAAGTCGAAGGGAAAGAAAAAGAAGGGTTTCAATGTTCCTCCGCAGGCTAAGGTAGCGAAGCCCAAGAGAGCTTATGAAGATAAGTGCCACCACTGCCAGAAAGTCGGGAACTGGAAAAGAAACTGTCCGGACTATCTTGCACAAATAAGGAAGGCAAGAGCATCGACAATAGGTACTTTTATTTTTCCTATTATTGATATCTCATTGGCTTGTGAAGCTATGACATCTAATTGGATTTTAGATTCTGCTTGTCCTATTCACATTTGCAATACGTTGCAGGTGCTGACGGGAAGTAGACGACTAAAATCTGGGGAGATGCAGTTGCGATTCGGGAGTGGCAACTCTCTGGATGCGGTTGCAGTGGGCATATGCGAGATTCCCTTACCCAGTGGGAGACTTTTGTTAAATGACTGCTATTTTATGCCAAGATGTGTGGCGAATATTATGTCTCTTTTTGTATTAGATACTGAAAGATATAATGTAAACATTAAGAATCGTTCTTTGTATTTATATGATAGTAATAATATTCAGATCATTTGTTGTCCAAACGAGCCTGATCATTACATATTGTGTACCTCACAAGATATCTTTAATACTGGAATTAATAAACGTAAACAATCTGATATAAATAATACTGAACTTTGGCATATACGGTTAGGTCATAAAGGCGAGAAACGCCTAACCCAATTGGTTAAGAATGGTTTGATACATGATCTCACCATTGAACCTTATCCAACTTGTGAATCTTGTATTCAGGGTAAAATGACCAAAGCCCCATTTTCGGGTGTTGGACACCGAGCCACTGACCTATTAGAACACATACATTCTGATGTATGTGGTCCAATGAATCAAACTGCTCACAATATTTTTTCTTACTTCATTACCTTTACCGATAATCTGTCACGGTACGGTTATGTTTATCTGATGAAACATAAATCGGAAACCTTTGAAAAGTTCAAAGAATTCCGAAATGAAGTAGAAAAACAATCTGGTCAATATATTAAATACCTTCGATCTGATCGAGGCAGTGAATATATGAGTGGAGAGTTCACTGATTATTTAAAGGAGAATGAGATTCTCGCTCAATATACTCCTCCCGGTACTCCGCAGCACAATGAAGTGTCCGAGAAGAGAAATCAGACTTTATTGGATATGGTCCGATCGATGTTGAGTTATACAGATTTACCCTATTACTTATGAGGTTATGCTCTTTTAACTGCCGCTCATCTCCTGAATAAGATTCCTTCCAAAGTTGTTCCTATGACTCCGTATGAGATATGGACCGGTAGGAAATCAAATCTTAGTTATATTAAGATTCGGGGGTGTCCTGCATACGTTAGGATAGCTCAGTAGAATAAGCTTTTGCCTCGAGGGAAGAAGTTTAGGTTTGTTGGATATCCTTCAAATACGAAAGAATATTTGTTCTATGATATCGAGCATCGAAATGTGTTTGTAGTTCGTTTCATAAAATTTCTAGAAATAGAATTTTTGTCTGAAGGTGGTGATCATAGACAGGTTGAACTTGATGAAGTACAACCTGACACCAATGAACCAACGGAGGAACCTGAAGTTCAAGAAGATGAAGAACCTTCAACACACATACTCCGTAGCACAAAGGGTATCTAGACCTCCTGAACGCTTGTATTTGATACAAGAAAAGAGTCTGGATGTTCTCTTAATTGAAGAGACTGACCTTTTTACCTATAGAGAATCGATGTTGGACATCGACTCCGTGAAGTGGCAAGACGCCATGAAATCCCATATGGACTCAATGTATAAGAATCAAGTTTGGAACTTGGTTTCGCTTCCGAAGGAATTGTTCCTATCGGTTGTAAATGGATTTACAAGAGAAATCGAGGGGCCGATGGAAATGTTGAAACCTTTAAGGCCCGACTAGTAGCTAAAGGTTACTCGCAAAGACCCGGTGTCGACTACGATGAAAGTTTTTCACCAGTTGCAATGCTAAAGTCTATAAGGATTTTGTTGTCAATTTCCGCATATCATGATTACGAGATTTGACAAATGGATGTCAAAACGACTTTTCTAAATGGATTTCCTAATGAAGAAATCTATATGGAACAGCCGGAGGGTTTTACATCCAGCGAGAACTCGAGCATGGTATACAAGTTGAAAAAGTCCATTTATGGACTTAAACAGGCTTCACGAAGTTGGAATCTTCGATTCGACGAGATAATCAAATTGTATGGTTTTCTCAAGAATTCAGAAGAATCATGTGTGTATAAGAAGGCCAGTGGGAGTATGTTGGTATTTTTAATTCTCGATGATGATGACATCCTCATTATTGGGAATGATATCGGGATGATGTAAGGCGTCAAAGCTTACCTATGTAATAATTTCTCCATGAAGGACTTGGGTGAAGCTTTTTATGTCTTAGGCATAAAACTCTATAGAGATAGAGAAATGAAGCTTATTGGGTTATCTCAATCAACGTACATAGATAAGATCTTAGAATGGTATAATTTAGGTAACTGTAAGACAACAAACATATTGTTCAGACATGGCTTACATCTTTCAAAGAAAATGTGTTCACAAACAGAAGATGAGAAAATTAGAATGTTTAATCAACCTTATGCTTCTTGTTTGGGTAGCATCATGTATGCCATGTTATGCACTAGGCCTGATATCAGCTTCGTAGTTAGTGTGACCAGCAGATATCAGTCCAAACCAGGAAATGACCACTAGATGGCCATTAAACATATCCTCAAGTATCTTAAAGGTACTAAGGATAAGTTTATTATCCATGGAGAAAACGAACTGCAAGTTAATGGGTATACAGATTCCGATTTCCAATCGGATCCTGATGATAGAAAGTCTACATTAGGATTTGTGTTTACCCTTAACGGAGGTGCAGTTTGTTGGAAGAGTTCCAAACAAGGGTCGACAACTGATTCCAGCACAGAGGCGGAATTTATTGCAGCTTTTGAAGCTACAAAAGAAGTTGTTTGGGTTAGAAACTTTATCACAGAATTGGGAGTAGTCCCAACTATCGAGAATCCGATTTCGTTATATTGTGATAATACTGGAGCCATTACGCAAGCAAAAGAACCAAGGGCGCATCAGAAGTCGAAGCATGTGGAATGAAAGTACCACATCATTCAAGAGATTGTGTCGCAAGGGGACATTATCATGTGTAAGGTACCGAGTGAAGATAATATAGCAGACCCGTTTACCAAAGTCATTCTTTCGAAGTTATTTGATAAACATGTGGAGTCGATTGGTATTAGATACAATCGATATTGGCACTAGAGCAAGTGGGAGATTTTATTAGGGTTGGTGCTCTGAGCGCCAATTTTATTATGTATTTCATTGTAAATACTAATGTAACATTTTATTATGAAAAAAATAAACAGTTTCTTTTATATAACATCATCTTATATATGGTAAAAACATAACAGACCTTAGAATGATTAGTTATGATACTATTGCAAAAGCGTCGTAATTGACATTGAGTTGTATCATGACGTTGTTATTCTTAGACAGTTCCCGGTCAAGGTTTACACTACTTGGTCAGTAAAGTAAACCTGTTGAGACTGTCGTATATTGGAATCTTGGATTCCGATGGTTTCTCAATGAACCATGAGTCTTGGAGACTCGTATAGACGTGTAGGTGTTTTAGCGGATAGACACTGAACGACTCACCGAATATTCTTAATGAATGGTACACCAACGTCAATAAGAATCTTCTCGGGTTGAGTGAGCATAGTGATTCTTTGACTTGAGATACCACTGTGGATATATGAGTTATCATCCACACTTAAATGTCAGCCACGTCACCGATCTATTTAGATCAGACCTCCGCTTGTTCGTTGGGAGTGGACTGACGCTCAAGATATCCAGTGTGTATCAAGAAAAGATTCGTCAGCTTTGTGTACATAGCATAGGTATTCAATATGGAATTAGCAATCTGTTAAATCCATAGGCCTGTGTACACTGTATAAATCAATTCCAAGTGTTATTAAAGGATTGCTAATAGAAATGTCGACGTGATTATATCTATAGAGATTTGACATTTGTATCTATATCTCTGGAATAATCCAGATCCCTGTGACGGAGGGATTATACGTATGCAGTGACCTCGACCCGTATGGTTCAGAGAGTTTATCAGTTTTGTTATAATTTACGGGTGGTTGAATTATAGACACGAAATTTAATTTTATGACGGATATGCCTGAACCTAGAGAGTCTCACTAATGAGATATACTCGTAGAGCACTAGGGCATTTTTTATGAGTAATATTGATTATTTATAACTCGATTAAATGGTTAAACGAAAAATAAATGCAATCGGGACCTTATTGTCATTTTCGAATTAATGTGTATTTTTATTTAATACTTGATTTTATTAAATATACATTAATTAAATATCAAATTGTGATATTTGACATATACCATTTATATATGTATTTTTAATATTTAATGTAAATATAATACATATATTTAAGATATTTGTATTTAATTATTTAATTATATAAATATTATATGATTAAAATAATTAAAGTAACAAATATCTTATGACATGATTTACTTTATTAAAGTTTGAAAATGGCATGTTTCCATTGGAACACATTTTAGTTTGCTTTATTATTAGATAAATGTTATCTTGTTATTAAATAAAATGTGTATCAATTAAATTAAAACAAATTGTGAAATTTCTTTATCCATTTTTTTCTATATTCTCGGCAATATTGAAAAAAAAATATAAGGATTTTTTGTTTTGTTTTTCAAGCTTAACACAAGTTTCACAAATATTTTACAAAGTGAGCTGAGAGAAAAAGGTGGAAGAAAGAAAGAAAACATAGCCAAAAACTTGGAAATTTTGTAAGTTTTTTTTATACTTTCTTCTATTTAGAAAATATTTCTATTAATCTTAGCTACAATTTGTGTTGCTAATTTGATGTCTCTACTCTTTTTTTTTGTAATTAAATGTGTTTGAAGGTGTTTAGCATGTATGATTAATTAATAAACTTATTAATTATAATTAAGCTTATTAGATTAATTAGTAATCAAAGTTGTCATTCTAGAGTTTCTTAGCCATTCATAATTAACCTAGAATTATTCTTGAGTTGTTTTATGATGGCGAGACTTGATTGGTGTGGTATTGGATTGATTAAAGTGTTGAATTTTATCAATTTAGTGTAAATTGTGCAATTGGTGTAATTTATGAAATTAGGGTTCTAAACCTAATCCAATTTGGGGGATTTTCATATATGTGATGTAATTTGATGTATATATGATGTATATTAAATTTGGGATTGATTGGATTTGATCTTGATGTGTTTTGAACCAAAAATGACCAAATTATAAATCATGGAAATTATTGGGTGCTCTCGGCAATTACTTAAAAATTGGGGATTTATGTTGCAAATTATATTTTCATGTATTAGACATGTATAAATCATTTTGGGATTGGTTTGGAATCAATTAAATATGTATTTGACTATTTAAGGACCAAAATGATCAAATTGTAAAACTTTGGGGTAAATCGATAATTAATAGAAATTTGATTCCTTGGGTTAAGATTTCAGATTTTAAGTATTGGTTAATTAATTAATTAAGTTTATTTAATTTTTTCAAGAAAAAATTTTGAAATCGGAAAATTCTGTTTTTCGCGTTCCGCAACGCTAACCCTGTAATTCCGTATAAAACCCCAACAAATACAAATATCTAAACACATGTATCATATTTACTTTAAATATTTCATAATACATATATTTGGAACATGTGTCAAATACTTTATTTGACAATTAATTAATGTGTATTTAATAAAACCAATTATTTAATCTAAATACACACTAACTAGTAAATGGCTGAATAACCCTTTAAGCATGTATCTTTTCGTTTAACCGTTTAACGATTCATAAATAATCAATATCATTTATAACAGTTACCCTAGTGCTCTACGAGTATATTTCATTAGTGAGACTCTCTAGATTCAAGCATATCTGTCACGAAATCTAATTTCGTGTCATAATCTACCCACCCGTAAATTATGACGACCACGGATAAACTCGTTGAATCATACAGGTCGAGGTCACCGCATATGTATAATCCCTCCGTCACAGGTATCCGGATTATCCCAGAGATATAGATATAAACATCAAATCTCTATAGGTATAATCACGTCGACGTATCTATTAGCGATCTCTTAATAATACTTAGAACTCATTTCTACAGTGTACTACGGACCCATGGATTAAACAGATTGCTAATCTCAAAATGAATACCTATGCTCTGTACACAGAACTGACAGATCTTATCTTGATACACACATGATATCCTTAGGATCAGTCCACACTTAACGAAAAGGCGGAGGTCTGACCTAAATAGGTCGGTGACGTGACTACCATCAAAGTGTGGAAGATACCTCATATATCCACAGTGGTATCTCAAGTCTTAGAATCACTATGCTACTCAGCCCGAGAAGATTTTTATTGACATTAGTGTACTATCTATTAAGAATCTTCGGTGAGTCATTCATTGTTTATCCAATATAAACACATACATGTCTATACGAGTCTCCCGAGACTCATGGTTCATTGAGAAACTATTGGATCCAATATTCCAATATATGACATGTACCAGTCTCTGCGGGTTTACTTACTTACCAAGAAATTGTAAACCTTGACCAGGAACAATTTAAGAATGATACTGTTGTGATACAACTTTGTAAGGGTTTAAGTGGGAATATCGGTAACGCAGCGGAATCGCGGGAAAATCAAATTTTTCGATTTCAAAACTTTTTCTCGGATTAATTAAATAAACATATTTATTTAATTACCCAATAATAAAATTATGAAATAGAATTCAATAAATCAAATTTATGTGAATTTACCAAATTGCCCTTACACTTGGTATTTTGTTCATTTTAGTCTGAAATTGTTCAAATCAATTTTGGATGATTCTAAATCATTTCTAAGATGAACTTAACATGTCCCAAATGTCAAAACACCAAAGCAACATAAAACCCTAAAATGCTTCACTTGGCCGAATGCACCATTTGGGGCATAATGTGCATTTTGCACTTCCATGCCTCAAAACAATCCAAATGAAATCCAATCAACATGAAACTTTATATGCATCATATACACATCCTTATACACCATATAAATGAAAAGCCCAAATTTGGAAGTGGTCTTAAACCCTAATTTTCAATTTCTTCAAATTGGACAAATTAGACCAAATTGGTTAAATCAATTACTTTAATCATCATTCTTCCATCCAAATCAAGTCTCAACACAATGAAATAACTATAGAACAATTCTAGGTCATTTAAGAGTGGGTCAATAACTCTATAATGGCAACAAGGTTCTAAAACCTTAAAAGAATGCTTATTACTACACTAGTAATAAACTTCCAACATCATAACTTCATATCACCTTCATCAAACTTTTATCCATCAAAAGTACAAAAATAAAGAATAGAAAAACTCAAGACATCACAAGATGTTGCCCACCACAAGAGGAACAAATTACTCTCTAATGGAAGGTTGGAAATACTTACTACTATTTCCAAGATTTTCCTTGATTTTCTTTTCTTTTCTCTCTACCTTCTTTGTCTTGTTTTAATGGAGTTTTTGATAAAGTGAAATAGGTTAATTCAACCCTAAAATAAAAGAAACAATATATACTTGCATATTACTTGTCTTGGCCGAATTTGGCTAAGTAAAAACAAGTCAAATATTTTCATTTCATTTCAATTTGATTTTGCCAAGTTGATGAAATATCCAAAAACACTTTAAAGATATTTCTAACAAAGTCAACAATGGCAACTTAGCCATTAAAAAAAATATCATAACTTAAAATATCTATACTTAATTAATTAATTTAATCATTTAACAATTAATTAATTAAATACAAATATATTATATATGTATAATATTTACATTAAATATTAAATACATATATTCATTTATGATATTGGTCAAATATCTCAATTTGACAATTAATTAATGTGTATTTAAATTAATCAAGTATTAAATGTAAATACACAAAAATTAAGAAATGACTATCGGGTCCCTTCACATGTATTTTGCGTTTAACCTTTAACGACTTTATAAATAATCAATATTATTTATAATTGTTGCCCTAGTGCTCTACGAGTATATTTCATTATGAGACTCTCTAGATTCAGTATATCCTTCACGAAATCTAATTTCGTGTCCATAATCTATCCACCCGTAAATTATGACGATCACGATAAACTAGCTGAATCATACAGGTCGAGGTCATTGCATACGTATAATCCCTCTGTCACAGGTATCCGGATAATCCCAGAGATATAGATGTAAACGTCAAATCTCTATAGGTATTATCCCGTCGACGTATCTATTAGCAATCTCTAAATAACAATCGGAACTACTTCGAAGTATACTGTGGCCACAGATTTAACAGACTGCTAATTATATATGGACTACCTATGCTCTGTACACAGAACTGACGGATCCTATCTTGACACACACAAGATATCCTGAGGATCGATCCACACCCAACGAACAGAGGAGGTCTGATCTAAATAGATCGGTGACGTGACTGCCATCTAAGTGTAGAGGATGTCTCATACATCCACAGTGGTGTCTCAAGTCAAAGGACCATTATGCTACTCAACCCGAGAAGATTCTTATTGACGTTGGTGTACCATCCATTAAGAATCTTCGGTGAGCCGTTCAGTGTTTATCCACTATAAACACCTACACGTCTATACGAGTCTCCCCAGACTCATGGTTCATTGGGATAAACCATCGACCGAGTCTCGATATACGACATGTACTGGTCTCAACGGATTTGACTACCGACCCGTGTTAGTGAATCTTGACCAGAAACTATTTTGATAATATACATTTAGCAGTGACACTTCCCAATGTCAATTACAAACTAACTTTGTAACTGTGTACTGCATTATATATTATCGGGCCTTTGTCTAATATATACATATCACTAAACCACATTTAGTTTCAATCTAATCGTATTAGATCGAATACGTATATAAAAACAAGAGGTACAACCATAAATAAGTAATATTATGGAAAAAGGGGATGTTTGTATTCATGAATCAGACATAAATACGGTCCGGATTGGCGCTCTGAGCACCAACCCCAACAATTTCTCCCACTTGCTCTAGTGCCAATCCACGGTATCATATACACATCTCAATGTGTATCGTTACACATGGCCCTCAAAAGCTCACCCAATACTCAAGAGGTAGGCAACAAAAAGCAGGTCCGCTATGACATATTGAGTTTGTCAAACAAACTCCATTGTTTCCCATAGTCAGCATCATTCATATTTTGTACAATCTAAAAATACATTAATATGACTCTGATGCTACATCAGTATTGTGTTACAGCTACTGAGTTGTCCAAGTATTTAGGGATCACATCCAAAATACTTATGCGGACAACCGCAAACACAACACCAATCTAAAACTTCTAATTTATGACGTAGACTGTCTAACGTCATAATTAGTCTCAAAACTAATATGACCCTAATGGTTGCAGACTGTATTCTCCAAGAATTAGAAACTCGTTCTTAATATCTCAAAGATCACAAAGAACATGTTTCAAGATCCATCTTATGGTATATAGGATATCAAAATAACTCGTAACAATTACGATTAAATCGACATCTTTAATCGCATATTATAAAGTATTTATTATGTCATCATCAAATGATACATAAGATTGATTAGACATTCTAATCAATATCTCTTTCGAAAAAGGAATCATCGTTTACGAAAGATGAATACTTTATATAAGACACACAATAACTGTCCAACAGTTATATTAACTGTCATACAGATAGCCTAGTTATGTCCTTTAATAGATCATATCTAATGCACGACTAATAGGAGTATCTCATAAGTCTCCAAGTTTTATATCATATATAAAACTTTATATCAAATATAACAGAGACTCTCCCACTACTTTCACGGAGTAAAGAAGACTTAGGTAAATCTTTTACCTTACAAACATCTCATTATTACTATAATAATGATAATTATGTTAGGATATATAACACTAGAAAGTAATTGTACGCTTCCACTAACCCTTCAATCACAAATGCATTCTCTATACTTTGACAAGATCAGACAATCTGACGATATCAAAAACAGAGAACACAGATTTCCGGAAGACTTATCCGAGTCTACAATAGGCTCTATAAGTTAGCACACTAAACTGCGATCTCAACAGAACACAAACTCTAGGGCCATTCCAGAATGAACTCTTCAAACAAAGAAATCACAACTGATCTCTTATCTGAATAAGTCATTCAAAAAACGCCATTTTGCATTCTTTAGTTAAAATGTATAGTTTAATATTAACATTAACCAATATATCTCTAATTGTTCAATTAGTGTGACTAGAGATAAGTTTTCTCAGAATCTACAATAGATTGCTGAGTATAACTTTTCTCACTGTCAAACTATAAAGGTCAAACCTTTAATAAGCTCACACTGCTTTCGCTGCGCAAACAATTAGCACATATCATGAACTAATTCATAATGAAAGCTTAATCAAGTTCAAAACTTGATCGTAGTAAGCTATGAACAATCTTAGATCTATGGTTCAATAGTGAACTTCCAGAATCGAGATCAAATATCGCTTCCATTATAAGTTATAGGATAATTTTCTTCAATAAGAAAACAACAGAATCATTAAGCATCAAATACTCGTAAATGATTCTGATATCCTATTAAACTTATATAGAAGATGTATAAGGGTTGTTTCATCTATTAATCACGTTGTTCCATTTATAATTTATCATTCTCACATTTGACTTCAATAAGTCAAGTCTTTTCTACAATAATTAACATCTGATGTTACACACCAAGTAATAAAACAATTTTATTACTTAGGATCATAGGAAAGATATTCTATTAAATAGAATACAAATTCTATTAAACAGAATAAACGATAAACTTTAACTTATACCTCCAAGGTGTAAGTAATTTCATTATATAACTATTATATAAAAGAAAGATTCAAATCTCAAATTTCAAGATTCGATATTTTTTTACCTATACATATCATATATGTAACTGTAGAAATTAATGGAACCTAAATTTTGAGATTAATACAATATCTATTAAACAGAATAAACGATAAACTTTTACTTATACCTCCAAGGTGTAAGTAATTTCCATTATATAACTATTATATAAAAGAAAGATTCAAATCTCAAACTTTTCAAGATTCAAATTTTTTTACCTATACATATCATATATGTAACTGTAGAAATTAATGGAACCTAAATTAAAAAGATGAATTAGTGTTACTGGAGCATAACCCCAAAAGTATTGAAACTAATTCGGTAACTTCAATATCAAACGAATCAAATCATATAAGATTCAATTACTCCCACTACTCAATTTCATCAAGATGGAATCGTGGAAGAATAATATTGAATAAGAATCATATTCACTGAATAACCTTAGAACTAATTGCTTTAAATTCATATGTTTGATCGTATCAAAGATCTTTGAACAATTCAAAGATATGTAAGAATTTTAATGATAGAGTTCCACAAAAACTTCAGATTGAATATATTTGAACAAGTCAAAAATGTTCAACCTACGTTTCATCAGAACAGATTGAAAGTTGTTGATCATTTCAAGACGTTCAATATGTGTTCTTTTAGAAACACGTAACTAAGTTATGACAATTCATAAACTAAGTTACGAAGTAAAGAAAACTACCTTAAGCAATTACAATTCAAAACTACATACATCTAATGTATCAGTTTAATGAATCTGGTGGTCCAATGACAAATCATTGGTTAAACGAGATTTTAATCACCTTCCTGAATACAATATTCATTAAATGGATAAGGATGTGTGGTGTGATCTTGTATCAAAACATCCTTTACCATACGGAATAAGCATCTAATGCTTAAGTGATTAAACTCATAAAGTACCGTTCTAAATTATTTATTTTACCGAATAATTTTTCTTAATGTTTTCTCTACGCCAATGACACTACTAGTTATATTAAAATATATAACAATTGTTTATAAAGAACAAGTAACTATCCAATAATGCGAGTTCCGATATCAAATATCAAAACAATCGTTAACTAATATTTTTAAATAACTAGATGGGAGATCTGGTATCCAATACCTATAGTTGTAGTATTGTGAAAATCGATATTTTCTATACACAACTATACGCATCTCCTTTCTTTAGCTTACTATTTGCATTCAACTATTCACAACAATTGTAAATAATTGATTAGCAAATTGTGTGAGACACATTGCCTCTAAAGGTCATTAAAGCTAAGAAACGTCATTACTAGATAAACAATTGGGCTTTCTTAATACCGGTCAAGAATCTCGAGACATGAACTAATTCAAGTCAATTCTTACTGCATAAGAAACTATTCTCTCTAAAGTATTATATCCTAAAAGGGATATCTATCTAGATTATCTATCATGACTTAGAAACTAAGTCATTAACCATCTTGATTTTTGAAGAAAATCGGAACATAGTTCCCGATGGTTAAGACCAATCTAATAATATCCTAGTCTAGTAGTATCTAGAACTTATTCTAGAATAACTGCAACCAAGAGTCAAGTCAGATAACATATCAAAATATGTGTGCAATGAATTAAAAGTTTAATTCTATCTAATATAGATTAAGGAAAACAAACAAGCGGCTATTTCCATAATAATACACACTGCCTAAGTTAAGGAATATTTTAAACTTAGCAGTGCCTCCCACTATTTTACGTAATACCGTAATCCCCAACGAAAAAAGGAGAATTCAATAATTAAATCGAATTCCATAATGGGAGGGGACCCCATGAATATATTTCGACTCACAGTATAGGCACGGTCTCGCCTACGTATATTCACAGGTAGACAACTCATTGTCAATCACACTCGTTGTGACTCCTGGGTTTCCGGTCCTGGTCGTTTCTCGTTGTCGCTGCTAAGCAGGCCCACAAAGAGACGTACCAAGGTTAAACTCGTCAATGATAAACTCAAGTTACTTGCGTAACCCTGACAGCTAGGGCACGTTCAGGATTCCGCTTTCGCTTGAATTTATCTAGTATCTAATATACATCCGGCATAAATAAATCTCTATCGGCTACACCCTCACAGCAGAGGCACGGTCTCAGATGTAGTCACGGAAAAATATTTATAAACCGTATTGACAAGACGGACCAAGAAACAAGTATTCCAAATACTAGTTACTTTAAAAACGTTATTAAGCGGGGATATTCCATTAAGTGTCATACACTCTAAATCTAATCAAATTAGATTATAACATGCATGTACAAAGTCAAGAAAATATGATTAAACATTGAATAAAACAAGCTAATCATTTTATGGAGGCCTAAAATCAGACTCGCTCTGATACCATTTTGTAAGGGTTTTAAGGGGGAATATCGGTAACGCAGCGGAATCACGGGAAAATCAAATATTCCGATTTCAAAATTTTTTCTCGGATTAATTAAATAAACATATTTATTTAATTACCCAATGATAAATTATGAAATAGAATTCAATAAATCAAATTTATGTGAATTTACCAAATTGCCCTTACACTTGGTATTTTGTTCATTTTAGTCCGAAATTGCTCAAATCAATTTTGGATGATTCTAAATCATTTCTAAGATGAAATTAACATGTCCCAAATGTCAAAACACCAAAAGCAACATAAAACCCAAAAATGCTTCACTTGGCCGAATGCACCATTTAGGGCATAATGTACATTTGCACTTCCATGCTCAAAACACATCCAAATGAAATCCAATCAACATGAAACTTTATATGCATCATATAAACATCCTTATACACCATATAAATGAAAATCCCCAAATTTGGAAGTGGTCTTAAACCCTAATTTTCAATTTCTTCAAATTGGACAAATTAGACCAAATTGGTTAAATCAATTACTTTAATCATCATTCTTCCATCCAAATCAAGTCTCAACACAATGAAATAACTATAGAACAATTCTAGGTCATTTAAGAGTGGTTCAATAACTCTATAATGGCAACAAGGTTCTAAAACCTTAAAAGAATGCTTATTACTACACTAGTAATAAACTTCCAACATCATACATTCATATCACCTTAATCAAACTTTTATCCATCAAAAGTACAAAGAATAAAGAATAGAAAAACTCAAGAACTTCACAAGATGTTGCCCACAACAAGAGGAACAAATTACTCTCTAATGGAAGGTTGGAAATACTTACTAAATTCCAAGATTTTCCTTGATTTTCTTTTCTTTTCTCTCTACCTTCTTTGTCTTGTTTTAATGGAGTTTTTGATAAAGTGAAATAGGTTAATTCAACCCTAAAATAAAAGAAACAATATATACTTGCATATTACTTGTCTTGGCCGAATTTGGCTAAGTAAAAACAAGTCAAATATTTTTCATTTCATTTCAATTTGAATTTTGCCAAGTTGATGAAATATCCAAAAACACTTTAAAGATATTTCTAACAAAGTCAACAATGGCAACTTAGCCATTAAAAAAAATATCATAACTTAAAATATCTATACTTTAATTAATTTAATCATTTAACAATTAATTAATAAATAATTAATTAAATACAAATATATTAAATATATGTATAATATTTAA
This sequence comes from Zanthoxylum bungeanum, assembly GCA_019454045.1. Taxonomy (NCBI): domain Eukaryota; kingdom Viridiplantae; phylum Streptophyta; class Magnoliopsida; order Sapindales; family Rutaceae; genus Zanthoxylum; species Zanthoxylum bungeanum. Next base: position 31,266 of record SKCR01038190.1, on the reverse strand, counting down.
ATTAAATATTAAATACATATATTCATTTATGATATTGGTCAAATATCTCAATTTGACAATTAATTAATGTGTATTTAAATTAATCAAGTATTAAATGTAAATACACAAAAATTAGGGAAATGACTATCGGGTCCCTTCACATGTATTTTGCGTTTAACCTTTAAACGACTTTATAAATAATCAATATTATTTATAATTGTTGCCCTAGTGCTCTACGAGTATATTTCATTATTGAGACTCTCTAGATTCAGGTATATCTGTCACGAAATCTAATTTCGTGTCCATAATCTATCCACCCGTAAATTATGACGATCACGGATAAAATAGCTGAATCATATAGGTCGAGGTCATTGCATACGTATAATCCCTCCGTCACAGGTATCCGGATAATCCCAGAGATATAGATGTAAACGTCAAATCTCTATAGGTATTATCCCGTCGACGTATCTATTAGCAATCTCTAAATAAAAATCGGAACTTACTTCCGAAGTATATTGTGGCCACAGATTTAACAGACTGCTAATTATATATGGACTACCTATGCTCTGTACACAGACTGACGGATCCTATCTTGACACACACAAGATATCCTGAGGATCGATCCACACCCAACGAACAGGCGGAGGTCTGATCTAAATAGATCGGTGACGTGACTGCCATCTAAGTGTGGAGGATGTCTCATACATCCACAGTGGTGTCTCAAGTCGAATGACTACTATGCTACTCAACCCGAGAAGATTCTTATTGACGTTGATGTACCATCCATTAAGAATCTTCGGTGAGCCGTTCAGTGTTTATCCACTATAAACATCTACACGTCTATACGAGTCTCCCCAGACTCATGGTTCATTGGGATAAACCATCAGACCGAGTCTCGATATACAACATGTATTGGTCTCAACGGATTTGACTAACCGACCCGTGTTAGTGAATCTTGACCAGGAACTATGTTTGATAATATACATTTAGCAGTGACACTTCCCAATGTCAATTACAAACTAACTTTGTAACTGTGTACTGCATTATATATTATCGGGCCTTTGTCTAATATATACATATCACTAAACCATATTTAGTTTCAATCTAATCGTAATCAGATCGAATACGTATATAAAAACAAGAGGTGCAACCATAAATAAGTAATATTATGGAAAAAGGGGATGTTCGTATTCATGAATCAGACATAAATACGGTCCGGATTGGCGCTCTGAGCACCAACCCCAACAAACTAAATGTCAGTTGCGACGTTTTTGTAACTGTATCATAACCAATCACTCTAAGGTCATTTACGTCTTTACTATATCACGAAATAATAAGTCATATTATAGAAACTGTTTTTTTTATTCAAAATAAAATATTTACACAAGTATTTACAAGGAAATACAAGAGAAATTGGAACTCAGAGCACCAACCCTAATAAAATCTCCCACTTGCTCTAGTGCTAATATCGATTATATCTCATACCCATCGACTCCACATGTTTATCATATAACTTGGGAGTAATGGCCTTGGTAAATGGGTCTGCTACATTATCTTTACTTGGTACCTTGCACACGACAATGTCCCATCACGATTCAATCTCTCGAATGATATGATACTTTCATTCCACATGCTTCGATCTATGATGCGCCCTCGGTTCCTTTACTTGTGCAATGGCTCCATTATTATCACAGTATAACGAATCAGATTCTCAATACTTGGGATAACTTCTAATTTTTTGATAAATTTTCTAACCCAAACAGCTTCTTTTGCAGCTTCAGAAGCCGTAATATATTTCGCCTATGTGGTGGAATCAGCTGTAGACCCATACTTAGAACTTTTCCAACTAACTGCACCTCCGTTAAGGGTAAACACGAATCCCAATGTAGACTTTCTATCATCAGGATCAGATTGAAAATCTGAATCCGTATATCCATTAACCTGCAGTTTATTTCCTCCATATATCAGAAACTTATCCTTAGTACCCTTAAGATACTTCAGGATATGTTTAACGACCATCCAATGATCATTACCTGGATTGGACTGATATCTATTGGTTACATTAACCGCGTAGCTAATATCAGACCTTGTACATAACACGGCATACATAATGCTACCCAAACATGAATAATAAGGGTGATTAAACATTCTAATTTTCTCATCTTCTGTTTGCGGACACATCTTCTTCAAAAGATGAATGCCATGTCTGAACGATATATTTGTTGTCTTACAGTTACCAAAATTGTACTGTTCTAAGATCTTATCTATCTACATTGACTCGGATAACCTAATAAGCTTAATTTCTCTATCTATATAGAGCTTTATCCTGAAGATATAAGAAGCTTCTCCCAAGTCCTTCATAGAGAAATTCTTACAGAGGTAAGCTTTGACGCCTTGCATCATCTTGATATCGTTTCCAATGATCAGGATGTCATCAACATAGAGAACTAAAAATACCACAATACTCCCACTGACTTTATTATACACACAAGATTCTTGCGAATTCTTAAGAAAACCAGACAATCTTATTATCTCATCGAATCGTAGATTCCAACTTCATGAAGCTTGTTTAAGTCTATAAATGGACTTTTTAAGATTACATACCATGCCCGAGTTCTCGCTAGATACAAAACCTTCCGGCTGTTCCATATAGATTTCTTCATCAAGAAATCCATTCAGAAAAGCTTTTTTGAACCGGCACAACCCATACCGGTGCCATACCGGCCTACCATACCGGTCTTCTTAGAGATTGCATAGCCATTGTAACCAGCATGCATAATTCTGGTCACCATACTGGTGAGCCTAACCTTTGCATACTTACTGGAACCAGCACGGACCATACCGGTCCACATACCGGTGAGCCCTATGATTTTGCATGCTCACTGGAACCGGTGAGGACCATACCGGTCCCCATACCGGTGACCATACCGGTCTCAACGGATATATTCAAACAGTAATATAGCCGTTGAGGAGCCAGACCGGCATACCGATGTCTGGAGACCGGTATACCAATCTCAGGCAGGAAACTTGGGGCAGTTTGTATTTTATTATAAATAAAGCCCCAAATTCGTTTTTGCCAAAAAAAAAGAACCTTCATACATATTCTTCTAAGGCAAAAACAGAGGGTTTTACAAACCTTTCTATTTATACACTCTCATACATCAAGTTCACACACTACACCTTCATATTCATTAGTAGTGAGCTTAGAACACTTGGGTAATCAACTCACACATAGAATCTTCCTTATCTTTGTGAGTACCTAAGTGTAGTTGAAAATCTTTTATCAAACACTTGTTAGAGGTTTGTGAGTGAACCTATATCTAAAACTCATTGTAGAGGTTTTTGAGTGAGCCTATATCTAAAACTCATTGTGAGAGGTTTGGAGTGAACCTAGTGTGTAAAACTCTTGGTTGCAGGTGAGCCACGAAAAACTCGATTGATAGTGGAAATCTTCAAGCGTGGCTTGAGGGAGTGGACATAGGCATTGTTGGCCGAACCACTATAAATCACGGTGTTATTTTCTCTATCCTTAACTCTTTACTTATTGCAAGCTTTCATTTATAAATATATTTATTGTTTAGAAACTTGCATATAGGTGATATATTGATATAGAGAAAATCAACCTAAGCTTAATTGGTAAAATTAGATAAAATCGGTAAAGAATTTTTATTTCTGCATTATTAGGCAATAACCCAATTCACCCCCTCTTGGGAATATAGAGTTTTGTTATTGCATTGGTTGTAGGTAATTTCACTTCTAAAGTAGAGTAAAATTAAATGAAAATTATGTAAAGTCGAGGGTGTTGGATTTAAAGGTATGTTGTAAGAGAGTTTGGAATGCAGAAGAATATAAAAGGATGTGAATTAACTTAAGTTTTATTGATATGAAGCAAGCTATTTATATTAGCTTGTGATATTTGCTTAACTTGATGCTAAAATCAAGGAGCTGTTACATCACATTATCTTAACTAACAAATCAAATATCAAATAATGAAAACAAGTTGATTCTAGGCTATTTATTAGCAACTAACTTTCTCAAAATATTCCAAATATCTTGCACCTTATATGCCAATATCTCAACACTCATCATTGGCATTAAGGTGACAAACACTTATTTTTTATTATTTTTTATTTATTTTTTATTTTTTTGACTGAAGAATGTAAAGGAACACTGTTACTCTGTGCCATTGGACCATGAGTTAGTGCCGTTTGCGCTCCCAATCCTCCAGCTCTATTGAATCTCTCTCGATTTATATCTTTCATTTCCATCCCACATCCTCTCATTTGTATAGTTCACAACATTCGTATTCATAAACAATCATTGCTTTTGGCTAGAAAATGGTGAGAACTTTCCTGGTGGATTGCATCCCTTCAAAAAGCCATTTGTTTTCATAGAATTCAAGCCATTCGACTTAGAAAAAGTAGTAGAACCACCATATTTCCCATTTCCAAAACCAACAGTATTCCCATTTTGAATATCCAATGCATATGTGGAATTCCGGTATTGAGGATATCCTGAGGAAGAGAAGTACGGTCGTTGACCGACACATTGCCCATCAACACCAACTAGAGTTCCAGGTGAATAAGGATCATACCCAAGCAGATAATAAAGCAAACCATTATCGGATGGAAAACATGTGCCAGACCCGTTCGTATGAATATAACCATCATTATCCACTTGAGTAAAGGATCCGTTACATCATGGGTAGTAATAATTGTAATAGACAGCAGGTGGATTGTGAGCACCATACTCTCCAACTGATTCTTGAGCAGTCTCACCTTTCATGCCTGAAGCAGCATCCCTCGAAGTGGCTATGGAGGCTGTTGAGTCAGATGGTGCTCCATCTTTTGCAGATGCCAAATCATTCCCCGCTGACTTACTGATTGAATCTTGCTTGTTCATAGAGACTAAGCTATTGTGATTGACATGGCCTAGCCTTTTGTGCCATAAAACCGAGTCTTCAGTTTCTGCACAAACATTTACAATTTCACTCCAGTCAATTGTAAATGTCTTGCCTTTCATTTCAACTTTTAGCAACTCGGCCCCACTAGGTTCAAAGATTGTGCAGACATTGTTCTTGAACTCCAGAGAGTATTTCCTTTCAAGCATCTGACCAACACTCAATAGGCTTTGATTAAAGTTAGGCACAAATAACACATCAGAAATTTGTTTTATACCTTGTTGTGTTGCAACTGCTACTGTGCCTCTGCCTTTTACTTGCACCAGCTCTCCGTTGCCTACTCTCACTGAGAAATTATAAGATTTATCCATATCAGTAACCAAGCTTGCATTATAGATCATATAATGTGTGTAGCCACTATCAATAATCCAAGTATTATTGTTGCTTGGCTTCAATGAACCTGTAACAGCAAACATTTGCTCCTCCTGTATGTTAGCCTCTTCTTATGCTGCTTGTGCTTGTTGACTGGATTGACAGTTCTTATTTTTAAATTTGCAAACCTTAGACACATGCCCAAGTTTTTTACATTTGCCATATTCTGCATCAGATCTCCACCAGCAATACTTATGCAGATGTGTTGTTTTCTTACAATATCTGCAATGAGGATATTGTTTGTTTTCAATGCCATCACTACTGTCTTTTGCTGCATTATCATTCTTGTTATTGTATTACTTCTTGCCTTTGTCTGGATTTTGATGATGCATCTGGAAAGCACCTTCAGTAATCCTTTCTTGTCTTTGAGCCCTCCTCTGTTCCTGTACCTGCAAGGCACTCATGAGTTCTGCAAGAGTGATTGTAGAGAGTTCTATGGTTTCTTCAAGCGAAGAGATCTTTGACTCAAATCTCTCAGGGACAGAAACTATGACTTTTTCCACAATCTTACTATCAGGAAAGTCTTCTCCAAGCAACCTGAGTTTGTTGACAATCTGGGAAATTTTATCAGAGTACTTGGCTATTGTTTCATCTTCCTACATATTCAAAGCTTCAAACTCCCTCTTCAAATTCAGCACTGTCATTTGAATGGTTCTGGCACTTCCCTGATACTCCAATTTCAGCTTGTCCCATGCTTCTTTTGCTGTCCTGCAAGTCATAATTTTGGAAAACACTGCATCAGAAACAGAATGTTGTAACAAGGTTTTAGCTCTTGACCTCTTTGTCTTCTCCTCGGTGTGCGCCTTAATTTTTGCCATTGTAGGATCTCTACCCAATGGAGCCACTGGCCTATCTTCTTCAACAATATCCCACAGATCGTGTGCTTCCAGAAAGCATTTCATTTTCACAGACCATATTGGATAGTTTTCGCCAGTGAATGTTTGTGGGGAAATCAAGGAGAGGTGGTTGTTTGCCATTTGGTTGGAATGAGGGTTTTTTAATGAGCAGGTCCTGTAAGATCAATGGAGCGCTGATACCAATTGTTGGATTTAAAGGTATGCTGTAAGAGAGTTTGGAATGCAGAAGAATATAAAAGGATGTGAATTAGCTTAAGTTTTATTGATATGAAGCAAGCTATTTATATTAGCTTGTGATAACAAAGTTTGCTTAACTTGATGCTAAAATCAAGGAGCTGTTACATCACATTATCTTAACTAACAAATCAAATATCAAATAATGAAAACAAGTTGATTCTAAGCTATTTATTAGCAACTAACTTCCTCAAAATATTCTAAATATCTTGCACCTTATATGCCAATATCTCAACAGAGGGCTCTTAAAATTTAGGTCTTAGGCTAATTAATTGGGGGCAATAAGCAGAGAGGCCTACTAGGTCCAAGTCCAGGGCAGGTCCTGATTAGCAGAATAGGACAACCACTCTATTTTTGACAATTCAAATCATCTCGCGCATATATATGGTAAATTTTATTTTTCCAAGTATGAAGAGGAAGATCCAATCCATTCTGATCCATATATTTTGGTAGATAAAATTATCTAGACAGAATCTTGACATACTTCTAATTACATAAGTAAGTATATTGTAATGAATAATGCTACTCTTCCTTACATATAGGTCTGATTTCGTTCTCGAATAGGTAAAAGTTTTACATTGTACCACAACTTTTACTTTTTCGGTCACAAAATGGAGCGTGTGCATCATAGTAGCATTTTTGATATTGTAATATTTTATTGGTGGTGTAGAGTGGTGGTGAAGCGTAAGTTGATGGTGATTTATGATTCTAATTGTGTTGCTGCTGTGAACCTGTTGCACCAATGTTAGGGGGACTGGGCTATGCTTCAGTGTATAGGATAGAATTTATAGTGGATAGGTGGTTGTGCTTTGGATATGTCTCTATGGGCTTAGTATGTTTTGATATTGTTGATGAGTTTGTTGGTTATTGATGTGTTTTTTGGGGGCTGATGTTGCTGGTTTAAGTGAGGCTATTATGCTGGGTTAAGATGTGTTCACAATATTGGTTTGGGTTATTATAGGTTATGATGATACAATTTGCGCTGATAGTTGTTATGTTTTGGTAGGTGCTGGTGTAGAGTGGCTGCAATGGTTTGTCTGAATGCTGATGCGCTTTTGTGAGGGCTACGTACTGCTATGTCTCTAGTTGAGAGTGTTCATTGCGGTTGTGTCTTCTGCTGCTGGAGTGTGTATTGCTGTGTTTCTTGATAATTCAGGTGTGGTTGCTGATGCTGAGCTCTGAGTGCTGATACGCTTTCTGCTGGGTAGCTAGGTTTCTGGTCTGCAACATCCTTACGTTTCCTTTACTGGGTTTCTGGTTTTTTGATAGTGAACACTGCTGAGCGGTGAAGGGATTGTGACTGCCTCACTGAAAATTCTTTGTCTTTAGGTGATTAAGAGTGATTCCAAATGTGATGTCGTGTTTGTGGAATGTGTTCAAAAAATGTCTGACTCATACATGATTCGGTGGTTGCGTTTCCGTTATGGAAATGATGGGATGAGTCAGTTCTTTTTTATTGCATTCGCTACGGCACCACTCTACTGTTCCTGTTAGGGTTGGTGCTCAGAGTGCCAAATCGGATCGTATTTATGTCCGATTCATAAATACGAGCAATTCTATTTTCCATAATAATTACTAATTTAATGATAGCACCCTTGTCTTTTATACACTTATTCGATCTAATTGAGATTAGATATCTGATTACGATTAGATTGAAACTGAATCTGGTTCAGTGATAAGTGTATACTAGACAAAGACCCTATGATTTACAGTATAGTGCGCAGTTACAACGCAGATTGTAATTGACATTGGGAAGCGCGCTGTGTTGGATAATTATGACCCATAGAGTCACTATTTGTAAAAAACATTGTGGTTTTTTTACAAATTAACTATGTGACAATGGAAATTGCATTTTATCATTTTTTTGTAATTAGATTATATATATATATATAAATGATAAAAGTCTTTATGATTAGTTCCGGATTATAAGATATGAGACAATATCAATCCACAAAGGTTTAATCATTAAATATCCCTAGTCGTAGTATTATCGAGACTGGACATCGATAATGCATAATAGACTAGTATTGCACTTGTGCGTGTTATGAAAGCGTAACATCATAGTTCTCATATATTTAAGTATTGGATACTTATGCAAGTGTGATAGGAGATTGTGTTTACCGATGGTACGGAAACAGCTTCGCTCTGGATAGACCCCGCGAAATCCCATTGGTAGTATGACTATGTGTCTATGGGAATCCGCTTCAGGGTAAGTGTATTTGGTCTTAACATGAGACTTGCATCGCTAGTACTTGCGACAATCAATACGCTTTGGTTTTGGTCGTCCGGGACTTTAATAGGTTCTGTGTACGCCTCTTCTGGGTTTATTGAGAATCGTAGTGTATTGGATGTGATGTTAAGACGGAAGTATCACTTCAGTCATATGGAGATGATAATCACGCAGGGATACAGAACTGGTTCTTTATTATGTTGCAACTATCGGGATAATATGACAAGGTCATGATTACCCGATTATAGAGACTAGTTGTTTGTGATCTGATATATGCTTCGTACGGGGCAGACACTATTCCAGCCCCAGGCCTTGCATGTGACATCAGATACTGGATCGCAATACGCTATACTACGTATACTACGCCTGTTATAGGTTATATATTCCTTTAAGAATATTTATGGAGAATTGGGTAGGCACGACGCTTTGCTAGAAGCCAACCATGTCTCGTAAATCGGTAAAAATGTGGTACGAGGTACGCACGTGTTCGGATAGTCCGACGACCGGATTTACTGCCAACATATCCAGGGATCTCATGGGTCGCTTCCCGAAGATTCACCGATGACGTATGACTCACACAGAATTAATATGGGATTAATTATAATAGAGAGAAAAATAATCTGGGATTAATTACGGCAAGATTTTATCTGGGATAAAATTCTATAAAAGAGAGAGAACGATTAATTTGGAATTAATCGATTAAATAATATATTCGATATATTAAACGAAATTAGATTTCATAACGGAATTAAAATTAGATTTTAATTCGGGCGAACGAATTAATTTAGAATTAATTCGCGAGCGACTTTAATAGTAATTTTGCTAGACATAATTATTTAATTAAATTTGATTTAATTACGTCGCAACGGAAAATTTGTTAATTCGAATTAACGAACCTGAGCCCGGAATGTGTTTGCGGGCTCACTCGGATTTTGAATCAAGTGGGGCCCACAAGTCACATCACAAGTCACATCACCTAGTCACTTTGATCAACTTTTTGGTGATGGAATTTGGTGGGTGGTTGATGGCTTGTTTTACACTCTAAAGTGAGAGATGATTGACATATATCAAATCTTTGTTTTGGTATATCATTTTTGAATTTTGGAAAATCAAAATACAAGTTACATAACTCATTCTATCCTTCTCTCTCATTCACGCCCAACCAATAAATTTCTCTCTCTCTTTGGCTTGGCCGAATACATCAAGAACAAGAGGAAGAATTGTTGCAATTTTTCTAAGTACTAGCACACATCAACATTCATACAAAGGTGATAGGGAAACCATTCCCATTGAGCTTGGAATCAAAGATCAAAGCGTGGAGCTTGATACACAACTTAGAGGAGCTTGGAACAACTTCAAAGAGAGCAAAATTTTTTGAACTCTACACATCCTACAACCGATCAAAGTGAGTATAATTCCGCTATACTTTCTTTTCGTATTCACACTTTTATCATGCTTTAAATGTTCTTGGGATGATCTTAGAGACCAACACGCTATTAGTTGTATATCCTTAAATAAAGTTCTTGGTCAAGATTTACTAACACAGGTCAGTTAGTAGAGATCCGCTGAGACCAGTACATATCGTATATCGTGACTTGGTCCGATGGTTTATCCCAGTGAACCATGAGTCTCAGGAGACTCGTATAGACATGTAGGTGTTTATTTGATAAGACAATGAACGACTCACTGAAGGTTTCCTAATAGATGGTACACCAACGTCAATAGGAACCTTCTCGAGTTGAGTGAGCATAGTGGTCCTTCGACTTGAGATACCATTGTGGATATATGAGCTATCCTCCACACTTTGATGGCAGTCACGTCAACGATCTAGTCATGATCAGACCTCCGCATGTTCGTTGGGTGTGGACTGATGCTCATGATATCCTGTGCGTATCAAGATAGGATTCGTCAGTCCTGTGTACAGGGCATAGGCATCCAGCATGTGTTTACGATCTAGTAAATCCATGGCCGTGGTATAACATCGGAAACCAGTTCCGAATGTTATTTAGAGATCGTAAAGGAAAAGTCGACTGTATTATACCGAACGGGTTTGACGTTTTCATCTATATCTCATGTATAATACGGATAGCCTGTGACGGAATGATTATACGTATGCAGTGACCTCGACTTGCATAGTTTAGCGAGATTGTCCGTGGTCGTCATAATTCATGAGTGGATGAATTACAGACACGAAATTGGATTTCGTGACAGATAAACCTAAACTTAGAGAGTCCCACAATATAAAGTATACTCGTTGAGCACTTGGGCAACTCGATATGAATAATAAGGATTATTCATTATACTTCACCGGATTAAGTGAGTTAATTAGGATCTTTTAATCGGTAAACGAATTTACACATGCCGGGAAAATTTTGGTCATTCTAATGTGTATTTGTATTTGATACATAATTAGATTAGATACATATTTATTAACAAATGAGGGCATGACACTTTAAAAGTAAATAAAAAAATATCTAAGTAATGAATTAGAATTTTTTTTTTTACTTTACAAGTGTAATGTGCCTATTTGTTGTCTATATATATATATTAAAGTAATATATTTTATTTTATTAAGCCAAGTGTTGGCTTTACTACCAAGCACTTTTAATATGATTTAAATGAAAACTTTTTTGACCAAAATTTTACAAATCATTCACGCCACTTTTTGTATAAAAGGTGAAGAATTTTTGACTTTTCAAAAAAAAAAAAAAAAAAAAAAAAACAAGCCATTCACGCCACTTTGGCTAAAAAATGAAAAAGAAAAAGTTTCTTCTTCCTTTGGCCATCTCCATTGACGTGAAGCACCTAAAAATTGGGTTTGGAAATTTGATTCAAAAATTCATGAAGAATTAAAGGAATATCAAGAAAAAAAAGCTTTGGATTCAAGTGGATTAAAGGTAATTCATTAAATCCATTGGCTTAGAAATTTATTTTCTTGTTTCTTGAGTTGCTAGATATGATCTAGGGTTTCTTTAATTCTGAAATTTTAGGGCTTTTGTTTGTGGTGGTTGGAAATGGAAGTTGAAGCATGTGTGAAGTTGAAATTGGATGAAATTAGTGTAATCTTTATCCAATTTGTTCAAATTATTGTTGGACACTTTGTTGCCATTCTAGAGTGTGGTAACCACTCTTATTATGCCTAGAATTGTTCTAGGGTCATTCATGTGTGGTGACTTTAAATTGTTGTAAGATTAATTTGATTAATTTATGATAAAATCGGATTTAAGGCATGTTTTGTTGACTGTTTTTAGTTACTGATCAGACCTGGAAACGTTCCTGTTTTTGTGATGAAAATGGTGTCTTTTGAATGTTTTGGATGTGTTTTGGGAGTTGGCATAATTTCCGGAAAGTGTTTCCGACTTGAAATAAGCGAAAACGGCCAAAAACGGCGTTACCGGGTGGATTTTGAACCAACCGGGTGACGGCTGTGAAAACAGTGAATCCGTCACTGTTTGGGCAGCCCATGAACTGCCCTGACACTATTGGAGCTGACCTGGGCAGTTTCCATAAGTGTCGGGTAGTCGGTTCGGTCAAAAACGCGTTTTAGACAATTTTGTGGAAAAACGATTTTCGTAAAAGTTTCGCAAGTTTTCAACTTGTTTATGTCAATATTTGATATTGAATAAATATGTTAAGATGTAATATGAGTAAATTATTCATATTCGATATTGACATAGTCCGTAGAGTGTTTTGAATCTTGTTTTGTATAGATTTTGGTTAGCCTACTACTGCAGTGTTCTTTTGATTTATGGATGTAATATAGCTGATTGGGGGAGTGTTTGTACAGTAGGCGAGGCCTTCGGGAATAATGTTACTTCTTTAATGAAAATGAGCATTTCAAAATAATAATAATATTAAATAAAATTATGCAACAAACACTAGAAATGATCAAGTTATATGTGTTTGAACATCTTCCATTTGTATGAAGATTAATGTATGAATGTTTAATTTACTTTGAGGTGTTATTTACTCGGTAAAGATGTAGGAAAATTCTCTAATATATTTATAATTGTAGGAGAGACATGTCCTTTAAGAAGTGCCTTATTAGAAAGACATAAGTTGAAGAAACATATCTTATAAATATGAAATAATATAATTCTAGATTTAAAAGGGCATTAGAAAGAGGTATAACCATTAGAAGAGTTACACCTTAAACCAAAAGGTTTCCATGCCTATAAAAAGGGACATTTGGGTTCATTTTTCTTAATCCAATAAAATCCAAAAATATTCATTCTAAATAATTTAAAGTCTAGAGAGAGTTTCTACCATTTTCAAGTTCAAGTTCTTGAAGAAATGAGTGCCCCTTCAACAAGAAATAACCAAGTTATCATTGGAGAATATTAGCCACAAGAAATTCGTAGAGCATCGAGGCAGGGCTAATAAGTTCTTAAGGATAGAGGCTACTCGACTTGGTTCTAGTTCATCATCTTCTACACAATTTTTCAAGTTTTTCTAAGTCTTCATATTTAAGTTCTATTGAATGTATAACATTACAAATTTGATTGTATGATGCATATTTAAATTGATTAATAACACATCTGCCCAACAATCTTAAGAACTTATTACTTTACATGTGTTGTTAACTCTGTTTTTGCATGTTTTGATGTTATTTTCCCTGAAAAATGTGTCATGTGTATGAAAATTGTGTAAGGGCGTTCGAACACTCGACGAACACATAAGGAAAAACCGTATATTCTGCATTTTTGTTCGAACGTGGTGACAAAAACCACTCGAATGCAAGCCCTCTGGACAGTTTTATTCGAACGCGTTATCAAATGCTTCACGAACGCAAGTTCTCTTGATAATTTCGTTCGAACGCGTTATCAAACGCTACACGAACTTGAACTATCTGGAAAAACTCGTTTGAACGACTAAATGAACGTAACACTAACACAAGTCACATCTGGAAAAAATTTCAGCTTTGAATTAATATACATAAATTCATAAATACAAATAAATTTAGTACCCGGTTATATATCATATGCAATACACACTTCGATTATAAAATTTTGATAATATAGACATAAGTTGAATATATGAAAAGTATAATATTAACTTAGTAAAATCTATTAAGGTTGGTGCTCGGAGTGCCAATCCGGATCGTATTTATGTCTGATTCATGAATACGAACAATTCATTTTTCCATAATATTACTTATTTAATGTTATCACCTCTTATCTTATATATATATATATATATTCTATCTAATTACGATTAGATATCTAATTATGATTAGATTGAAACTAAATATGATTTAGTGATACATGAGTATTAGACAAAGACCCCAGGATTTATAAGGTAGTGCGCAGTTACAACGTAGTTTGTAATTGACATTGGGAAGCGTCACTATAAGTTATATATCCTTAAATAAAGTTTCTGGTCAAGATTTATTAACACGGGTCGGTTAGTAAAATCTTCTGAGACCAGTATATGTCGTATATCATGACTTGGTCCGATGGTTTATCCCAATGAATCATGAGTCTCAAGAGACTCGTATAGACATGTAGGTGTTTTATTTGATAAACACTGAACGACTCACTGAAGATTTCCTAATAGATGGTACACCAACGTCAATAAGAATCTTCTCGAGTTGAGCTAGCATAGTGGTCCTTCGACTTGAGATACCACAGTGGATATATGAGTTATCATCCACACTTTGATGGCAGTCACGTCACCGATCTATTTAGATCAGACCTCCACCTGTTCGTTGGGTGTGGACTGATGCTCATGATATCCAGTGCGTATCAAGATAGAATTTGTCAATCCTGTGTACAGGACATAGGTATCCTACACGTGTTTGCGATCTAGTAAATCCATGGCCGTGGTATAACTTCGGAAGCGAGGTCCGAGTGTTATTTAGAGATCGTAAATTTGAAAGTCGACTATATTATACAATAAAAATTTGACGTTCTTCTCTATATCCTAGGTATAATAAGGATAGCCTGTGATGGAGGGATTATACGTATGCAATGACATCGACTTGCATAGTTTAACGTGATTATCCGTGGTCGTCATAATTTATGAGTCCCATAATATGAAGTGTACTCGTTGAGCACTGGGGCAACGCTTTATGAATAATACAAATTACTCATAATACTTCACCGGATTAAATGAGTTAATTCGAATCGTTTAATCGGTTAAACGAAAACACATGCATATGGGCATTTTTTGGTCAATCATAATTATTGTGTATTTGTATTTGATACATAATTTGATTAGATATACATTAATTAATTGTCAAATGAGATTTTCACACATGTCACTTCTATACATATTTTATTTTATGTAAATATAATACATATGGATTAATAATTATATTAATTAATTACTTAGATATTTAAATGTTAAATATTTAGATGATTATTGATATATATATATATATATATTTCATAATTTTTATGGAATATATGTTTAATTATTATTGGTTACACATGGCATTAAATTTAAGGTTAATGTGTTAAATTTGATTTTTGACTACTTTAACTTTATATTTAATTTAATTAGATAATTTTCATTTGTGTTAATTGTTATCACACATGCTTATTATTAATTAGTAACATGTGGCATGATTTATTAATTTGATTTTGGATCAAATTATTTTTTGCAAAATTGACCAAAATACCTCTAGTAAGTCGGCATTTGGCTTTTTAAAAGGGAAATTTTTTTCTTTTATCTCTAATGGCTAAGCTTGGCCAAAACTTCATCTACCAAAAAACTCCCCAATTTTCTTGATGATTCAAGATGGACAAGGAAGAAAATCAAGAAAAAACTTTAGGAAATGAAGAGAATTAAAGGTAATCCTTAATATCCCTAAGCTTGGAAAGCATGTTTCTTATTCTTGATCATCTAGATAGATTCTAGGGTTTCTTCTTTTCTTAAGAATTTGGGTGTTTTGGATTTGGAAGATGGAATGGAAAGCTTGGTGCATGTGTGAAGTTGAATTGAAAGATATTATTGTAATATTTGTTCAATTTGATCATTTGATGATATGTTGCCATTCTAGAGTGTTATAACCACTCTTTAATGCCTATAATTATTCTTGGGTTCTTCATTGGTGGTGGCTTGGATTGTTGTTGTGATTAATTAGATTAATGTTAAGAAAATTGGATTAAAGCATGAAATATTGATATTTTTGCCTTCTGGATCAGATCTGAAAAAAAATATTTTTATGATGATGAAAATTATGTCATATAAATGTATTGAATGTGTTTTGGGTGTTGGAATAATTGTCGGAAACTATTTCAGAGTTGACATATGTGAAAACAGTGAAAAACGGCGTTACCGGGTGACTTTTGAGCCAAACGGGTGACGGCTGCCCAAACAGTGAATTGGTCACTGTTTGGGCAGCCAATTAACTGCCCAAGTATTATTGGGGCTGACTTGGGTAGCCCCCATGCACATCGGATAGTCGGTTCGGTTAAAAACGCGTTTTATGCCATTTTTAAGGAAAAAAATATTTTTTCGTAAACGTTTCGCGATGTTTCTTAAAAATTTATGTCGTTATTGGATATCGAATAAATATGTTTAGGTGAAATATGAATTAATTATTCATATTGGATATTGAATAATTTATTCGGTAATTTAAAAAGTTTTAAAATTATGATTTCACCCTAACCGCGAGCTTCCGCTGCACCCGCGCCAAAACCCCAATAAAAATTGGTATCAAAGCAGGTATGATCCTTCATCCATTACATTTTTCATGCTTGATATATGACATATAATCCAATTTTAATGTTTGCATATGCATGTAATTTAGATATTTCTTGACTTTTCGGTTCTACGCTAATGGGAAATGTAACAGAAATTTAATGGTTAAGTTAAGTTATGTTCTCTAAGGTAGAATTGAACTGTTTAGAAGTTGATCTAGATTTAACTTTGTATTTGATATAGAGAAAATCTTTCTTGAGGAATATCCCCGCTTAAATAAGACAGTAAAGTGACATGTATTGGATTCATGTTTCTTGGTCCGTCTTGTCAATACTGTTTATGAGTATCTTTCTATAGTTGCATCTGAGAAAGTACCAAAGCAGTGAGGGTGTAGTTGATAGAATTTTATCCATGCCGGATGTATATTTGATACTAGAAAAATTCAAGTGAAAGTGGAAATCCTGAACGTGCCAAAGCTGTCAGGACTACATCGGTAGCTTGAGTTTTTCATTGGCAAGTAAAGCATTAATACGCCTCATTGTGAACGTGTCAAAGCTGTCATAACGAGAAACAGTCAGGGCCAAAATTCGGAGTCACAGTGAGTGTGATTGACAATCAGTTGTCTACCTAATGAATATACGTAGGCGAGATCGTGCCAAAGCTGTGAGTCGAAATATATTCATGGGGTCCACCTCTCACTATGGAATTCGATTTAATTATTGAATTCTCATTTTCTGTTGGGGATTACGGTATTACGTAAAGTAATGGGAGACGCTGCTGGGTTAAAAATCCATAACTAAAGTAGTGTGTAATTTTATGGAAATTGCTGCTTTTATTTTTCATTTATCCTATATTGTTAATAGAATTATAATTCTGATCCACTACATGCATATTATTTAAATGTGTTTTCTAACTTTACTTATGGTTGCGTATTTCTAGAATATATTCTAGAATATAAGTAGACTTGGATATTGTTAGATTAGTCTAAACCATCGGGAACTGTTGTTCCGATTTTCTTGAAAATCAAGATGGTTAGTGACTTAGTTGCTAAGTCACGATAGGTAATTTAAATAGATATATGTTTTAGGATATAATTGTCTAGAGAGAATAGTTTCTTGTGCGGTTAGAATTGACGTGAATTAGTTCATGTCTTGAGATTCTTGACTGGCATTAAGAAAACTCCATTACGTATTTGTTTATCTGATAATGACTTTTCTTGGCTTTAGTGACCTTTAGAGGTAGTGTGTCAGACACAGTTTTCTAATCAATTATCTACAATTGTTGAAGGTAAATTATAAAGCTAAAAAAAGGAGATATGTATAGTTGTGTATAGAGAATATTGATTCTCACAGTACGACAATTGTAGGTATTGGATACCAGATCTCCCATCTAGTTATTTAAAATAATATTTAATGATTGTTTTTATATTTGATATCAGAACTTGCGACTATTGGATAGTTACTTGTTCTTTATAAACAATTGTTATATATTTTAATATGGCTAGTAATGTCATTGATGAAAAGATAAACATTAAGAAAATACTCGGTTAACTAAATAACCTAGAACAATGTTTTATGAGATTTTATCACATAAGCATTATATGCTTATTCCGTATGGTAAATGATGGTCTGATACAAGATTACACCATATATCCTTATCCATTTAATGAATATTGTATTCAGGATGTGATTAATTCTCATTTAATCAATTATCGTCATTGGACCACATATTTATTAAACTAATACATTGAATGTATGTAGTTTAATGAATTATAAATTGCCATGGATAGTTTTCGTTACTTCATAATGTTGTTAATGAATTGTCAAGACTTAGTTACATGTTTCTAAAAGAATATATATTGAACGTCTTGAATGGTTCGAGAACTTTCAATATGTTTTTGATGAAACACGGATAAAATATTTTGAATGGTTCAAAGATATTCTATTTGAAGTATTGAAAACTATATTTTAAAATTCATTGTGAGTCTTTGAACTATTCAATGATGTTTGATATGATCAAATATATGAATTTATGGCAATTAGTTCTAAACTTATTTAATGAATGTGATTCTTACTCAATATTAGTCTTCTACGATTCCATTGTGATGGAATTGATCAGTGGGAGAAATCGAATCTTATATGATCCGATTCGTTTGATATTGAGTGTTACCGAATTAGTTTTCAATACTCTTGGGGATATGCTCCAGTAAAACTAATTCATCTTTTTAATTAAGGTTTCATTAGTTTCTACAGTTGCGTATATGATATGTATAAGTAGAAAATTCGAATCTTGAAAAGTTTGAGATTTGAATCTTTCTTTTGTATAATGGTTATATAATTGAAAGTACTTGCGCCTCGGAGGTACAAGTCAAAGTTTATCATTTATTCTATTTAATAGAATATTATATTCTATTTGATAGAATATCTTTTCTATGATCCCAAATAATAAAATTATTTTATTACTTAGTGTGTAATATCAGATATTGACCGTTGTAGAAAAGACTTGACTTAGTGAAGTCAAATATGAGAGTGATAAACTAAAAATGGAACTACATAATTAATAAGATGAAATGACCCTACGATATCTTCCGTATAAGTTTAATAGGATTTCAGAATCATTTACAAAAGTATTTGATATTTAATGGTTCTGTTGTTTTCTTATTGAAGAAAGTTATCCTATAACTTATAGTGGGAGCGATATTTGATATCGATTTCAGAAGTTAGCATTAAACCATAAATTTAAGATTGTTCCTAGCTTACTACGATCAAGTTTGGAACTTGATTGAGCTTTCATTAAGAATCGTTCATAAAATGTGCAAATTGTTTGCGCAGCAAAAGCAAAATGAGCTTATTAAAGGTTTGACTTTTATAGTATGACAGTGAGAAAAGTTATACTCAGTAATCTATTGTAGATTCCGAGAAAACTTATCTCTAGTCTCACTAATTGAACAATTAAAGATTTGTTGGTTAATGTTGATATTAAACTATGTATTTTCGCTAAAGAATGCAAAGTGGCGTTCCTGAATGGTTTATCCGAATGAGATATCCATTGCGATTTCTTTGTTTGAAGAGTTCATTCTAGAATGGCCCTGGAGTTTGTATTCTGCTGAGATCACAGTTTGGTGTACTAGCTTATAGAGCCTATTGTAGACTCAGATAAGTTTTCCGAAAATCTGTGTTCTCTAATTTTGATACAGTTAGATTGTCTGATTTTATCAAAGCATAGAGAATACATATTTGATAATAGGGTCAGTGGGAGCGTAAAAATTTCCTTATAGTGTTATATATCATAACGACATTGTCATTATTAATGTAATAATGAGATGTTTGTGAGGTAAAAGATTTACCTAAGTCATCTTTTCTCCGTGAAAGCGGTGGGAGTAGTCTCTGTTATATTTGATATAAAGTTTCATATATGATATAAAACTAAAAGACTTGTGAGATACTCCCATTAGTCATGCATTAGATATGATCTAATAAGGGACACAACAAGACTATATGTGTTACAGTTAGTATAACTGTTTGACAGTTAGTGTGTCTTTTGTATATAGTATTTATCTTTCGTAAAGGATAATTCCTTAGTCAAAAGAGAAATTGATTAGAATGTCTAATCAATCTTATGCATCATAAGTTGATGGCATAATGAATATTATATTATGTATGATTAAAGATATAAATTTAATCGTAATTGTTATGAATTATTTTGATACCCTATAGACCATATGATGGATCTTGAAACATGTTCTTTGTGATCTTTGAGATATTAAGAACGAGTTTCTAATTCATGGAGAATATAGTCTACAACCATTAAAATCAAATTAGTTTTGAGCCTAATTATGACATTAGATGGTCTATATCATATAAAGTCAGAAAAGATGCAGTGAGAGTGTCACTGTTGATTCTACTGAATTAGTAGAATTAGTTGTAACTTATGAAGTATTGACTTATGAAGTTGCATAGGGACCTTATAAATTAAAAGTTTTGATATTAGTATTGTGCTTGCGGTTGTCTGCATAGTATTTGGATTTGATCCCTAAATACATAGACAACGCAGTAGCTGTAGCACAATATTGATGTCGCGTCTGAGTCATATTGATGTATAACTTAGGTTATATAATATATGAATGATACTGGCTAAGGGAAACAATTGGGTTTGTTAGACAAACTCAATTTGTTATTGCATGCTTACTTGTTGTTGCCTACCTCTTGAGCGCTAGGTTAGTTTTTGAGGGCCATGAGTATGTGATACACATTTAGATGTGTATATGATACCGTGGATTGGCACTAGAGCAAGTGGGATAAATTTTTAGGGTTGGTGCTCAGAGTGCGAATCCGGATCGTATTTATGTCCGATTTATGAATACGAACAATTCATTTTTCCATATATTACTTATTTAATGGTAGCACCTCTTGTATTTTAAATACATATTCGATCTAATTATGATTAGATATCTAATTATAATTAGATTGAAACTAAATCTGATTTAGTGAGACATGTATATTAGACAAAACCCTAGGATTTATAACATAGTGCGCAGTTACAACGTAATTTGTAATTGACATTGGGAAGCGTCATTATAAGTTGTATATCCTTAAATAAAGTTTCTGGTCAAGATTTACTAATACGGGTCGATTAGTAAAATCTGTTGAGACCGGTACATGTCGTATATCGTGACTTGGTCCGATGGTTTATCCCAATGAACCATGAGTCTCAGGACACTTCGTATAGACATGTAGATGTTTTATTTGATAAATACTGAATGACTCACTGAATATTTCCTAATAGATGGTACACCAACGTCAATAAGAATATTCTCGAGTTGAGCGAGCATAGTGGTCATTCGACTTGAGATACCACATTGGATATATGAGTTATCATCCACACTTTGATGGCATCACGTCACATCCGATCTATTTAGATCATACCTCTATCTGTTCGTTGG
Source organism: Zanthoxylum bungeanum (assembly GCA_019454045.1). Taxonomy (NCBI): domain Eukaryota; kingdom Viridiplantae; phylum Streptophyta; class Magnoliopsida; order Sapindales; family Rutaceae; genus Zanthoxylum; species Zanthoxylum bungeanum. Next base: position 10,045 of record SKCR01038190.1, on the reverse strand, counting down.
GTGTGGACTGATGCTCATGATATCAAGTGCGTATCAAGATAGAATCTGTCAGTCCTGTGTACAGGGCATAAGTATCCTACACGTGTTTACGATCTAGTAAATCCATGGCCGTGGTATAACTTTGGAAGCGAGTTCCGAGTGCTATTTAGAGATTGTAAATTTGAAAGTTGACTATATTATACCATAAGGATTTGACGTTCTTATCTATATCCCAGGTATAATATGGATAGCCTGTAATGGAGGGATTATACGTATGCATTGACCTCGACTTGCATAGTTTAGCGTGATTATCCGTGGTCATCATAATTCATGAGTGGGGAATTATGGACACGAAATTAGATTTTGTGATGGATAAACCTAAACTTAAAGAGTTCCACAATATGAAGTGTACTCGTTGAGCACTTGGGCAACGCTTTATGAATAATACAGATTATTCATAATACTTCACCGGATTAAATGAGTTAATTCGAATCGTTTAATCGGTTAAATGAAAACACATGCATAAGGGCATTTTTTGGTCAATCATAATTATTGTGTATTTGTATTTGATATATAATTTGATTAGATATATATTAATTAATTGTCAAATGAGATTTTGACATATGTCATTTCTATACGTATTTTATTTAATGTAAATGAAATACATATGGATTAATAACTTTATTAATTAATTATTTAGATATTTAAATGTTAAATATTTAGATGATTAATTGATATATATATATATAATATATATATATATATATATATATCTATATATATATATATATATATATTTCATAAATGTTATGGAATATATGTTTAATTTTATTGGTTACACATGGCATTAATTTAAGGTTAAAATGTTAAATTTGATTTTTGACTACTTTACTTTATATTTAATTTAATTAGATAATTTTCATTTGTGTTATTTTTTTTATCCCACATGCTTATTATTAATTGGTAACATGTGACATGATTTATTAATTTGATTTTGGATCAAATTAATTTTTACAAAATTGACCAAAATACCTATAGTAAGTCGGCATTTGGCTTTTTAAAAGGGAAAAAAAATTTCTTTTCTCTCTAATGGCTAAGCTTGGCCGAAACTTCATCTACCAAAACACTCTCCAATTTAATTGATGATTCAAGAAGGAAAAGGAAGAAAATCAAGAAAAAACTTTAGGAAATTAAGAGAATTAAAGGTAATCCTCAATATCCCAAAGCTTGGAAATCATGTTTCTTTTTCTTGATCATCTAGATAGATTCTAGGGTTTCTTCTTTTCTTAAGAATTTGGGTGTTTTGGATTTGGAAGATGGAATGGAAAGCTTGGTGCATGTGTGAAGTTGAATTGAAAGATATTATTGTAATATTTGTTCAATTTGATCATTTTATGATATGTTGCTATTCTAGAGTGTTATAACCACTTTTGTAATGCCTAGACCTATTCTTGGGTGCTTCATTGGTGGTGGCTTGGATTGGTGTTGTGATTAATTGGATTAATGTTAAGAAAATTGGATTAAAGCATGAAATATTGATATTTTTGCCTTCTCGATCAGATCTGAAAAAAAGTTTTTATGATGATGAAAATTATATCATATAAATGTATTGGATGTGTTTTGGGTGTTGGAGTAATTTTCGGAAACTGTTTCGGAGTTGAAATATGTGAAAACGATGAAAAATGACGTTACCCGGTGACTTTTGAGCCAACCGGATGACGGCTGCCCAAACAGTGAATTGGTCACTATTTGGGCAGCCCATGAACTGCCCAAGTACTATTGGGGCTGACCTGGGCAGCCCCCATGTGCATTGGGTAGTCGGTTCGGTCAAAAACGAGTTTTATGTCATTTTGCGGAAAAAACGTTTTCGTAAAAGTTTCGCGATGTTTCTTAACTATTTATGTCGTTAATGGATATCGAATAAATCTGTTTAGGTGAAATATGAATGAATTATTCATATTGGATATTGAATAATGTATTCGGCAATTTAAAAGTTTTAAAATTACTATTTCACCCGAACCGCGAGCTTCCGCTGCGCCCGCGCCAAAACCCCAACAAAATCATATATTGAACTTTTATAAACTTGGTAGTATAGTGTAGGCATTGTATTTTTGCATATTAGCCCGATGATGAGCTCGTATGGAGACACTACCTCTTTAGTTGTGAAAGCCGCGGGAAACGGACGTTGGAAGGGTAAAGTTGGAAATAGCATTTTGTCAGATTTAACTCACTTGTTTCGCTTCGGGTTCGCTTGTTGGACCTCTGTTTTAAAACACACCAAACCCATTAAATCACATCCAAATAATTAAAACATTTAAAACACATCTCACAAATTAAATAATTAAAACATTTAAAATACATGTCACAAATTAAATTAAAACAAATTAAATTAAATTAAAACACATGACACAATTAAATCACCTTCCTAAATTGAATTAAATCCCTTTCCTAAAATACATAAATCACTTCCCCAAATTAAAAGATTTCCCCTATCACATTTTAATTAAAAATATCTCCCATTAACACACAAATCCTATTCCTTCTCCAATAAGGTAAACCCATCCCCTTACCTATAAAAAGAACCATCCACCCCCTTACCAAACCCTGGCTGGTTGGCTCACTCTCACGAAAATACAAAATAAAATAACCTAGCCACACAGCCCACTTGATCTTACTCAAAGTCACGTAAGCCTCCACCAGCACATCACCAAGTCTTCTTCACGCCAAAGCCACAAACTTCAGCACATTCATCACCGACCAGCCCCTTTGACCGCATATACCCTCACACACCTGGCCTTCACGTAAGCCTCATTAATTGCCTTCATCAGCCCTTCATAGCCTTCTTCACGTACTGCAATAAGACACCTGCCCATTGACCTCGCCACTTACCCCTTTCACACCTTCACGCACCTGCCTCTCCTTTCAATTAGCGCCACAACTCACCCATAATCCTCAACGCCACCTTGCTCCTTCAATCAGCACATAACCCTCAATGCCACACGCCATTCATCACGCCTGACCAACATTCCTTCACTTATACAGACCATTCAGCACTAACGCCACTTGCCTCACCAGCCCTCCTTCTGCTCGTCAAAATCACGCCCAAACAGCCACAAACCTGCCCTCCTAATCACCTCAAAATAGCCCCTATAAACTCCTGAAACTGTCCAGATTTTAGCACAAAACTGCATCAAAAACTGCACAAAACAGTCCCCAAAAACTGCACAAACCAGTCCCTTAATTACCCCAAAATAGCGACCAGAAAATATAACAAAAACAGCAGCAAAATGGAGTAAAAACAGCAGCCCGAATAGTAAAACAGCGAGGAAAGACGTTGAGTTGGTGAACCAAAAGAGTTGCGACCATTCACCCTTCCAACGGACGTGTAACGCCCTTTCGTGAGACAACAAAAGAGGTTAGACCTGAGGGCACCTTCTTACTTATCTTCTTTCGTTTAATTTTATTTATTTTAAAATTTTATTGCATGGGAGTCCTTTGAGGCATGATGTGATTGTTGGATGAGCGGGATGTGTGTTCCCTTTTATGGTATATCGGATGGAAACCCGGACGTAAATTCCGTAGCCGATTCCGAATGGACGGTATTGCGGTCTGCACTCAGGATACAACACCACGTACCACTTAAGATGCACATATCTCGTCTCATCCAAACTTTTATTTGAGCATGTCATAGTTCTAGGCCGTTTATTTATTATTTTAAGCATGAGTTAATTTAGTCTTGTTATTTAATTTTCAAAGCATGATTGTGTTATTTAGGCATGTTGTTTCTTCATTCTTTATGCATGATGTTTCATTTAGTTTATGTTTATCTTTAATTAGTTATTTGTTTACTTTGGTTTAATGGTTCAATATGCTCGTTGTGTTATATTGCGTGGAGTTATTTGGATGAAAGCATGTTAGATCTAAGTACCATTGAGCATGAATGTTGAATAGATTCGTTAGTTTATTGCACAAATCATATCATCACAAGTGACATAAGTAAGGGACCATTCCGAACCCAATGGTTTGAGCTCTTCCTTTGCGAGGGGTGAGTGCGGCCTTAAATCTTTGTCCCGGTTCACACCGGGTGGCGACTCCATGTTATTTCGTACTCCCAACTAGGCCACGAGCCTAGAACAGCGTCGTCAAGTTCTGTGTCCTACAGTCTGGCGACTCCACTGGGGATCTATAGAATCGACCCCGAAATCATGTCTTGTGATGTTTATGATTTGTGTTTTATTTGACCATGTCTACCGTGGGTTGAAAGGGGTTTAATCAAAGGCACTTTTTGAGCTAGGTAATGGTTTGGTGTCTTCCGTCATTCACTACCTTTTCATAAGGAAAAGCTGTGAAGACACCGAGATAATCATTACTTGTAGCTCGTTGTGACATACTAGTTTGGAGGACTCGTTGTTTATTCCTGACACCAAGCGATAAGAGCCTAAGGGGCTTGGGTACTTAAGAGAGCCTCGCTCCACCCTCCCTCTGGGGAATCTACAACGAGAAATCCATTCGACAGTTAGTCACACACCGTAACTCGTTGGCACGTACCGTAAGATATAAAAAAAGGTGCACTCACTTGGTCGCTTGAACCCTTGAGTGGGGAGTCCTAGTTGTGGGTAATCCTTCGTCAAATGAGAGCCTTTGTCCACACTCATGTAAACCCACATGTGAACCATAGTTGTATGACCTATAGGGGCCACCCTTTATGCTTTTGATAACCCCATGCATATTGTGTCTCATACATCACATGCATCTCATGCATACATGCATCATGTTAACCCTCGTGTCTTAAAAGCCATCATAGAAATGCGTTGGGTTAGGAAAAAAAAAAGACTTGTCAAAGAAGAGTTTAGCAAACATGGACATCGAGAAAAATGAAGCCGAGAAACTGAAAATTTTACGGCAAGGATAGAAAGACCATGGTGGGCCAAAAAAAAAAAGAAAAAAAAAAAGAAAGAAAAAAGAAAAAAAAAGAAAAAAAAATTGTTTGTTTTCAGTCATTGATAGTTAGACATAAGTCTGATGATGAAACTGATTGCCTTAGGGTGAAGCCTTAGAAACGATAAACCTTTTACGTGCTTTTATCTGATAATTTGAAGTAATTGATCTATGTTAGACTCGTAAGCACTTGATTATGGTTCTTAGCAGTGAAAACCTGAGTAGTTAGCAAAGTGACTAGTTGAAGAAACTGTAGGTCGGTGAATGCCCGTTTGCTTAGATGTCTATCTTGATTTACTGATGTTATGATGTGTGGTATGGTTGAAAATGAAAGAAAAGTCTCTAAAGAAAAGAATTGAACCATCTATAACTGATAAGCGTGAAGCTACCCATGGGCGAGTATTAGGACCACCATTAGGAGAAATGCTACCTTAAAGGGTAGGGGTGTTGAAAAAAAAGAGAAGAAAAAAAGAATGAGAAAAAGAAAAGAAAAGAAAAAAATAAGTTCAAAATGAAAAGAAAAAAAGAAAGAACGAGACAAAAGAGAAAGAAAACCATACCATATTGAGCACAGAAAAGCAACTGCAGGCATAATTGAGACATCTAGGTTGGTTTGACCCATCGATCCCGATTTTTGAAACGAAATCATTGAGTTAGCTTACCTAGGGATGAATCCGCAAAGGAACCTTTGCACACACACACTTTGAGTCTGGCTTAGATCATTTATTCAAATACTTGGATTTGAGTTGCGTTGAATGTTTTGAAGGTTCTCTGGTTTCATTACTGAGCATTCTTTGAGGACAATGATATGTATAACTATTGAGACTATTTCATAGCATAGTATGATGATATAGAAGGCCCCACCATGTGGTTCATCTTGACCAAGTGCAAACAGTGGAGAGCAGAAAGCTAAACCAAGACTAGGGGTGACCAGTCTACCACACCGTGAATCAAGGACATAACAAGATATTGAGTTATGAGACCAGAGAGAAGACTGAGCAGTCGCCTGGAGAACTGGTGGAAGACCTAACCCAACGGAATAGGAAATTCATTCATGCATGCATACATGTAACATATTTTGCATTCTTTTTATGTTTGTTTCGTTTTGTATTCACAGGTTTCAAAGAAGAAAAAGAGAAAGCGGCAAAGACAAGCCAACCAGAATCAGCAACATATGAGTAGTAGTTTTGGGGATGAGTCTCAGGGTTAAGGCCCATATCAGTATCAGTTTTGGGGCGAGGCCCACGTCATTATCAGTCTGGGGGTGAGGCCCACATCAGTGTCTGTATGGGGGCGAGGCCCACATCAGTTTCAGTTTGGGGTCGAGGCCCATATCAGTATTCGTTTGGGGATGAGTCCCGGGGTTGAGGCCCACATCAGTATCAGCTTGGGGCGAGTCCCACATCAGTATCAGTTTTGGGGCGAGGCCCACATCAGTTTCAGTCTGGGGGCGAGGCCCACATCAATATCAGTTTGGGGTGAGGCCCACATCTGTATCAACTCAGGGTCGAGGCCCACCTTATCAGCAGTTTGGGGAATGAATCCCAGGGTCGAGGCCTACATCGTAAGAGTTTCAGGAATGAATCCCAGGGGAATGAATCCCACATCGCTAGAGTTTTGGGAGTGAATCCAGGGAATGAATCCCAGGGCCGAGGCCCACGTGATCAGAATTTGGAATGAATACGGGGAATGAACCCAGGGCCGAGGCCCACGTCGTCAGAATTTGGAATGGATCCCAGGGTCGAAGCCCACATCAGCATCAGTTTTGGGGATGAGTCCCAGGGCCGAGGCCCACATCAGTATCAGTTTAGAGGCGAGGCCCACATTAGTATCAGTTCAGAGCCGAGGCCCACATCAGTATCAGTTTGGGGCCGAGGCCCACATCAGTATCAGTTTTGGGGCGAGGCCTATATCAGTGTCAGTTTGGGGGCGAGACCCACATCAGTACCAGTCTGGGGGCGAGGCCCACATCAGTGTCAGTTTGGGGGCGAGGCCCACATCAGCATCAGTCTGGGGGGCGAGGCCCACATCAGAATCAATTTTGAGGGTGAGGCCCACATCAGTACCATTTTAGGGTCGAGGACCCACTACATCATCAGTTTGAGGGCGAGATGCGTCCCAGGGTCGAGGGCCCACTGTATTATCAGTACTCCGGGTATGGAGACACACATCATTAGCAACGGTTTAGAAATAGGCCACTCTCACATCAGCAACGGTTCGGAAATGGACTATCTCTCATCAGCAACGGTTCAGAAATGGACCACTCTCACATCAGCAATGGTTCGGAAATGGACTATCTCTCATTAGCAACGGTTCGGAAATGGACCACTCTCACAACAGTAATGGTTCGGAAATGGACCACTCTCACATCAGAAATGGTTCGGAAATGGACTATCTCTCATCAGTAACGGTTCAGAAATGGACCGCTCTCACATTAGTAATGGTTCGGAAATGGACCACTCTCACATCAGTAATGGTTCGGAAATGGACTATCTCTCATCAGCAACGGTTCAGAAATGGACCGCTCTCACATCAGCAATGGTTCGAAAATGGACCACTCTCACATCAGTAATGGTTCGGAAATAGACTGTCTCTCACCAACAATGGTTCGAAAATGGACCATTCTCACATCAGCATGGTTCGAAAATGGACCACAATCACATCAGTTCGCCGAAAATGGCACTCCGAAAATGGAGCATGGTTCGAAAATGGACCACAATCACATCAGCTCACCGAAAATGGCACTCCGAAAGTGGAGCACGGTTCGGAAATGGACCAATATCTCATCAGACGTCGAAAATGGCACTCCGGGAATGGAGCACGGTTCGGGAATGGACCACATCACATCAACGGTTCGGGAATGGACCACATCACAGTAACACTCCGGGAATGGAGCACGGTTCGGGAATGGACCACATCACGGTGACGGTTCGGGAATGGACCTCATCACATCAACGGTTCGGGAATGGACCACATCACATCCACGGTTCGGGAATGGACCACATCACGGTGACGGTTCGGGAATGGACCTCATCACATCAACGGTTCGGGAATGGACCACATCACAACAACTGTTCGGGAATGGACCAGGGGTCGAAGCACCTCAACATCATATCAACTCAACACAACAGGCAGACCATGTGGTAGCTGGCGAGCCAGGTAAGTAAAAATGCATTGCACGTACTTTGATAGGATTGTCATTGTCACACACTGCACAAGTCCCATCAAAGTGGGGGCGACTGTAGGCATTGCATTTTTGCATATTAGCCCGATGATGAGCTCGTATGGAGACACTACCTCTTTAGTTGTGAAAGCCACGGGAAACGGACGTTGGAAGGGTAAAGTTGGAAATTAGCATTTTGTCAGATTTAACTCACTTGTTTCGCTTCGGGTTCGCTTGTTGGACCTCTGTTTTAAAACACACCAAACCCATTAAATCACATCCAAAAATAATTAAAACATTTAAAACACATCTCACAAATTAAATAATTAAAACATTTAAAATACATGTCACAAATTAAATTAAAACAAATTAAATTAAATTAAAACACATGACACAAATTAAATCACCTTCCTAAATTGAATTAAATCCCTTTCCTAAAATACATAAATCACTTCCCCAAATTAAAAGATTTCCCCTATCACATTTTAATTAAAAATATCTCCCAATTAACACACAAATCATATTCCTTCTCCAACAAGGTAAACCCATCCCCTTACCTACAAAAAGAACCATCCACCCCCTTACCAAACCCTGGCTGGTTGGCTCACTCTCACGAAAATACAAAATAAAATAACCTAGCCACACAGCCCACCTGATCTTACTCAAAGTCACGTAAGCCTCCACCAGCACATCACCAAGTCTTCTTCACGCCAAAGCCACAAACTTCAGCACATTCATCACCGACCAGCCTCTTTGACCGCATATACCCTCACACACCTGGCCTTCACGTAAGCCTCACTAATTGCCTTCATCAGCCCTTCATAGCCTTCTTCACGTACTGCCATAAGACATCTGCCCATTGACCTCACCACTTACCCCTTTCACACCTTCACGCACCTGCCTCTCCTTTCAATTAGCGCCACACACTCACCTATAATCCTCAACGCCACCTTGCTCCTTCAATCAGCCATATAACCCTCAACGCCACATGCCATTCATCACGCCTGACCAACCTTCATTCACTTACACAGACCATTCAGCACTAACGCCACTTGCCTCACCAGCCCTCCTTCTGCTCGTCAAAATCACGCCCAAACAGCCACAAACCTGCCCTCCAAATCACCTCAAAATAGCCCCCATAAACCCCTGAAACTGTCCAGATTTTAGCCACAAAACTGCATAAAAAACTGCACAAAACAGTCCCCAAAAACTACACAAACCAGTCCCTTAATTACCTCAAAATACCGGTGTGGTGGATGCCGTAGGCACTCTGACGCTCAAGTCAGTAGAGGAAATGAGCTATTAATACCGTAGGATGAGGAAAAATGGCAGATATTACCTTGATCCTCGTATGATGCCGTGAGGGCGATAGGTTGGTGATTAAATCATTCTGGAGAGAATTCTATTAGGCTATGAGTATGAGCGCTTGAATGCTCTTTCCTTGTGGAGCTTATTCTCTTATGCACACACCCTCGGGAGGCGTGTGTATTTACTGCACTTGATTGCTCGTCCGTTGGGTGTTGGTAACGGTCGATTTCTTGAGGGGTAATTAATATGTCTGCCCGTTGAAGGCTGGAAATGACTGGGTTATGAGGGGTGTTCATGATTCCGAGCGTTTCGTAGGCTGGCGTATGGTGGGCTTTGGTTATGGCTTAGATATAAGGTATGGGCCCGTGAATCTCTGAGCCTGTATACAATAAACTCGGGGCTTCCTTTAGTGTGTGGGTTTGAAGTAGCAACTTGGGCCTAGATCTTATATTGGGTACTGTTAGGGGAGTCTGAGGTGTATTTAGTATTGGGCCTGAAGTAAAAAGTCGAAATTGCCCTTGGCCCAAATTTGGCCCGTACAGTTTGTCCCATACTCCCTAAGTCAATGAGTCTTTGGCTTGGAGAGTAGTCGTTGGTCGTGTCGTCTGAACCAAACCGAGAAAGTCTTTGTTACCCAATCCTGGCCACGATCGAGTG